>JAZKJV010009966.1:0-333118 GCA_037367405.1 Ottelia alismoides
TAACAACAGGAAAAGGCGGCGGAGGCAATCCTTCATTGCGACTCTAGATCTCGAGTGCAGACTGGAGCTACACAAGCAACCAGCGAGGGACCCCTTTGCAAGATCTCCCTCAAGCCCTGGCACCAACTGCTCCCGTAGACCGATCTGTGCTTTGTTTAAAAAAATGTTTAAAAAATGATGAAAGTTCGGCATGCTCCATTGCTCTCCAGGCTCGCAGCCACTCAACGTCTCAGCCTCGCGCTCTTGCGCGACCCGTCATCTTCCACGTTGGCGCAGTCCAAGGAAGCATCCTTCGCAAGCGACAGGGGGGGCCGATGGCTCGAGGTTCCAGGTGATTCCCCACGCCCAGATCACCGCACATATCCCAGGCGGAACCCCATCGACCGCAATGCATGTTTCTCGCACGCATCTCCAGCGTCAGGAGGCATTGTGCCCTCGTACCTGGTCTCCTGGCAGCACCCTCCATTCCCCAAGCGATGCGAGGCCTCCAGGCGGAGGCACAGATCTGCTCAACGCGCGAAGCCTCCTGGTTCGCAGCCCTCGCAGCATTCACAGCCCTAGCGTTAGGCGACGCAACCTCCAGAGTACGGCTCATCAGCCCTCGCGCGACCTCCCATCCAGCACGGTGCTCCTCTGTGATCCTGGAGGAGGCCCTCCGCAGCAGAGCCTCCTGGAGGCACGCTCCTACCCTTCCCCACGGCGACGCAGCATGAGATAGGGTTTCCCCATAGGGAACCCTAGAATTTGTGCGACGGGGGGGGGGGGGGGGGGGGGGGTATTAGCCCCAACAGGGCCACGTGCCTATTTAAATAAAAAAGTTTGCAGCATTAAAAAAAGGGTTGCTTTTGTGGGCCCAGATGTGGGTCGTGTTTAAAAAAAGGAGAGAGGAGAAGCATGTGGGCCAAACTTTGGGCCAAGAGTTCTTTGTTAAAAAAAAGGGAGTTGCGTTCAAAAAAAGGGAGTATGCGAAAAAAAAATATTAAAAAAAGTGACGGCTATTAAAAAAATAGAAATAGCCGAGAGGAAAAAATGCAAGAAAAGCTGGAAAAAAAAGATGTGAAATGACTTAAAAAAATTGAATTTCAAATGATGTGCAAAGCCGAAAAAATGAATGAAACGGCTTATACAAAAAATTCGAAAAAAATCAAGGTGGCTATTTGAAAAAATGATAAAAAAGCCGTTCATGTTTTCCTCTGATTTCTTGCCTTCTCTCAACTTGGTCGACGATTGTTATTCCGACCAGTATGGGAGAAAGGGAGAGTATTGTGTAGAGTCACAGGTCTGTTGCAGATTCAGATGTCATATTTCAGATCAAGCCAGATTTTCAGACTCTACAGTTGGCAGATATTCGGACTCGACATCAGATTTCGATTCCTCAGTTTCAGACACGCACATGTATGCGGTCTTTTCAGATGTGCACCATGGTATAAAAAACGCACCTTAAGGTGGCCGAGGCGTACGCCTCGAGGCGAGGCGGTGCTTTTTAGCCTCGAGGCGTGCGCCTCAGCCCTGTCCAGTGAGGCATGAGCCTCAGGTGGCTGAGGCGTAGCCTCGAGGCGGTCGAGGCATTTTCCGAAGCGTTTTGGCTTTTTTGAAGTATTTTTTATTATTTTAATGGCTTACTTGGTGATTTGAGAAGCTTCTAAATATATAGTTGTTGAGGTTAATGATTATACAAGTTAAATGCCTAAATTGGATGTTTCTTTTGTGCCCATAACTTCATATTTACTATTAATTATGTCTAACTATTTCAGCAAAATGTTTCATATTTATTATTAATTATGTATGCCTAAATTTGATGTTTCTTTTGTACCCAAAATAGGATCCATATACTCAAATACAAATAGAACCGCTCTTGAAATTTTTCACAGCGAGGCCCCTGTCTTGTTGGGGTATGGTACGGCAGGAGGGATGCATACACATTTCTTCAACAATGGTCAGATGGTTAGGATTCAAGGCATATCAACAATTCAACATATATTTAATCGTACTTTTTATTACAATAATCTTTGAAGGATTTGTTCGAACTGGATAGGATCACGATTTCTCTCGCGATCATATATTATATGTTAGACACGACATAAATTTCTTCGATGTTAATCGTACTTTTAATTACAATAATATTTCAAATAGGTATGTATTGTTTAATTCTTTCACAACATTTATTGACGACGAATTCCTTTTTTGATTGGATGAAAATGTGTAGAAAGGGATACGATGTTGTTCTATCTTATATTTTGGATTCTTATCTCTGTTATTTCATCATATCTTATAGGGCTAAGTGTTAAGAAATAGGAAACGGAAGAGAAACATGGAACAAGATAAAGAACAAGAAAGAGCAGCGGGATTTACGTGGAACCCTACTCCGTGAGGAACGGGATGAAACCACGGGAGAAGCCCTCAAATAGGGCGTGTTTGTCTATTGTTTTTTCTCATCTGATACAGGAGGTCCGGGGCTCCTTATATAGCCTCTCCAGAACCTCCAAGTCCCACCACTGGACAATGTGGGGACTAAACACTGGATAGGGTAAATGGATCTTCTCCAAGATCCATTTACCCTGCTATAACTCATGACGCACATAACAAATACTCCAACACTCCCCTCAAGCTGGAGCATGCAATGCTCAGCTTGGACAAAGAGAAAGAAACTCAACTCAACGCTACATGACACTACGGACAATATCAACTCAACGCGCACAACTGTTGCTGTCGAGGACGTTGCTTCTCATGCCGTGCAGGTGAGGAGGACGAACGGGCTGGAGTGTGAGTCTGTTGAATCTCCTCGTTGGAGAGCATGTGCTCTGAACTGCGCCTGTCAGAGTCACTGCAACTGAAAATGAGTCTCCTCGTTGGAGTACTCTGGTCCGCCACAATAATGTGGACAATTGCTCCATCTCTGAAAATGGCCGAACTGAAAAAGGCCGTGGTTGTGCAATCCTCGTCGGAGTCCACAGTCGCTGGAGAATGGAGTCTGAAATAAGTCTCCTCGTAGGAGAACTGGGTCTCTCCCATCTGGCCCAGAGAATGGGTGCACTGCTCTGGTGTACCTATGATACCACATGAAAACCCTTGCCAACATGGCATAGGGAATGGTCCTCTACTCTGGAGTCCCTATGGCTCACATAAAAACTTTGGCCGAAACAACAAGAACGGATGGGGGACCTCTGACAATGATGGCATACAAGTGCTCATCTAAAAATGGCCCGCATACATGTGCGTGTCTGAAACTAAAGTCTCTCTAGAGAACTTGAAAATGGGCCTCAACATGGAGTGCCTCGAACTTGGACTCTAACCAATCTGAATGTCGAGTCTGAACAACTGTAGATTCTGAACAATGTCGGGCCTGGAGAATCTGGATCAATCTGGATCTGAACCGAAATCTGAAGAATCTGAATCATGCCCGAAGAGCTCTACACAATACTCCCCTTTCTCCCATACTTGTCGGAAAACATGGACGTCGACCAAGTTGGGAGAAGACAACAATGATGGGGAAAACATGAACATTCTTAAAAAATTCTTGTGGCTTTTTGTCATTTTTTTAACCACCAATGTTTATTTATATATATAAGTTGTTCCATCATTTTATCAGCTTTTCATCAAACAATTTTTTTCTACGTACGATTTTTTTATTGTACGCATCTCTTTTTTGCAACAATTTTTTTCAACGCAATTTTTAAGGTTGTATCATCAGTTTTTTCCGGCCTCCCTTTTTTTAAAATTTTCCTCTCCTTTTTTTCATTTCTCCCCCCCCCCCTTTTTTCTCATCTGCGGCCCAACGAAGCATATGGCCCACTCACTACAACTTTTTTTTAACATTCAGCTTTCACCTTTTTTATAATGGGCACGGGAGTCTGCTGGGTTTAATAAACCCCCGTCCACCCGCAACTAGGGTTCCTAACGGGGAAACCCTATTCACGCCACGCCGCCACTAGAGAGGGAGGCCGCTGGAGCGCCTCCCGGGATCGAGGGCGGAGACACCCGCCTGGGAAGGCGTGAGCGCGACTGGGAGATTCGGGAGGGCACCGCCTGGGGTCGCTCGCAAGGTGGAGAAGAAGCCTCCGCCTGGGATAGGCTCTGCCTAGCGGTGTTGCTTGATGCCAAGGGTTTAAGGAAGCCTCCGCCTGGGATGTCGAGGCGTCGATCGCTTGAGGGACTTGGAGGAACCACGCGATGCTGGAGCATCTTCTTGCGTCGTTGGCTTGTGTCGCGTGCGCGCGATGAATCGCGCAGGTATCGCCAGGGCGGACCACCTTGTGCGGCTAAGGCATACGCCAGATGCCGCCTGACGAAAGAGGAGGTCTCGCGCCGTTGGGGTTTCGCGCGGGGGAGGAAGGGACCTGCTGCCGTTGGGAATCTCGCCGCCTTTCATCGAGGTGTGTCGCTGCTTGGAGACTCTTTGCGGATGCCGCTATGCAGCCTGGAGCGCTGCCTCAAATGAAGAGAAAAATATTATATTCCTTGAGATAATATTGGAGACTCTTGTTGTTCAGCCATGCTTGTATCTTGGAGAATCAAGATAAGGAGTTCCAAGAACCCTACAATCAATCGGACTGCTATGCAAGAATTTGGGTTTGAAACCCTAGAACCGATCTGATCATGAACTTCAACAATCTCAAAGATGAATCGAATAAACGAATCTTGAAGAACAACACCATGACAAATGAACGCGCTCTTGATAATCAAGTCTCGAAGAAGAAGAAAATCTTCAACATAAATTCTTCCAGAATCGACCCGCTCTGATACCATGTTAAGAAATAGGAAGCAGAAGAAAAAACATGGAACAAGATAAAGAGCAAGAAAGAACAGTGGGATTTACATGGAACCCTACTCCGTGAGGAGCGGGATGAAACCACAGGAGAAGCCCTCAAATAGGGCATGTTTGTCTATTGACTTTTCTCATCTGATACAGGAGCCAGGAGGTCTGGGGCTCCTTATATAGCCTCTCCAGAGCCTCCAAGTCCCACCACTAGATAATGTGGGACTAAACACTGGATGGGGTAAATGGATCTTCTCCAGGATCTATTTACCCTGCTACAACTCATGACGCACATAACAAATACTCCAACACTAAGTATTATATGTTGGGCACATAAAATATATTTACATTGACATATATATATATATTTTTATGCATAGTTTTCTCTATAAATTAAGGCTTACGCCTTTAGTTTTTTCAAACCTCGATATGTGCATGTTTGCCATCTTTTGTCGTGATACCCATCATTCTTGTTTTGTCGACCAGAGTTTTCATGTGAATCATAGAGACTCCATAGTAGAGTATCATTCTTTGAGCCAGATGGGAGAGACTCAATTCTCCGACGAGGAGACTTTTCAGACTCCATTCTCTAGCGACCGTAGACTCTGACGAGGATTGCACTTCAACAGCCCTTTAAGTTTGGCCTTTTTCAGAGATGGACCAGTTGTCCACATTATTGTGGCAAGACAGAGTACTCCGACGAGGAGACTCATTTCAGTTGCAGTGACTCTGACAGGCACAGTTCAGAGCACATGTTCTCCGACGAGTAGATTCAGTTGACTCACACTCCAGCCCGTTCGTCTTCCTCACCTGCAAGACATGAGAAGCAACATCCTCGACAGCAGTCGATAGTTGTGCACGTTGTGTTGATATTGTTTGTACTGTCATGTATTGTGAGTTGAGTTTCATTCTATTTGTCCAAGTTGAGCATTGCATGCTCCAGCTAGAGCGGGAGTGTTGGAGTATTTGTTATATGCGGCAAGAATAGGAGATGGGCAAATGGATCTCTCTAGGGTCCATTTACCCCATCCATATGTTTAGTACCACATCTACCAGTGGTGGGACTTGGAGGCTCTGTGGAGGCTATATAAGGAGCCCCAGACCTCTTGTATATATTGAGAAAAAGCAATAGAATATCTGCCCATTTGAGAGCTTCTCTGGTGGTTTCATCCGCTCCTTAGGGAGTAGGGTTCCACGTAAAAATCTTTATGTTCTTCATGTTTATCTTACTAGCTTATGCTCTGTTTGTCATTATCACTTCCACATTCCTATTTTCTAACAGAAAGAAATCACTCTTTTACACAATACAAGACACTACGGACAATATCAACTCAACACATACTCTATTAATTGCCTACTGAGGATGTTGCTTCTCATGTTGTGATGGTAAGAAGTGTTGGAAAAATAAGAGAACTTGTTTACTCCATCAGCCCTAGGCTCTCTTATATAGGAGAGTAGCCTATGGGTAAAATACAAAGAGTCCAACAGAAAATAAAAATATATGAAAGAGTACAGAAGTGAATAATCTATCTCTACACTCCCCCTCAAGGTGGAGCATAGATATCAATCATGCTCAGCTTGGATGAACACTTCTGGACAGTCCCTCGAAATAACGTCTTGGTAAAAATGTCTACAGTCTGATTCTCTGAGCTAACATGGGAAGCAACAATAAACCCCTTCTGAATCATGTCGCGGATGAAGTAGCAATCGACCTCAATGTGCTTGGTCCACTCGTGGAATGCAGGATTATTTGCAATGAATAGAGTTGTATGATAGTCACATTCTAGAACCATAGGAAGAGGAACCTCTATATGTAGATCTGTGAGCACAGCCTTTACCCACATCATTTCAGTACTGACCTGAGCCATAGCCCTATATTCAGATTCTGCACTGGACCTTGCTACAACCGTTTACTTCTTGCTTCTCCATGAGACTAGAGAATCTCCTACATACACAGCAAACCAAGTTGTGGACTTTCTGTCTTTGGGGCACCCTGCGTAGTCTGCATCTGCAGAAGCTGATATAGTAACCTTCTTGCCTTTCTTAAACAATAGGCCCGCACCTGGAGATGACTTAAGATACCTGAGTATCATATGTATAGCATCCATATGTGCCTGATGTGGTTGCTCCATAAACTGGCTCACTCGACTTACAGCAAAGGAGATATCAGGCCTGGTAATAGTAACGTACAGAAGTTTGCCCACCAGTTCTTTGTATCTTCTCTTATCCACCTCATCAGTGTCATCATCATATAGTCTCATACTGGGATCCATAGGTGTAGTCGCAGGTCGGCAACCAAGCATTCCCGTTTCACTCAACAGGTCAATGACATATTTCCTTTGGGTCATTACTAACCCATGAGGATTTCTAGCAAACTCCAGCCCCAGAAAATATCTCAGAACCCCAAGGTCCTTGGAAACGAACTCACGGCCCAGCATTGCTTTTGCCCCCTGAATTCCATGTTCATCATGACCTGTAATCAGAATGTCATCTACATACACCATAATAGCAATAATACCTCTAGGTGTCTTCTGTACAAACAGAGAATGATCAGCATTTGACCGTCTGTATCCATGTTTCTCAAACAGAACTGAGAGCTTCTGGAAGTAAGCTCTGGGGTTTTGCTAAGGCCATAGATAACCTTATGAAGTCTGCACACCGTAGGACTCTCCCCCTCAACAGCAAACCCAGGTGGTTGTTGCATGTAGACTTCCTCATGTAAGTCACCATATAGGAACGCACTCTTCACATATAATTGATACAGAGGCCAATCACGAGTAACGGCAACAGAGAGAAGAATCCGTAGGGTGGAATGGCGAGCAATTGGTGAGAATGTATCAAGATAATCCACCCCATATGTCTGTGTAAAGCCACGAGCTACAAGGCGAGCTTTATATCTGTCAATGCTACCATCTGCATTCTGCTTAACTGTAAAGACCCACTTGCAGCTAAATGTAGACACATCAGTAGGTGCAGGAACAAGACTCCAGGTGCCTCTGGACTGAAGACCTGTCATTTCTTCTTCCATGGCCAAGCGCCATCAACTATCCTTCAGAGCATCTTGATAATTCCGTCGAATATTCACTGCTGACAATGCAAGGGCAAAACTCCTTAATTCAGTGTTGTAAAAGTCTCCCGACTGGCCCGACTAGTAGGTCCGACTAGTCTAGTCAGTGGGGTGGCCGACCAAGTACCGAGTAATTCCATCTAGGTATACTAATCGACCAATTTTTGCTTTGAAGATACCATATTTTTTTATGTTTTTATGTTTTTATAAGCAAACTTACTATAATATGCTTAATATTTTACTTAAATTCAATTACTTGTTTATTTTATAATGATAGTATAAAAATGTACAAAATCTATATAAATATATGTATAAAATGAGTTATATATTTAAAATAATCATAAAATGTAAAGCTGATTAAAGTCCGACTAAATCCGACTAGTTGTCCGACTGCCGATTAATCATTAGTCAGTGACCCAGCCGACCAAGTACCGACTACCGACTTTTACAACCTTGCCTGAATTCACCAGTTAGATGGTCAAACGACACAGAAGATGCTATGGGATATGACACGCAACTCCGCTTCTGCTTTCGTAGAGCAATGGCTACATCTAAATCATTTGTCTCCTCAGCGAGCCTTTGTAACACATCCTGCTCAGGAATATCATCATATCCATCAATAGAAATATTTTCAGAACATACCTCAGACGAACTAGATGATGAGCGATGACCATGAGCTGAAGCAGGCCTACGGGTATAGTGAAATGGTAATGGTGAAACAGGTACAATGACAGGAGGTGTAGAAGATGGTAATGGTTCTGATGATGATGGTGGTGGTGGTGGTAGTGGTGGTGGCATGTATATGGTACCAATATTATCAGGGGGAATCAATTGAGCACATGAGGCTAAGAAATACATGACGGATTCAAAAAATGTAACATCAACACTGACAAGGTACCGCCTGCGCAAAGGATCATAACACTTGTACCCCTTCTGAGTTCTGGAGTACCCAACGAAGACACATTTGACAGCCCTAGGAGAGAGCTTGTCAGTCCCGGGAGACAACTGGTGGACAAAGGCGACCGAACCAAACACACGAGGAGTAAGGGAGAACAATTCTTTGTCAGGGAAAATAAGAGAGAAAGGAATCTTCTTGCCTAGAATGGATGACTGCATACGATTGATAAGGTAACATGATGTAAGAACAGCATCACCCCAGAAGACCCGGTTACATCAAGCAAATGACGATGTTTCTTTTCAGCAACCCCATTCTGTTGGAGGTATAGGCATAGGATGTCTGGTGGATGATCCCTTGAGATGAGAAGTAACTGGATAGAGTTTGAGTACAAAATTTCAGGGCATTATCACTTCTCACAATTTTAACAGATGCAGAAAAAATATTACGAACTTCATTAAGAAAATTGATGATAATATTCCCTACTTCAGATTTATTCTTTAACAGAAATACCCAGGACACACGAGAGAAATCGTCCACAATAACTATATAAAACTTGTGTCCCTGATGATCAGGAACACGACTAGAACCCCAGATATCAACATGAAATAACTCAAACTTGGAGGTACTACTCTGACACTGACGATCGGGAAAGGTAGACCGATGATGCTTTCCCAACTAACAAGCCTCACATTGAATAGACGTGTGAGGCGAAACCTGAGGTAACACACGACGCAGTTTATGAAGTGGTAGATGTCCAAAGCACGGGTGTCATAGTAATGGAGAGATGGGTCTAGCAGGTAGGGATGAGGTTCCAGCAAAAGGAGTCCGACTAAGGCGATAGAGGCCGCCTTACTCATAGCCACGCCCAATCACGTTGCCCGTAAGGATGTCCTGAAAAACAAGAGACGGTGAATTAAAAATCATTCGACACTGTAAATCCTTTGTAATTTGACCAATGGACAACAAATTCATCGAAAAGTCAGGTGCATGTAACACATTCTTGAGATGCATAGATGGCGTCAGTCTAATATACCCCTGACCAGTAATCGGGGAATGAGTACCATTAGCAATAACCACTGTTCGACCTGGAGAGATCTGTCTGTACCCTGTAAGTAGACTTTGATCACCACATAGATGATGTGTGGCGCCAAAGTCCATAATCCATGCTAAAGTATCTGATCCACTACTAGTAAATGCATATGTGCTACCTGATGCACTGGTGGATGCAGAGGCAGATGCAGCAACATCAGAGAGGCTCTCAATAGTAGGTGTTGAAGCAACTGGGCCAGATGGAGGAATGATGCTCCTTAGACGGGCTACAAGATCATCAAAGCGCTGATCCAAAGAAGAAGCAGATGGGGGCTCGATCTGTTCAGTGACTCGTGCAGATGCAGGAAATCCATGCTTAGAGTAGCATGTGTCTTCGGTATGTCAAGTGCGATGGCAAAGGTACACGTTGGCCGAACACGGCCTCCTCTATTGCGAGGTCCACGGCCGCGAACCTGATGATGGTAACCTCCACGGCCTCGATTGGCTACCATAGCTGAGGCAGTCTGATTCTTAGTCGTAGAAGGAACAGTGATACGACTCAATCTGTGGAAGGCTTCCTCCATAGGAGGAATAGTGGAATTCACCAAGATCTGGGAACGTGTTGCCTCATACTCAGGATCAAGGGCAGCGAGAAAAACTCCTACCATAGTAGCATTCCGGTAGGTCTTCTGTTGCTCCGGAGTGGCTGTCAGGGGCATGAAGCTATAAAGCTTCTCAAACATTCCTCGTAGAGATGTGTACAGTGAGTGTAGAGGTCGTCCATTCTGCTTGATAGTAAATATGTCATACTGGAGTTGCAGAATCCTTTGTCTCATTCTTCGTCTGAGAATAGGTAGAAGCCAGAATATCCCACATTGCTTTGGTTATGTGTTGATGAAGAATGTCATTGCAATCTCAATTGCCAAGGCTCCAGATAGCCATACTTTGGCATATGCGTTATCTGCCTCCCATGAGGCATTGACTCCTGTCTTTTCAACAGGCTCTTCTTCGGTAAGAATGTGTTTCTTACAGGGTGACTTCATCATACTCATGAGTTGCATCGCCCACAGTTCGTAATTTGAACCATCCATCTTCACGATCGACGATGGACCTCTGAAGGCGCATACAGATGGGATATCTGCCTTGCTTTCTGACATAGTGATAACTGAAGACTGGGTGGTAAACTGGAGATATGATCGTCTACACAGACATTAACAGGTTTAGTTGCATGTGTAGACTCAAGCAACCAAACCCATTACTTTTGGAGAAGCGCGAGCATGACCTAGGGTTTTGCGTGCACAGGAGTCACGACCTTGAGAAGGTCACGTGCAGGAAACACACGCTGGGCACGAGGAGATCACGCGCACGAATCACGTGCGCAGGAGACGCGCACGAATCACGTGCGCAAGAGACGCGCACAACACGCAGGGTCACCGCGCGCAAGGATCAGCCTGTGCGCAGGTGCGCGCAGGGCACAGCCGCAATGTGCGCAGGTGCGCGTAGGGCACAGCCGCACTGTGCGCACGTGTGCGGAGGCGAAGGCGCAGTATGCGCAGAGCGCTCACACGGGGAGCGCGTACTATGCGCAGGCACAGGCGAAGGTGAGTGCGTGGAGGCGAAGGCGCACTATGCGCAGGGCGAAGCCGCACCGTGCGCAGGTGCGCAGAGGCGAAGGGCAGCGTGCGCAGGCACGCGGAGGCGGAGGCGCAGGCGCGAGAGGGGGCGTGCGGAGGCGCGAGGGCTTGAAGGTGGGGCTCGGGTTAGGGTTTGGCTCGAGAATTCCGGTCTAGGACTGTCGCTCTGATACCATGTTGGGAAAATAAGAGAACTTGTTTATTCCATCAGCCATAGGCTCTCTTATATATGTGAGTAGCCTATGGATAAATTACATAAAGAGTCCAACAGAAAATAAAAATATATGAAAGAGTACAGACGTGAATAATCTATCTCTACAAGGAGGAATTGATGGGCTTGAGTATGAATTGAGCTTGGTCTCGCCGTTGGAGAATGGGTACTCTCGTCGTTGGAGAACTCTGCCCCGCAACATCTCCATCTCTCTCAAATAGCCAAACTAAAAAAAGTTGTGGAAACATTCGCGTTAAAGTCCATGGACACTAGAGAATGGAGTCTGAAAAAGAGTCTCCTCATCGAAGAATTGGATCTCTTCTATATTGGCTCAGAAAATGGGAATTCTACTCATGAGTCCATAAGAATCCACATGAAAACCCAGAGTCCACGATGGCACAGAGAATCATCTCTACTCTGGAATCCATGTGGATCGCATGAAAACCCTAAGTCCAAGTCAAGATGGGGTTCTCTCACACAATGATCGCACACATGTGCGCCTCGAACTGGTAGAGTTTGAAATCCGAACCGGAGAGACTGAATCTGACTTGTAGAACCTAATTCTAAACTGCAAAACTCTACTACTTACTCCTCATTTCTCACATACTTGTCGAACAAATGATATTTATCATGTTGGGAGAAGAGAAAGATGGCGAAAATACAATCGATTTTTTCCTGACTTTTCGTCTCTTTTTTATAGTCTTTTCCTTTCTTTTTTTAGAAATCATTTCAATTTTTTCTCATAAGGCTTCTTTTTGTACGATCCTCTTTTCAATCATCCTCTCATCCCCTTTTTTTAATCAGCCCCTTTTCTTTGCAAATACAGCCCACTTGGGTTCAGACTTCTCACCTCCTCTTCTTTTCTTTTTTTATACAGCAATAACAGTTCAATATAATTTTTAAAATAAACCAAGACCCATATGGGTGTCATGTACTTCGAATAAAATAATGACGGGGAGGAGCCTTTTCTCAATTGATTCCAAGGCATCTCCCCTCCTCTTCAACATGTTAGGGTTCCCCTGAGGGGAGAACCCACTTCCGTTGCCACTTGGATGCAGAGATCACCACCTGGGCGAGGTAGTGCATGAGAGGGGCTTGAAGATGTCATGGGGGCTCCGTCTAGCAATGTCATGAGAGGAGAATGACAGGGAGGGTGCCTTTTTTAAAACTTTGACCAATTGGACCTAATACCTCTCTTATTTTTTCCCTGAGCACCAGCCCATTTTTTGTTATTTTTATGTGCCCTCCCCTCTTTTGTTTGATACAGTAATAGCAGAAATGGGCACGCTTTTTATTTTAATGAAAGAGTAACAAAGCCCCCATTATGTCTCCCACGTCTCGCGTATATGACTAGAGTTCTAATGAGGAGAACCCAACGTCTTTCTCGCTTAATAGTGCCAAAGGAGAAGCTTGATTGTCACCTGGAGAGGTGGTTGGGGCTGCCTGCACACTTTGGTTACTGCTTGAAGGAGGTGGCGCCACCTTCTCGCCGCATAAAGAGATTGTGTAGCCTGGTGCTTCTTTCCTGCCTTGAGTTTCTGGTGGGGGCATCTTCTTCTTCTTGAACGATGGAGGAGGGCATCGAGATCCTCCTTTTTCTTTGGCCTTCTCTATGTCAGATTCTGTTGTGGTTGGAGGTCTTCGCACAAGATCTTCTTCAATGGACGATGAGGATGGTGACATGGTGTTGCTATGCAAAATGGGGTTCTGATGGAGTTGTCAAGAACTAGCTTGTGTACAGAACTCAAAAGGTGTATATCGCCATTGCCATCAAAATTTAGAGAACTGGATTGCGTGCAGAATATGATTTCCAAAAATTTTCCAGAAGTTGCACATAAGAAAATCGATAATCATTGAAATCTCCAAAAATTATGGTGGCATGATGTTGATCTTTATATTTTACGCCATATGCAAAGTACGAAAAACTTTGGATTGAAATCAGCAAAATTGAAAGGAGTTCGCAGCATGGATAAAGAACATAATCCTGAATAATTGAAAACTATTATCACGAACATAATCCAGAATCAAACCCTAGAATCGAACCCGCTCTGATACCATGTAGAAAACGATAATGCGGAAGCGTAATAGAGATACAGAAATAATCAACAATAGATGAACACTGGGATTTTACGTGGAATCTTACTCCACAAAGAGCGAGATGAAACCACAAGAGAAGGCCTCTCAAGCGCCGTATCTATACATAGAGTTCTCGCAACTGTTACAGGTGGTGTGGGGCTTCTTATAAAGCCTCACCAGTAAGACCAAGTCCCACACACAGACGATGCGGGGATTAAACTTGTGGATGTGGTAATTGGATCCTGGAAGGATCCAATTATCTATGATACATGCTCTAATAATTTTGACTTTTATATGTTAACATGGAACCCGAGGATAATCGGCTATAATAGGGAAGCCGAACAATTAGTTATTAATTACATGTCAGCTTATAGTCCACGTAAATGGAAACTATATCTCATCATTGCCTTTTTGCAAAGTTGATAATCATGATCAGGATCGTTCTCATGTTTTTTAACCACATAATTAATTCAAGAAGAGATATTGACCGCCACATGTGAGAATGAGCTGCAATGTCAGGAGTAATGAGATGTGATTTTACAGAAGTCCTAAGAAGCACAAAAGAAATCCAAAATAAAATGAGATGGTAATCATCGTCTTTGGGATAAAGAAACGTACCACCATCCTTCACAGCAGTAACCGTTAAGCCAGCACTGGTGCTTCCCAACCCCGTCGTGATTACAGATCGATTGCTTAGCTTAGCAGCAAATTTCAGAAATTGAGATTTTCCGGTACCTGATCATGGAATAGGAAATAAAATTCATTAAATTATATTTTGTACAATTTAATGCATAGATATACTAAAATATACACCTCAAAAAATAAGATTCGTAAATTGCTCAAAATTTTCGAAAGAAAATTCACAAGGAAATAGTATTTCACCTCGTAAAGGAGAAAAAGATCCACCAAAATAACTTTTACATTCGTAAACAAGGATTGTGCTCAAAATCACAGAAACATAATTTTCAATGCCGCACTAATATTAGTGCAACTAAATATCATGTACAAAAGAAATGCACCATCCTTTGTCAGTAATAAACATGTACAATGTGCACTATGATAGCAAGTTTCCATCAAGTTTTAGTAACCAGTGAAGGTGGGGGGATTGAGATTAAGACAACATTGTTCCATGTTGTCTTAATCTCAATCCCCCCACCTTCACTGGTTACGAAAACTTGATGGAAAATGCATGTCTCTCCCCTGCTATGCTACCCTGTATATGTACCCAACTGGAAAGTTCAGATAGTTACGAAATATATTTCTAAAGCTGAGAAGTTGATTTTAGATCACCTACTTATATACCGAGTAGGCTATGAAAAGGGAAAGAGAAAGAGAAAAAATTGACAAAAGTTGCTCTAACACTTCTCATACAAGTTTTTTAAGAACTGTAAAGAACTTTAGTCGGTACTATTAGAGTAGTTTTATGACTTTTTCTTAGCTTATTATCATACAGCTATATTTTTGTACTACTAAAAGCTTTTTCCACCATGGCATATTGCACTACAGGATAGATTTATTTTATGCAGATCGAGATCTCCAACTAAGTAGTTCAGCCAAATGCCTTCCTTTGCAGCTTCTGTCAAAACTGTTGAGAGAAAAATAAGTTCATTTCATAAAAGGAGATCCAAGGGCTCTCTTATATAGGAGGAAAGCCCTGGGTTAATTACAAAAGTGATACATGAAGAAAATGTAAAATATAAAAACACTGAGAGATACAACTATCTCAACACTCCCCCTCAAGCTGGAGCATATATGTTTATCATGCTCAGCTTGGAATGACACCTCTGAAAGGGACCTCTCGGCCGCCTGATCTCCGGTAGACACAAGAGAGATGGATATGAGATCTTTCTGGATCATGTTTCTAGTGTAATGGCAATCCACCTCTATATGCTTTGTCCGTTCATGAAAGGAAGGATTATTAGCAATAAATAGAGCTACTTGATTATCACATACAAGCTGCATAGGTAGAGGAACCTCAATAGTAAGATCAGTCAACACCGATCAAACCCACATCATTTCTGCACTTCCATGTACCATCACCCTGTATTCAGATTCTGCTCTTGATCTAGCCACCATTGTCTGCTTCTTGCTTCTCCATGAAACAAAGGAACTGCCGACGAAAATAGCAAATTCGAAAGTAGACTTTCTGTCTCTTAGACAACCTACGTATTTTGCATCTGCGCATGTTGTCGCCTCAAGGGATGTATCCCTACTGAATATAAGACCCGAACCAGGTGAATTCTTCAAGTATCTCAAGATCATATGAACGGCACCCATGTGCACCTCCCTGGACTGCTCCATGAACTGACTGACTTTGCTTACTACAAATGCAATATCTGGCTTGGTGATGGTGGCATATAAGAGCTTTCCAACAAGCTCTCTATATCTCCTCCTGTCAACTTCCTCAGTGTCCTCGTCATACAATCTCATACTTGCATCCATAGGAGTAGTAGCAGGTTTGCATCATGTCATACCTATCTCAGAAAGAAGATCCATAACAAACTTCCTCTGAGTCATCACAAGAACATGCTTGTTCCTAACGAACTCCAACCCTAGGAGGTAACGAAGATTGCCAAGGTCCTTAGTCACAAACTGTTGGGCTAGGAATTCCTTGGCAGCATGAATGCCCTGTTCATCATCTCCTGTAATGACAATATCATCCACATAAACAAGAATAGCACCGTATCGCTCGTCGCTCGGTGTCCTCTGAACAAACAGAGAATGATCTACAGTAGACCGCACAAACCCTTGTTGCTCTATCAACTCTGATAGCTTCCGGTACCAAGCTCTTAAACTCTGCTTCAAGCCATAAATCGCCTTATGAAATCCGCACACCTTCTGGGACTCCCCATCAGTAGCAAAACCTGGTGGTTGTTGCATATATACTTCCTCTTGTAGATCTCCATAGAGAAAATCATTCTTCACATCAAGCTGGTAAAGAGGCCAGTCCTTGGAAACTGCAACCGATAGAAGAATGCAGAGTGTCGAGTGTCTTGCTATTGGATAGAAGGTGTCCTGATAGTTCACACCATAGGTTTGGGTAAATCCCTGAGCCACAAGCATTGCCTTATAGCAGTCCAGACTACCATTTGTCCTCTACTTTACCGTAAATATCCATTTAAAGCTCACAACAGATGCATCAGGCTAAGCAGAGATAATACTCCAGGTACCACGTGACTGTAGGGCTGCCATCTTCTCCTTCATTGCAAGTCACCACCTATTATCCTGAAGCGCCTCCTGATATGTACGTGGGATGGTAATAGCAGATATTCCCACTACAAACTTCCTGTAATCCTCTGAAAGATGATCCAAGGAGACAGGCATAGCAAGAGGATACGAGGCTTCCTTAGGGCAATAGGTATCTCCATATCATCTGCTTCTCTGTTCTCTGGAATCAAATCTTCATGTGTATCATTCAAAGCTCCAGTTCCATCAGTAGAAATAGTATGTTCCTGACATACCTAACGCGTGATGGATGATGTGGATAGTGCATGAGCAGAGGTGCGAGTAGAAGACCTGCGAGTATAAACATGTGGTAAAAACATGGACTTGATTGCAGGAGGTGGAGGTGGTGATGGAGGTGGAGATGGTGGTGGAGGTGGTGAAGGCCGAGGAGTATAAGACGAAGAAGATGGAGGTGGAGGAACCACAACATCTCTCCAGCATTAGTATTAAACAATCTGTCACCTGTAGGAGAAAAATACAAAATGGGCTAAAAAAATGTGACGTCAGCACTCACATGGTATTTTCTCCCAATGGGATCAAAACACCGATACCCTTTTTGGGTACAGGAATAGCCAACAAAGACACATTTGACAGCTCCAGGTGAGAGCTTGTCATGGCCAGGGGTAAAGTTGTGGACAAAGGCCACCGATCCGAAGACTTTGGAGGTGAGAGAGAATAATTCCTTCTCGGAAAACGCAGTCAAGAAGGGAATCTTCTCTCCAAGAGTAGTGGATGGCATTTGGTTCACTAAGTAGCAGGAGGTTAGAACCGCATCCCCGCATAAAGTGTGAGGTGTACGACTTTGAATCAACAAAGTCCTCGTGACATCAAGAAGGTGACGATGTTTACGTTCTGTCATACCATTTTGCTGGGATGTACAATTGCAAGATGTCTGATGAACTATACCAAGAGACCTGACAAAATTCTGCAAATGTAAAGTGGAAAATTCCAAAGCATTATCTGTACGAATGAATTTGACATTAGCAAAGAAGATATTGTTGACCTCAATAAGAAAAGTTTTAATGATAGAACCAGCTTCAGACTTACGTTTTAACAAGAATACCCAAGATAGTCTAGAATAATCATCCACAGCAGCCATATAAAGACGATGTCCTTGGTAATCAAGAACACGATTCGAACCCCAATTACCGAAATGATACAACTCGAAAGACCGACTAATATGACGACTCGAAAACGAGGAGCGATGATGTTTCCCAAGTTGACAGGCTTCACAATCCAAAGTTGTACGAGTAGATATCTGCAAGAGCACATGAATCGTCTTTTGAAGAGGAAGGTGGCCAAAGCGAAGATGCCACGTGAAAGGAGAAACATATCCAGAAGGAATAGAGGCCATCCCAGCATATGATGAAATGGCAAGCTTATACAATCCTCTCTACTCACGACCATGACCAATCACCCTGCCAGTCAGTATGTCCTGAAACACAAGAGAAGAGCGGTCAAAGACGGCATAGCAATGTAATTCTTTTGTAATTTGGATAATAGACAAAAGATTCATTTGAAAATCAGGAACATATACGACATTCTGAAGATGCATAGAAGGAGCTAAAACAATCTCCCCCTAACCAACAATAGGTAGACGAACCCCATTGGCAATGACCACATATCGTCCAGGGGGGATAGACCAGCAAGAGGTAAATTACATCCGATCTCCACACATATGATGAGACGCTCCAGAGTCCATAGTCGCATCGGAACTGCTTCAATTGGTAAACGCATAGGAAATACCTGACGAACTGGACGATGCTCTAGCGGTAGTCGCTGCATCTGAGGGACCTACAGCCGGAGTCGTAGGGGTGGTCATCATCTTTCGAAGTCTGAAGACAAAATCATAAAAGCATGCATCTATAGTAGGTACAAGAGAAGGATCAGCCTGCTCAGCAACACGTGCAGATGCTGGATATCCATGCTTCTGAAAGCATTTCTCCTCCGAATGACCATGACGACGACAATAGGAACATGGACCATGTTGCAGGCCTTTTCCTCGACCACGCGGTCCACAGCCATGAAGATAAGAAGAACGTCCACGAGAAACTGCCATAGCTGAGGAAGTCGTCTGTGGCGTAGTGGTAGGCGTGGAAGTGATCCTGCTCAGTCGTTTGTAGACCTCCTCCAATGGGTGGTATCGTCTCACGCGTCAGAAGTTGAGTACGTGTTGCATCGTACCCAGAGTCAAGGGACGATAGGAAGACTCTCGTTATTGTAGCATTCCGATACTGTTGTTGCTGCTCAATCCTGGTGGTAATGGGCATTGTTGGGGAAACGTGAATGAGATGATTCTATTCCATAGCCCTAGGCTCTCTTATATAGGAGAGTAGCCTATGGGTAAATTACATAAAGAGAATAACAAGAAAATGAAAATAACAAAGAGATACAATGACTCAATATGCGTCAACACTCCCCCTCAAGATGGAGCATAGATGTCAATCATGCTCAGCTTGGAAGCACACTTCTGAAATGGACCTCGTAACAATGCCTTGGTGAATATATCTGCAGTCTGGTTCTCTGAAGTAACATGAGATGTGGCAATGAACCCTTTCTGAATCATATCACGTATGAAGTGACAATCCACCTCAATATGCTTGGTCCGCTCATGGAATGCAGGATTGTTTGCAATGAACAAAGCAGCTTGATTATCACATTCCAAGTTCATAGGAAGTGGTACATCTAAACATAAATCTGTCATCACCGCTTTCACCCACATCATCTCTGTAGTAGCCTGGGCCATAGCCCTATATTCGGATTCAGCACTAGATCTAGCCACCACAGTTTGTTTCTTGCTCCTCCATGAGACTAGGGCATCTCCAACATAGACAGCATACCCTGAGGTGGACTTTCTATCCTTAGGACATCTTGCATAGTCTGCATCTGCGCACGCTGAGATAGAAATCCCTTTTCCTTTCTTGAATAGCAGACCTTTACCTGGAGAAGATTTGAGATATCTAAGTATCATATTTATTGCATCCATATGCACTTGGCGTGGCTGCTCCATAAACTGGCTCACACGGCTCACTGCAAATAATATATCTGGCCTAGTGACCGTGACATATAACAATTTGCCTACCAGTTCTCTATATCTTCTCCTGTCAACCTCCTCTGTGTCATCATCATACAGCTTCATGCTGGGGTCCATTGGTGTCGTAGCAGGTCGACACCCTAGCATACCTGTCTCACTCAGTAGATCTGTAACATACTTCCTCTGTGACATGACTAATCCATACGGATTTCTGGCAAACTCCAGCCCCAGAAAATATCTAAGGACTCCCAGGTCCTTGGTGACAAACTCGGTTCCCAGCCTTTCCTTTGTCTGCTTAATGCCCTGGTCATCATCACCTGTAATCAAGATATCGTCAACATAAACCATGATGACAACAATACCTCTTGCCGTCTTCTGTACAAACAAGGAATGATCAGCATTGGAGCGTTTATATCCTTGTTTCTCAAAGTGGTCTGACAGCTTTTGGAACCATGCTCTGGGGCTCTGCTTAAGGCCATAGATGGCCTTATGTAATCTGCAAACCTTGGAACACTCCCCCTCAACAGCAAAACCAGGTGGTTGTTGCATATAAACTTCCTCCTGCAAGTCTCCATACAGAAATGCATTCTTCACATCCAGTTGATAGAGTGGCCAGTCTCTAGTAACTGCAACTGATAAGAGGATCCGCAGAGTAGAATGACGAGCCACAGGGGAGAACGTGTCAAGGTAATCTACCCCATATGTCTGTGTGAATCCCCGTGCAACTAATCGTGCCTTGTACCTGTCAATGGAGCCATCTGCATTGTGTTTAACTGTAAACACCCATTTACAACTCACCGGGTTGACATCTGGAGGTATAGTAACCAAACTCCATGTTCCTCTAGACTGAAGTGCCGCCATCTCTTCCTCCATTGCTAGCCGCCATCTAGAATCCTGCAAAGCCTCATGGTGGGTCCGTGGAATGTCTGTAGCTGAAAGTGCCAATGCAAACGTCCTGAAATGTCCAGATAGCCTCTCAAAAGACACCACTGCTGATATTGGATACTTGGCACAGCTTCTCTTTTGTTTGCGTAGAGCGATTGGAATATCCAGATTATCATTGTTATCACCATGCTCCTGTAATGCATCCTGCTGAGAAATGTCGTTAGATCCATCAACATTAATAATTTCATTACATACCATAGGCGAGCTAGTTGACTGGTCAGGACCATGAGCTGTATGCGGCCTGCGGGTGTAATGGAATGGTAAAGGGGATACTGTAGATGGTGGTGGTGGTGGCGGTGGTGGTGGTGGTGGTGATGATGGTGGTGATGTTGGTGGTGCCATGAATACGATATCAGGAAATATAGGTGGTGGCTGCATGTTCCCGGATTCTGAAAAATACATAATGGATTCAAAAAATGTAACATCTGCACTGATCATATACCGCCGACGCACAGGGTCAAAACACTTGTACCCCTTTTGAGTTCTGGAGTACCCCACAAAGACGCACTTGACAGCCCTAGGAGAGAGCTTGTCAGAACCAGGCGACAACTGGTGGACAAATGCAACTGACCCAAACACACGAGGGGTAAGAATGAACAGATCCTTGTCAGGATAAATAAGTGAAAAAGGAACCTGTTCATTCAAGACAGACGAGGGCATACGATTGATAAGATAGCATGCAGTGAGGACGGCATCACCCCAGTAGGAGTACGGAACATGACTCTGAATAAGAAGTGACCTTGTGACATCAAGGAGGTGACGATATTTCCTTTCTGCAACCCCATTTTGTTGAGACGTATGAGCGCAGGATGTTTGGTGTATAATTCCTTTAGAGGAGTAGTAGTTGGCTAGATTGTTGGTGCACAACTCTAAGGCATTGTCACTTCTCATAATTTTGACAGTTGTGGAAAAAACATTCTGAATCTCATTTAGAAAGTGAATAATAATATTTCCTGCTTCAGACTTATTTTTCATTAGAAATACCCATGATGCTCTAGAAAAATCATCCACAAATACAATATAAAACCTGTGCCCCTGATGATCGGGAACACGACTCGGACCCCAGACGTCGACATGAAACAACTCAAACTTGGAGTTACTACTCCGACCTTGACTACTGGGAAAAGTTGACCTGTGATGTTTTCCCAACTGACACGCCTCACACTGGATAGGTGTGTGAGAAACACTATAAGGTAGGACTAGACGCAACTTCTGAAGCGGTAAATGACCAAAACGCAGATGCCACAGGAGAGGTGATACTTATTCTGCGGGAGAAGCTGTGATTCCGGCAAATGGGGTCTGGTTCAGACGATAAAGGCCTCCTTGCTCATAGCCATGACCAATCACGTTGCCCGTACGGATGTCCTGAAAAATTAATGAAGATGAATCAAAAATAGCTCGACAATGAAGATCCTTCGTAATCTGACTAATTGAGAACAGATTCATAGAAAAATGTGGTGCATGCAAAACATTCTTGAGCTGCATGGAAGACGTCAGTCTAATCTCCCCCTGACCCGTGATAGGAGAATGTGTGCCATTGGCAATAACTACTGTCCGTCCTGGAGGAATCTGAGTGTATCCTGTAAGTAGGCTCTGGTCGCCACATAGATGATGTGTAGCGCCAGAGTCCATGATCCATGGCAGTGTATCATATCTACTACTGTGGAGTGCAAGTGTACTACCTGAAGTACTCGTAGAGGCAGAAGCAGAAGCAGCAGCATCAGTATGACTCTCTGTCGACGGTGATGGGCCAGATGGTGGGATAATGCCCCTGAGACGGGCAACCAGATCATCAAATCGTTGATCCAGTGTAGCTGCAGACGGGGGCTCTATCTGCTCAGTGGCTCGTGCGGATGCAGGAAATCCATGCTTTGAGTAGCATGTGTCTTCAGTATGTCCGACTCTGTGACAATATGAGCATGTTGGCCTAGTGCGGCCACCCCTTCCACGGGGAGTACGTCCACGGCCCTGGTAATGAGAACCACGGCCTCTGTTGGCCGCCATGGCTGAGGGATTCTGACTAGCAGCTGCTGAAGGTACTGTGATCCTACTCAATCTGTGAAAAGCCTCCTCCATGGGAGGAATAGTCGAGTCCGCCAAAATCTGTGAACGTGCGGCCTCATATTCTGGATCCAGTGCAGCGAGAAACACACCCACCATCGTCGCATTCCTGTATGTCTTCTGTTGTTCTGGCGTGGCGGTAAGAGGCATGAAGCTGTAGAGCTTCTCAAACATCCCTCTCAATGATGTATAGAGGGAATGTAAAGGACGGCCGTTCTGCTTTATTGTGAATATGTCATGTTGTAGTTGCAGGATCTTCGTCTCATTTTTCGCCTGAGAATACGTTGCTGCCAGGATGTCCCACATGTCTTTAGCCGTGGGTTGATGTAAGATGTCATTGGCAATTTCAATAGCCAATGTACCGGATAGCCACACCTTGACATATGCATCGTCGGCCTCCCATGAGGCATAAGCTCCAGTCTTCTCTGCAGGCTCTGGCTCGGTAAGAATATGCTTCTTACCTGTAGACTTCATCATACTCATGAACTGCATTGCCCACAGTTCATAGTTCGTACCATCCATCTTGACAATGGGCGCTGGACCACGAAATGCGCCCATAGATGGAGTATCGGCCTTGCTTTCTGACATGATGGAGACGAAAGACTGGAGCAACTGAGAGGATATAGTCTATGTCTACAATGACATAGATGGGATTAGTTGCGTGTGTAGACTTCAAGCAACTAACCCCATGTAGATCAGGAGTTGTGCCCTAGGGTTTTGGAACTTAGGGCACGTACGCACGTGCAAGAAGCACGCACGCACCTGGAGGATCACGCGCGCGCTGAAGTGCTCAACTGGAGAATCTTGTAAGCACTAGCGCACGCAACTGTGTGCGTGACAGTGCGCACAATCGCGCAGGAGTGCACGATCAGACTATGCGCGCAACTGGAGGCTATGCGCGCGATCGATGCACAGGCGCACGGTGTTGTGCAGATGCGTGCGCCGATGCACGCAGAGGCTGGGCGATGCGCGAGAGGCGCGAGAGGCGCTCGAGAGGTGCTCGCACAGACGCCTAGGCGAGAGGCGATGCGCCCAGTTGATCGCCGGCGCCCAGGCGAGAGGCTAGGCGGCGCCGATCCGAGGAGGAAGAGAGAAGAGAGAAGAGAGGCCGGGGGGTGGGGTTAGGGTTACGGTTAGGTTTCGAGAACTCCGGTCTAGGACCGTCGCTCTGATACCATGTTGGAAAAATGTGAATGAGATGATTCTATTCCATAACCCTAGGCTCTCTTATATAGGAGAGTAGCCTATGGGTAAATTACATAAAGAGAATAACAAGAAAATGAAAATAACAAAGAGATACAATGACTCAATATGCGTCAACAGGCATGAAGCGTATAGTCGCTCAAACATGCCTCGCAGATGGGAGAAGTGTGTGTGGTCCGGTGTGGAGTGGTCGATCATTCTGTTTGGTCGAAAAGATGTCAAACTGCAGTTGGAGGATCTTGCTTTCATTCTTTGCCAGCCCATAGGTGTCTGCTAATATATCCCACATACCTTTGGTCGTGGGCTAATTAACAATATCGTTGGCAATCTCGGTAGTAAGTGTCTCAGAGAGCCACATGCAGGCATATGCATCATCTTGCTTCCAAGATGCATTCATCCCAATCTTGTCTGTTGGTTCTGATTCCGTCAGAATGTGCTCCTTATTATGACATTACATAAGAGTACGAAACTGCATGGACTATAACTCGTAGTTGGTCCCATTTATCTTTATTATGAAAGCTGGGCCGTTGAAGGTCCCTGAGGAGGAAAACACGTCACTCTTGAGACATGATATCAATGAGTAGAACCACGGATCAGCTGAGGAGTAGACTGATTATATAATGTCTACACAATCACATGGAGGAATGGTTGTATCTGTAAACTCATACAACCATTTGCATAGCCTCTTTGTAAAGGTTAGAGTCTTAGAACGTGATTTAGATGAACAAAATCATGTGTTTAGACTCAAATCAGACCTCGAAACGCAGAGCGACAAGAAGAAGATGCAGGGATGGATGCACCTACTGGCAGCGTCGGCCGGAAGGAGCCAGCGACAGCGCGAGGACTACTGGGCGACACTGAGCGAGAGGGATGGAAGCCCCAAGTGTGCGCAGCAGGGCTGGGAGCCCTTGTGACGCGTCGCACGAGGGTTGGAAGCCCTGGGAGGGGGCGACGCAGAAGGGAGCCAGAGGGCTGGGCCGCACTGGAGGGGACGGCGCGGGAGGGTTGGGTGCCTTGGAGG
The DNA here is from genome assembly GCA_037367405.1 of Ottelia alismoides. Classification (NCBI taxonomy): domain Eukaryota; kingdom Viridiplantae; phylum Streptophyta; class Magnoliopsida; order Alismatales; family Hydrocharitaceae; genus Ottelia; species Ottelia alismoides. The sequence continues at coordinate 25,161 of JAZKJV010009966.1, forward strand.
GGTACGGCGGGGGGCTTAGAAGTGTAAGTTTAGGGTGGGATACAGGAACCCCGATCTAGGACCGTTGATCCGATACCATGTTGAGGGAAAAATAAGTTCATTTCATAAAAGGAGATCCAAGGGCTCTCTTATATAGGAGAAAATCCCTAGGTTAATTACACAAGTGATACGTGAAAACATAAAACATAAAAAACACTGAGAGATACAACAATCTCAACAAAAACCATGTATGATGCATTTCCGGTGGATAAAGTAATTGATGATTGTAAAGTAGCCTTTAAACTAGTGATAAAATCCCCAAAATAAAGACATGGCATGTCATTGATTTCTTCTCATCAACATTTCATTATTTGAATGAGTATCTAAAAACCAAACATTCCGAACACATATATAGGCTAATGGTAAATGCTTCTTTCATATACTGAAAAGTTTGCTTAACTATCTGTCAATGCTCCTTCCTCGGATTCATGTGAATCTGCTAACAACACTCAAAGCATAAGCGATATCAGATTTTATGCACAGTTGCATATATAAGACTTCCAATTTCACTGGCACAACGAATTCATGACATGTGATCCTCTGCATTCAACTAAGGTGCAAAAGAAGCTGAAAGATGGAGTACTTAGGGGCTTCTTTGTAGACATCTTAAATCTCTTCAAGGCTTCCTCAATGTAGTTAAACCTTAATTTTCATAAAAAGATCGAATTTCGAGTCATTTACATGATTTTCAACAATTTAAGCAAACTTTCAGTGAAATTCTTCGAAATTTATCTTTCTAGACGTTTAGCAAAATGAAATCGAAATTTAGAGTGATGGCATCGAGGACTGGACCATATGAGTGAGAGGTCGGCAGTGCTTGATGAGAAAGAGTCTTCTAACATATATAAAGAAAGATTGATTAGAAAAATGCACGCACTACTCATTTGAGAAGTAGACAAGAGTTTCCTCTAATAATCATCCACCAACCCTCAAGAAAGATGAAGGCACTAAAGCTAGTTCACACCAATGTATGCGGTCCTCTTAGAGTTAGTTGTCTTGACGATGCAATTTTTACATTTATTGATGATTTTTTCCAGAAATATTTAAGATTGTGACTTGAAGAGGAAGCACCAAGTTCTTGGTGTGGTTAAGGACTTCCATCCCCTAATGGAAAGATATAATAAAAAAGTGTATCCGCAATGATAATGGTGGTCAATGTATTGGTCCATTTAATGAGTATTGTTGATCTCATGGCATTAGGTACGAGAAGACTCCAACAAAGATGCAATAGATAAATGACATCAGAGAGAATGAACCAGATCCTTATTGAAAGAGTCAAATGTCTCCTATATGAGGTTTAAGTTGTGTGTAATTCCTTTGATGAGAAGCTTTATATCTTGCATTTATGTGAGTAATTTCTCTCCACAAGTACCTTTGGATGGTGATGTCCCTGACAAAATCCGGGCATGGCAAGGATGTATCATACAACTATTTGAGTGTGTTAGGAGTATATATGTTAAGAGAAAATTAGGTGGCATGTGTATATATTAAGAGAATATTCGGTGGCAGGAGTATATGTTAAGAAAATATTCCGTGGCAGGACTATATGTTAAGAGAATATTCTATGTAGCAGGAGTATATTCTTGTAACCTTGTTAGGGTTATTTATGTATTTTCTCCTTTGAGCTCTAGGGTTTTGTCCTATATAAGGACCCATAGACCTCTAGAATAAAGCAAGCCTTTCCATTATTTAATTCTTTTTTCCACAAGGTATCAGAGCAGCGATCCTAGATCGATGTTCTGATCTAAATCCCTCCGCCACCGCCAAGTCCTCCCCAAACAGATGCCGCCTACATGCGCCTCCGCTCGCGCCATAGCCCCCCCCCCCACCCCCCTCAACGTCGCCTCGCACCACCCCAGGCACCTCGCGTCGCTCCAGGCGCCTCCAGCGCCATTTCATGCTGCTCCAGACGGCAGGCTCCCCGCACCACCCTAGGTGCTCGCGAGCGACGTCCCAGGCACCCCGCACATCAACTGCCTCTCTCTCCTTTGCCTATCGCCTAGGGTATTATCAGTATCACTTGAAGCCGACTACCCCATCGATGCATTGCTAGATCTCTATGATGCTTGAATAAGACTGCAAGAACTATGTCACTTTTTCTTGACCTACTTGACCACAATGGCATCTGTAGAACCCAAGCCCATGTACCCGACTTCTTCTGTGATGGTAGAGGGCACTTCTATAAAGCTAAAAGGCTTCGAGAACTATGTACTATGGTCTAGATCCTTTAAGATGTTTATTGGTGAACAGCGAAAGAACTATATTCTCACAAAAGATCTGCCCAAGGAAACGGACAAAGACTACGATACTTGGTATGTGGACAACTGCAAAGTGATTACTTGGATGACGAACAGTGTCGATCTAAATATTGCATCAAATCTTCTTTACAAGGACGGCAAATGATGTGTGGGAGAGCCTTGAGAACACCTACTCCCAAAAGACAACTAAGTCTAGGCTCTCAGATAACTACACACAAATTGGGTCTGCAAATCAGGGAAATACATCCTTGATCGAGTACTAGGGGCTCCTCACAGGCCTGTTTGAGGAGCTTCTTATCTTTCAGCCCGCTTGTTGTGATAAGCAGATAGGTGAGCGTGCAGAATGGCAAGTGTATCATTTCCTGTCAGGATAACATCCGCGATACAAGATTGTAAAAGACTAATTTTTAACTGTTGTTGTGCTACTCACTCTAGAGACCATATATGGTCGATTACAGGAACTTGACTCTCCATCTCCTCATCTATATACAAAGACTATTGCACATTTTGCTAGAGGACGACCTAATTACCAGGGAGGATGCGGTCATGACTTTCGTCGTGGTCGTGGCCGTGAGGCCGGATGAGGACGCGACTTCGGACGTGAACAAGATCCTACAAATGCCCGCTATCCAGCATGCACTCACTGCAGACGTTGGAATCATCCACTGAACGTTGTTGGGCAAAGTTTAGCATGCCTACTAATGCCAACAGTGCCTATGAGGCTAACTCATACGAAGGCCCATATGATAATACAGATACCTCGCCAGAACAACCGTCTGGTGATAGTCAGACATCCTTCACTGCATCTGAGTATGCTCGTCTATGTCAGTTGCTACAAAATTCTGCCAAAAACACTAGTACTTTGCTCCTACTGCGATTCTAGCCACTACTTCAGGTACACTTGTCAGTGTTGCCTCTGCATCCAGCCCTACATGGATCATTGACTCTAATGCCTCTACTCATCTGAGGGATAAGGTAGTCTTCTCAGCTCTGCACATCCGTCTTCCGTTGTCAGGACTGTTCGAGTTGCCAATGGAACACATTCCCATGTCACTACTGTGGGGACTACGGAGTTTTCATTCAAACTCCGACTTACTGATGTGCATTGTGCTCATGATTTTCCACTTAGCCTCTTATCTGTTCACAAGTTATGCCAGGAACTTAACTGTCATGTGATTTTTGATGAGTTCTGCTGTTATTTTCAGGACAACCGGACGAGACATATTTTGGGTGGGGGACATGAGAAGAACGGTCGATATTATCTTGATATCCCCCCTGATTCTGGTTTTGTTGGCGCTACATCTATATCCACTGATCTTTTTCTTCGGCATCTTTGCCTCGGACATCCATCCGCCAAAGCTCTCTCTTTAATGTTCCCCGAGCTTTCTACGCTCAAGCCCTTTGAGTGTGAGGTGTGTCAGTTCGGGAAACATCATCGAGCGCCCTTCCCTTCCCGTTCTGAAGCTCTCCGCAAAATTCTTTTTTCTTTACCATTGTGATATTTGGAGACCCTGTCCGATCCGTACTCAGAGTGGACATAAGTACTTTGTTGTTTTTGCCAATGACTACAGTCGATCATCTTGAGTATATCTGTTAAAAGAACGATCGGAGATTAACAATATTATTAAGAATTTCTTTCAATATGTCAAAAATATCTTTTCCTCTTTGTTCAAATTTTTCGCACAGATAGCGCTTTGGAATTCACTCAACATGATCTAACCAACTTCTTTGCATCCCAGGGTACCATTCACCAAACATCATGTCCTTACACTTCGCACCAAAACGGGATAGCCGAAAGGAAACTCAAACACCTTCTAAATATAGCTCAATCCCTCTTCACCTAGATGAAAGTTCCCAAAACCTCTTGGGGGATGTTTTTTAACTGTTGTTCATCTTGTCAATAGGGTTCCATCTCCATCCCTAAATGGATCCACCCCCTTCTCTCTGCTCTGTCCAACTGAGCTACATTTTCCTCTATCCTTACGAATTTTTGGATGTGTTGCATTTGTTCATAACTTTCACTAATGACAAACTCTCTCCTCGTGCTATTAAATGTATTTTTCTTGGTTATTCTCATACTCAAAAAGGTTACAGGTGCTATGATCCAATTGAATGTCGCTATTATATATCTGCAGATGTAACTTTTTTTGAGCAGACCAACTTCTTCATACAATATGTTACCAATATCCCTCTTGATCTCCCACCTCCACCCATTGTCTATAAGCAAAAACAAAAAACCCAATCACCAGATGTTCTATTTCCTATCTCTTTAATGCATGATGATATACATAATTCAAGTGTCCCCTCCGCTGTTGTCCCGGTGATCTGGAGGAGCTTCCCATTGCTCTACCAAAACTAAGAGGTAGTGTACACTTCATTCCATGTCTCATTTCACTTCTACTGCTAGTTTATCAACCACTGACATAAGATATGTAGATGCTCTCATGGCCATTTCTATTCTAAGAGACCACCATAGTGCTTTGCAGGATTGAGGATGGCGAAAGGCCATGGATGACAAGATGGATGCTCTTATTTCAAAGAGAGCATGGGATCTAGTACAATGTCCCAAAGGGACTAAACCTGTGGCATGCAAATGGATCTTCACGACCTAACAATCACCAGATGGGTCGATTGACAGGTTAAAAGCTTGTCTTGTGGCAAAGAGCTTCACACAGATATATGGAGTGGATTACTTTGAGACATACTTACAAATTGCGTGTATGGGGTTAATAAGGACTATCCTTTCTGTGGCAGCTAAAAAGGCATGGCCTATCTTTCAGTTAGATGTGAAAAATGTGTTTCTATATGGCGATCTTGATGAGGAAGTATATATGATGCAGCCTATGGGTTATGAGTCGAGGGGAGTGTGTATGTCAATTTCGTAAAGCAATATATGGCCTAAAGCAGAGCCCAAGGGCATGGCTCGATAGACTTACTGCAGAGATCAGCACTCTTGGCATCCAGAGAACAACCTTTGGTTATTCTGTGTTTGTTAGACGAACAGCTGGTACTTTTATTCTTGCTGTCTATGTGGATGATATGGTCATCACATGTGATGATGATAAAGAGATACTAGAAACCAAGACCTTCCTCCAGAAGGTATTTGTTACCAAGGATCTTGATCCACTACGATATTTCATGGGCATAGAAGTACTATGCACTACAGAGGGTCTTCATCTTTCACAGAGAAAATATAGTCTGGACATTCTTACGGAAGCTGAATTATTTGGATGCAGCTCTATTGGTATTCCTGCAGATCCTAAGAAACATTTAACATCCTCTGATCCGATCTTCGAAGATGTTACTCGATATAGGAGCCTGGTTGGCAAACTTCTTTACCTTATTGTCACCAGATAAGATATTTCCTATGCAGTGAGCAGAGCTAGGCAACACATGGAGCAACCTTGTTACAATCACTGGCAGAATGTTCTTCAGATTCTACGATACATGAAGGAATCACCAAGAAGTGGCATCTTCTATGGGGCAAATGGGTACACCGATATTATTGCAAATGCTGATGTAGATTATGCAAGCTCACCAGAGGATCGACGCTCCACCACAAGTTATGCTATGGTTGTTGGAGGAAATCTTGTTACTTGGAGAAGCAAGAAGCATGTTGTTGTATCTAAATTCAGTGCAGAAGCAGAGTACAGGGCGATGGCCCAAGCTACTTGTGAGATCATGTGGCTATTAACTTTTCTGCAAGAACTTGGTATTGTTATCACTACTCCTATTCCACTATATTGTGACAACAAATCTACTACATATATTGCCACGAATCTGGTGTTCCATGAGCGAACCAAGCATATAGAGGTTGACTGCCATTTTGTTCGTGATGATGTCAGGATTGGAAGGATTACTACTCCTCACTTCAACACTGATCTTCAACTTGCAGATGTCTTCATAAAAGCACTTACCCAAGAAGCGACTCTCTTGGATTATTTCCAAAGTTAGGCATGACTGATAAATATGCTACAACTTGAGGGGGAGTGTTAAGAGTATATATATTAAGAGAATATTCTATGTGGCAGGAGTATATGTTAAGAGAATATTCTATGGGCAGGAGTACGTTAGGGGTATTTATGTATTTTCTCCTTTGAGCTCTGTAGGGTTTTGTCCTATATAAGGACCCCTAGACCTCTAGAATAAAACAAGCCTTTCTATTCTTTCATTCTTTTTTCCACAGTGTGTATATAATGCAGTGTTTTCATGAATGTTCCAAAATTAAGTTGGATGTAAAGATCTCACCTAGACCTTAAATATCGTATTGGATGGTGCTTCCACAGTTAAGTGCAAGTGGATATTTATAGTGAAGCATCGAGAAGATGATAGCATGGATTACTATAAATCCCAACTGGTGGCAAAAGATCTCACACAAACATATGATCGTGGATTATAAAGATAATTTCACTCCTATGGCACATCATTCTATCCTTCAAAGCCTTCTCTATGTTGTAGTTATCAAAGATTAACCTTTAATGTCAAGAATGCATTCATCTATGGAGACCAACAGGAGAAAGTGCGCATACAACAACCAGGGATTAATGTTAAAAGGGAGTGTCAAAAGATATGCAGGTCCACACGACTATTTATGGACTTAAACGGAGCCTAATGGCATGGTTCCAGAAGCTCTCAGACTTGGTAAAGCAACAAGATTTCACCAGATTTACCGTGATTATTCATTGTTTGGACACAGAACATCCGGAGCAATTGTTGTTATTCTAGTGTATGTAGATGATAGCATTGTTATAGGAGATAACATAAAGCAAAAGAATTTCTAATGAAGTAGTTCATCGCCAAAGATCTTGGAGATTTTCAATACATCCATGGCCTAAATTTTGCCAGAAATCATAAAGGGATCATGATGAATCTAATAAAGTAAGTGACTGATCTTTCAGAAATTAGGATGGCATATTGCAGACTTGCTACTGCTCCTACGGACCCCAGTGTGTGATGATGACATAGAGGAAGTCGACAAAAGGTGGCGCAGAGGGCAAGTTGGGAAGCTTCTCTATGTGACGATCACTAGACATGATATAACCTTCATTGTGAGCAAAGTCAGCCAGCACATGGAACAGCCACGATGGACCTACACGGATGCAGTCGCAATGATTCTTAGATACATGAAATCTCACCAAGTACAAGACTACACTTCGACAAGGAGACATCCCTTGCCATATCAGGTCGCATTTATGCGGATTGCACTAGATGTCCAAAGCAGAGTTTAAGAAATCGATCACACGAGATGCAAATGCACGTGCGGTGTAACACCCGGTTTCCAATCGAACTCGACCCGATTATGGTCCGAATAACCTAATAAAGTTGTTAGTGAATACCAAACAACTTAAATTGGTCGATTGATTGCAAATCAAAAGTCGTTCAGGCGAAATTGACCAAAAATCGATCGCATTGTAATGCGTGCCGCGAAAAGCCGCGACGTAAACTCGGAAACCGCAAAACGAACCGAGACCACCATGAGATCCGATTCGACAAAACAAGACCAACAGAATCGACCGTTCGTCAATCGGAGGTCGTTTGATATTTTTAAATCACAAAATTTAACCTTAAACAAAAACCGTATCCGAAAATTTCGGGTATCCAAACCCCAACCGGAAGAATAGCGATATTATACTCATATTGATCGTTGTTCCAAGACGGTCAAAACGAAATATTGCGCGTCAAAATTCGACACTCGAGGCACGGATACGGTCAACTTTTGTATTACAAACAAAAGAAGTTAGAAAAAATAATATAAAAATTAAAGTTGAAATATTCAAGTTGCTACAGTAAAGTAGCAGACCGTCGGTGTGTAAAAAAAATATTATATAAATGGAATCACAAGAGCCCCACGTACAGCCCTCTACTCCTTTCCACTTGGCCTTCTATCTTTCTCCATTTGGCCAAACATAATGGCCTCTCTTTTCTTATTTATGTCAATGATTCCCCTTTTAAATTACTCCCAAAATTCCCCTTCCATCTCTTGTCTCCTCTTCTCCTCGTCTCTCCAAATCCAACGTGAGAACCTTTCTTTTCTTTATTCTCTCCAACTTCCCAAGCCAAAGCCCTCTCTTATCCCCCAAAGTTACATCCGAAATATCCTTTCTAGCCACTTCTCTCAAGGACCAGCTGCTGCCTTCTAAATTCTACAACCATTGCTTCCAACAGAGCTGCAAACTGCAGCTGACCTACAGCTCTGGAAGCTCTTGCCTTCTTCAATCAAAAGAGCTACTGCATGCAGCGACACCTGCTGCTGAGAAGCCAACTATTCAGTCATTTTGCATGCAATTAGATCTCCATTTTGGAGATCTAATTAGGTACAACCCTATCCTACTCCTTGCTGCCATGCATGCACATTGAGCTGATCATATGTACAATTCTAAACCCATTCTTGTGCCATGCATGATCAAATGCCATATAACTAATCAATGGGAGATTTCATATGATTTCATTAATTATCCTAGGTACTAATGAATGTTGTTATTGGTTTATCCCATTAAATACATACATATATATATTAGACAACCTTTATAGGTATAAACACATGCAGATTTGGGTTGGCAATGAACTTATATATCCGCTGTTTCTAACTAAACCCATCCTCGAAATCTAAGAAGAGAAAACACTACTAATATTAGGACAAAGTTGTCATTTTGGTTGCTGTTAATTGCAAGTTATACTCTATTTTACGCCATTATGTTTGCTTCTGGTGATTTCACAGGTGCCAAAATCTGTGTAGTTGTGGTTCTGTTTTACCCCATTCATCATGACCTCTTAAGCCTCTTGTTATTTCTTGCCCTTTCTTTAATGATACATCCAACCCTTTTATTTGAGGTATGTTGAGAGGCAATTCCATCCTGGCTTTAATAATCTATTTGATATTTAGAAATTCCTTGTAACATGTATACTATTGACAGGGAATATTCCGAGATACTGCTATTAATTGCTTGGAAAATGTAAATAAAACTTGTCATTTCTCTTCTATTGATGCCATATTAACCTTTTTCCTTAATAATCTCTTATTGATAATTGCTTATCATTTTATAATATATTAAACATCTTAAAATAACCTATTTACGGAGGTCCAATCTATTGTTTATGAAATCGACTTATTTAAATCATAATTTCATTATGATAGGGCATCAAAGTAATTACTTATTACGATAATATGAGGCTTATGTCCGTGTTTAATCTGTATTTTCCCAGAAGATAGGTGAAACATGCTATTACTGAATTGGAGGAGAACCGTTTATTGTTGATTGTCTTTAAGAAATTTTGGTTGACTGAGGTGTCTGGGTTGCAATAGATAATGATTTGTTTAATTAGAAGACCATGTAGCAAGTTTGTAATCCAGTCAGTAAGTCATTGTTGTGTTTCTTTTAAGGGTAAGGCAGTTCTATAATTAAGTCTGCTATCTTCAATTTGACTTCCAAGTTTCTACTTCGATGAAATGCTTGTTGACTTTTAGGAAGTTGGTTTAATAAAATTGAAAGGGAAATCAGTCCAAACTCAAATTTGAAAACCTAAGATATCTGATACTAAATAACTAATTAATTAAAATGTGGGGGTTTAGTGCAAAAATTAACCCAAACTTCTCAAAGATCATTATGATTGGAATTATTTTTTTGTCAAGTGGTCTTTATATATAATCTACTAACTACATATTTATCATCAGAATTAGCTAGTGACGAATTTGCGAAGTTCCAAGAGTCAACTATAGAGTAATATCAATAGGATCATTGATCAAAAGATCTAGATCTGTAGAGCTGATCAAAAAGAGAATGAAGAAAGAAAAAGTCAAAGCAAGTAAAAGTAATGGTGAACAACCATGAATGACAATTAATATAGTGCCGGTCTTGGTGCCCTTACACCTAACCGAGTGAGAGTGCGGTGACCCTCAACTGGGCGGAGGAAAGAAAGTCCAGTTAGGGCAGCGGTCGCCAAGTGCGCGGGTCTAGGATCCCAGTCCCTCGTTGGGATCCTGATTTTAGACCAGTGACCCTCTCTTATAGGATACCCAGGCGGGGGATCCTTGGTTTTCAGTTTTACATACGAGCTCGTTTGCCCGTACTAGTCCGGCCGTTTTTCTTAAAGCGACTTCTTCGAAAAGTCTCTCTCACCCGTCTCAGTGGCGTAGTTTTGGAGTAGACATATCCCTCTATTGGACCGCACTTCCAATTAGAGGGCGAGATGGAAGAGCCCTTTTGTCGGCTACTTCACCGCTTGAGTTATACTTTCGCCAACAGACTTGGCCATTCTACATCCAGATCATCCATATTTATATCTACATCATCTAGATAACATTTGAGACTGTTGCACTGAGGTTTGAAGGAATTACAATCAAAGTTGAGTAAATGGATGTAACTATAATCTGATTCGAAATCTCATTAAGCTAGTGGATGTGTTGGGAACTTAATTAGGATGCATTATACTACACCGCATGCCTACGAAGACACCCCAACCCTAAGACATTCCCCAAGTCTTAGAGTCATAGTGTGAGGTTTCACACGAACCAAGACCATAGACTATACACTAGACTTAAGAATCTAAATAAATCAAGAAACCATTCCAATCTCAAACTTTTCCATCATCACTCATAAACATGATCTCTGAAGAAAATGATGATATATATACTTACACTCATGCATTCATGAATATTCAACTACAATATAAATATGTCACATATGGGAAATATTGGGTAAATGGGCAATCATGAGAGATGCTTACAAACCACTTGAATACCTTTTTGCTTACGCAAGTAGATGTAAATTGTACTTGTTCCACCTTTCTACTTGTTACTTTTGAACATTTTAAATGCCAGTTGATTTTATATATATATATATATAAGTTTATGGGAAGTACCACCACCCGCTGATGTATTTTCTTTCTTGCACGCATGGCAGGCAAGGAGCCTTTAGCGCAGTAGCAGGTAGATGAATTCAGGAGACAGAGTATATACCAGATGGTATGTTGTTTCTTTTATCTTCGTTTTTGGTTTGGTTGATAATGTAATATACTTCTTTTCTCTTCAGTCAGATTTTTGGGAATATTTTATGTACTGTCAGTCACTATACATGTTGTAAATTAAATGGAAGTTAATGAAATGAAATCTGGGTGGCATTTTTCTCTATTAGCTTCGGGATTGTTAGGGTAAAATGATACTCTGATAATTATTCCATAGAGCCCTCGGGTCTCTTATATAGGGAGAGAACCCTTGGGTAAATTACAGAGACGTACAATAGATAAATAGAAAATATGAAACAGTACACAACATAAATAAGTCTCTACACTCCCCCTCAAGATGGAGCATAGATATCTATCATGCTCAGCTTGGACGAACATCTCTGGAAAGGTCCTCTGAGCAATGGCTTAGTGAATATGTCAGTCGTCTGGTCCTCTGAACTGACAAGAGACGTGGAAATGAAGCCCTTCTGAATCATGTCCCTAGTATAATGACAATCCACCTCGATGTGCTTTGTTCTCTCATGGAAGGCTGGATTGTTGGCAATAAATAATGCTGCCTGATTATCACACTGAAGGTTCATAGGCAAGGGGACATCAACATTCAGATCTTCTAAGACTGCTTTAACCCACATCATCTCCGTGGTTGCCTGAGCCATGGCTCTGTACTCGGATTCGGCACTGGATCTCGCCACAACAGTCTGCTTCTTGCTTTTCCAAGAGACTAAGGAGCTTCCTATGAAGATAGCAAATCCAGAAGTAGACTTACGATCCCTTGGACATCCTGCATAATCTGCATCTGCGCAGGCTGAAATAGACAGATCTGTATCTTTCTTAAATAGCAACCCTGTGCCTGGGGAAGACTTCAGATATCTCAATATCATATGTACGGCATCCATATGAACTTGCCTCGGCTGTTCCATGAATTGACTCACCCGGTTTACTGCAAAGGCAATATCCGGTCGAGTTATGGTAATGTATAAGAGCTTACCCACCATTTCTCTGTACCTTCTCTTGTCCACCTCCTCGGTATCCTCATCGTACAGCTTCATGCTCGGGTCCATAGGTGTACTTGAAGGTCTGCATCCAGTCATTCCTGTTTCAACTAGCAAATCTGTAACATATTTTCTTTGAGTCATCACCATTCCTTGTGCATTTCTTGCAAACTCTATCCCCAGAAAGTAACGTATTGTGCCTAGATCCTTTGTAATGAACTGGCTCCCCAACATGGACTTGGTTCTCTCAATCCCCTGAGCATCATCTCCTGTGACCAATATGTCATCAACGTATATCATAACGACAATAGTACCTCTAGGAGTCTTCAGGACGAACAGTGAGTGGTCCGCATTTGATCTTCTGAACCCCTGCTGTTCCATAAGCTGGGAGAGCTTTTGGAACCATGCCCGAGGACTCTGTTTAAGGCCATAGATAGCCTTATGAAGTCTACACACCATCTGAGTCTCCCCCTCAACAGCAAACCCGGGTGGCTGCTGCATGTAGACTTCCTCCTGTAGGTCACCATACAAGAAAGCATTCTTAACATCAAGCTGGAAAATCGGCCAGTTACGTACCACAGCAACAGACATAAGGATGCGTAAAGTAGTGTGTCTCGCCACCGGTGAGAAAGTATCCAAATAATCAACCCCATATGTCTGAGTAAATCCTCGTGCCACGAGCCTTGCCTTGTATCTGTCTAGACGACCATCCGCATGATATTTTACCGTAAATATCCATTTGCAACTCACCACGGATGCACCTGGAGGAATGGGGACAAGAGACCAAGTCCCTCTAGATCGCAAGGCACACATCTCTTCTTCCATTGCTAAACGCCAGCATTCAGTCTTCATGGCATCCTGATATGTACGTGGAATCTCTACTGACGATACTGCAGCTGCAAACCTCTGGAAATCCCCAGTGAGACGATGAAAGGAGACGTAAGAGGCAAGGGGATAGGAGGCACACTGTCTCCGCTGCTTCCTGTGAGCAATGGGTCGGTCCAAATCATCCAGGGCCGTGCTAACTGGTTGATCTTCCTCCTGTAGAAAAGGCTCCTGCACAGGTGCAGTATCTAACCCATCATTAGTGTTAACATCAGAACATACCTGAGGCGTGTTGGATGGTTGACTTGTGGCTTGAGCAGGACCTGTTCGTCTTGAGTAGAACTTAGTGAAGGGGACAACTGGAGGTGGTGGCAGGGGTGGTGGTGATGGTTTTGGTGGAGTAGAGGATTGACCCAGACTTGGAGGTGGAGGAACATAGACAGTGGAATCAGGTGATGTGGAGGAGACCAGTCTATCACCTGCAGGGGAGAAGTACATGACAGGTTCGAAAAATGTAACATCTGCGCTCACATAGTACTTGTTATGGATAGGGTCATAGCAACAGTATCCTTTTTGTGTTCTGGAGTAACCCACAAAAACACACTTGATAGCCCTAGGAGAGAGCTTATCAAGTCCCGGAGATAAGCGGTGGACAAACGCAACAGAGCCGAAGACCCGAGGTGTAAGGTTAAACAAGTCTCTGTTGGGAAAAAGAACAGAGATCGGGGACTTTTCCCCAAGAACAGTTGTAGGCATTCGGTTGACCAGATAGCATGCTGTAAGTATGGCATCGCCCCAAAAAGATAATGGAGCACAACTCTGAATCAGTAATGTGCGAGCAATATCAAGAAAATGTCGATGTTTTCGTTCAGCAACCCCATTTTGCTGAGAGGTGTAAGCACATGTTGTTTGATGAATGATGCCTTTAGAAGAAAGAAAACTAGCAAGAGAGCGAGTGCAGAATTCTAAGGCATTGTCAGTACGCACATACTTAACAGCAGATGAAAAAACATTCTGAATTTCATTAATAAGATTTTGAAGAACATTTCCTGCTTCAGATTTATTTTTCAGAAGAAAAGTCCAGGAAACTCTTGAGAAATCATCAACCACAACCAAATAGAACCTGTGCCCCTGATGATCCGGGACACGACTTGGACCCCAAATATCTATATGAAATAATTCAAACGGGGAGCTACTGCTCCGACTCTGACGACTGGGGAAGCTAGACCTATGATGCTTCCCTAATTGACACGCTTCACAACGAAAAGAGGAACTCGGAGAGATCTGAGGCAGGAGATGACGCATTTTCTGCAGCGGTAGATGACCAAACCGAAGAGGCCAGGTGTACGGAGAAACGGAACCTTGGGAATGCAGTGAGACGCCAGCGTAAGAGGTACGGACGAGACGATAGAGGCCATTGTGCTCAGAGCCACAGCCAATCACCCTGCCCGTTAGTATATCCTGAAAAATAACCGACGATGGATCAAAAATAGCACGACAGTGCAAATCACGTGTAATCTGGCTAATCGACAAGAGATTCATAGAGAATTCTGGAGCATGTAGCACATTCTGTAAGTGCATAGATGGAAGCAAAGCCGTTTCCCCCTGACCAATGATAGGGGAATGAGTGCCATCAGCAATGAGTACAGAGCGACCAGGCTGAACAGCTCTGTAAGACTGCAGAATATCTCTCTCACGACATAGATGATGAGTAGCTCCGGAGTCGACAATCCATCCTGTGAGATCATGACTAGTAAATGAAACTGAAGAACTACCTGAGGCACTGGCTGAGGCAGATGAACTAGCTGAGGCTGAAGCCGCAACATCAGAAACCTCAGCACCCTCTGACGACAATTGTGGCATGATATCACGAAGTCGTGCCACCAACTCCTCGAACCTGTGATCTGGAGTAGATGCAGATGGACCCTGAGAATGATCAGCTACACGTGCAGAAGGAGGAAAGCCATGCTTAGAATAGCATGTATCCTCCGAATGACCCGTACGGCGACAGAAAGTGCACGTTGAACGAATGCGACCTCCACGGCCACGTCCACCACTTCCTCTGCCACGAAATGAGGACGAAGCACCACGTCCCCTGGAAACTGCCATTGCTGATGGAGATGTAGTCGTTGTACTGGATGGAACAGGAACTCGACTGAGCCTCCTGTATACCTCTTCTATCGGCGGGATGGTGGCATCTGCTAGGATCTGAGATCGTGCTGCCTCGTACTCCGGGTCAAGGGCAGCGAGTAATACGCCAACCATAGTGGCGTTCCGGAACGTCTTCTGCTGTTCCGGCATGGCTGTGAGCGGAATGGTGCTATAGAGCTTCTCGAACATTCCACGAAGCGACGTGTACAGGGAATGAAGAGGCTTCCCATTTTGCTTCGTGGTAAATATGTCGTGCTGCAACTGGAGCATCTTCGTCTCGTTGCGCACCTGTGAGTACGTCATGGCCAAAATATCCCACATCGCCTTGGCGGTGGGCTGGTGAAGGACATCATTCACTATCTCTGACGTGAGCGTACCTGAGAGCCAAACCTTGGCGTACGCATCATCAGCCTCCCACGAGGCATAGATCCCTGTCTTCTCCGGCGGTTCATCTTCGGTAAGAATATGCTTCTTACCACACGACTTCATGAGACTAAGGAACTGCATCGCCCACAGTTCGTAGTTTGTCCCGTCCATTTTGACGATTGGTGCCGAACCTTTGAAAGCACCTATGGCGGGCATGTCGAGCTTTTGTTCTGACATAATGCCGGAGAAGAACAACCACTGATAGACCAAGAAAATGGTGTCTACCAAGACCTTTTAGGAATCAAGTGCATATGTAGACGTTATGCACTTGAATCCAACATCTATCCGAGACCGAGGGAAGAAATGGCACCCCGGTGACGAGTAGAGGCTCTGAAAGCCTCTACTACGTAGAAACAGCGACTAGGGAGGTCCCGGCGGCAAGCTGGAGGCCGGGGGGGCTGGAAGCCGGGTCGCTGGGTGGGTCCCGGCTACAGCTGGGGGCTGGACGGCTACGGCAGGGGGCTGGGCGGCGGCTAGGGGAGGCCCGGTGGAGAGGCGGCGGGACCTTGGAGGTCCTACGGGCGGTGGCGGCGGCGGGAGAGGCCGCTGGGCGGCGTGGGGGGGGGGGGGCGGCGGTGGAGAGAACCCTAGGTTAGGGTTAGGGCTCTGATACCATGTTAGGGTAAAATGATACTCTGATAATTATTCCATAGAGCCCTCAGGTCTCTTATATAGGGAGAGAACCCTTGGGTAAATTACAGAGACGTACAATAGATAAATAGAAAATATGAAACAGTACACAACATAAATAAGTCTCTACAGGGATTATGAACGTGAATGTGAATGTCATATGTAGCTTCAGCGAGAAAATTTTCCAGGACTTTCACGTACTTAATGCGATATTAATGAATGTAATAATGCGAATGTGTCGTAAACGGGCACCCGGATCCTCGGGGGTTCACATGCGGTAAGCCAACCTAACCGATTTTATGAATCAGTGTATTATGCGCTCTAAGTGCATATGCGGCCCGTATATGCCCTGCCTATCCCGCATATTGCTCCAGCAGCTTGGTGGCTCAACATCCAGCAACTCCAACTCTCTAATCCTCCCATTCGGGTGCTTACCTCCATAGTTCCACCTCTTCCTCCATTCAGTTGTAACAATATGCAATGCATTTGTATACAACTGCAATGTATTATGTCAATATATACACACAATGTTTTATGTTTTTCATGTATTGTTTTCATGAGCATATGCAATCTATCATCTAATTTTTTAATATATGCCAATTGAGATTTTGCTAATGTATTGCAAATATGCATGCATGTGTATTGAAGTTTTGTTATTAGAAAACCGCACAAAACCGCATATACCCCACATATGCCCCCTACATACCCATTATTCAGTATTCGCTAGAATGTCCGAATGCATACCAATACCACTTTCCTGAACATTGGTCCAAAGGACAGAAAGTCCACGACATGTTTTATTGTCTTCATTGGTGGTACTCTGGTGGTCACGGAAAAAGCAAGAAGTTGACATTAGTTGCCAAATTAAGCGCAAAATCTGAGTACATACAATGTTGCAAAAATCAATATTCAGATCTACCTGGATGACGGTGTGTTTTTCTCCAAAACTATAAGGGTGCATTTGATTTGTGGGTTATCCAGGGGAGGATAACCCGGTTTTTTGTTAGTGTGTTTGGTTAGTGGGTTAAGGGTTGAGAGGGTTTGTGTGATGTGATTGTATTGGAATTTGAAAAAGTTGATAGTTATTATGATATGATTGTATTAAAATTTGAAAAAGTAGGTGGTTGTTGTGATTTGATTGTATTAAAGTTCGGAATAGTGAGTAGAAGTTGAGTATTTTATGATTTTTAAGTGATATGATGGTATAATATATATTGTTTTTGATGGGAAGAGAGTGGGCCCCACTAATGGGTTAAAAGTGTGGGTTTTGAGGGATTATCCACACAAAGTGGGGGGTAACCCCCCAACCAAACGCACCCTAAAAGTTCATGTGTGTCACTGTAAATTTATAGATAGAAAAAGATGACAGAAATTTTATCTACCTGGATCACCAACCAGCAGCAAGTGAGACTCGCCCCGTATCTTAGTTCCAGATCCATCAACATGCTGCACTCCCCCAATTAGAGTCAATGCAACTGCAACACAAACCTATATCAATTTACAAGAAAATGTCAAATATAAAATAACAATATCTACCCCCAAAATTCCCCAATCGCCACAATCAGATGCACATTTAAGCAAACCTGCAAGTTTCACAGTAAACAGTCCAAAAATCTGGGGACAGATTCCTTGTAATATGGCATTCCTTCCTGCGAGAAAAATAGATGTGTTTAGATCGAAGATAAACTCACTGTGATTGGCATGAAGAGACCTATCTAAAGTCACCTTTTAGTGGCTTATCCTTGAAGTCAAACCAGAATTTCTCAAATATTCTGATAGTATCATCGGGAATATCAATTTCCGATTTGAGCTCATTGGTTCTCCTGTGAGTAGGACAAGATCAATAAAAACGGATGAAAAAACTTATAAAAACAAGCTCTCATTGGAATCAGCTTTTATTTCATTTGGTTATTAGGTGGCATTAGCTGCATAGGGATGAAAGTGCTTCTATACACAGGACTTAGGTGTATATATATTGCCATACATGGGAATGTGAGGTTCAATAATCTCACTTACCTGATCATATTCAAAGACAGGATTTTCTTATTTATGAGAGATAAGGACCAACTCAGCCATGGCCGGTCCCAAGTCCGGGTAAATGAGGAGAGTTGCGTTAGGTAGTGATGCAGCATGATATCAATTTTAATTTTAGTAAACATTTGTTTTGTTTATTTATCATCTGTTTTGTTTATTTTAATTATTTATTTCCTATGTAAAAGGCTCATTATACAAGGCCTTATTATCCCTTCATTGGTAAGCGTGATACTCGATTTTTGAGTCATTTTTGGCGCACGCTCTGGTCTCGTCTTGGTACTCGTTTGCAATACAGCACCGCTTATCACCCACAAACAGATGGGCAAACCGAAGTAGTTAACAGATCATTAGTAATTTATTGTGATGTCTTGCAGGGGACTCTCCGTCCAAATGGGATCTTATTCTTCCCCAAGCTGAATTCGCATATAACAGTTCCACTAATAGGTCCACCGGAAAATCGCCCTTTGAGAGTGTGTACGGCTTTCCACTGACCCAATTTCTAGACCTAAAACCCCCAATCATGTAAGGGAGAAGTAGTGCAGCTGCTGAGGATCTGGTCGAACACCTAACCCACATCCATACTGAAATCCGAGCCAAACTCCAAACCATGACCCAGAAATACCAAGGCCAAGCCAACTTACACCGAAGAGAGAGCGAGTTCAGAGTTGGAGAATTAGCGATGGTCCACCTAAAAAAAGAGGTTTCCTTTGAGAGTCCACCAAAAATTGAGTGAACGAAAGATTGGTCCATTCCGAGTCCTCAAAAGGATTGGGCCCAATGCTTACCTACTTGATCTGCCGCCAGACGTCCAGACTTCGCCAGTCTTTAATGTACCAGATCTCTTCTTATATCATGGAGATGAACAGACTGATGCCACCGCACCAGCGGTTCCTGATGATGATATGCGCCAACCGCCAGCCGCAACCGATGCCGATCAGATTGAAGATATTGCAGACATCCGAGATATGACGAATAGACGTGGTCTCTTCCGACGATATCTAGTCAAATGGAATGGACAACCTCTTACCGATTGCACCTAGATTGACGAGGATGAACTCCAACAACTTCGCCCCGATATACTTCAGAACTTCCGCGATGCCATCTCGACGGAGCGAGATTCTTTTCAGCAGGGGGAGTTGATGCAGCATGATATCAATTTTAATTTTAGTAAACATTTGTTTTGTTTATTAATCATCTGTTTTGTTTATTTTAATTATTTATTTCCTATGTAAAAGGCTCATTATACAAGGCCTTATTATCCCTTTTTTGTTTTCTTTCTTTCCCTAATTTTAGGAAGTAGATATTGCTTATTTTGGGGGAAAACAACCTCTATAAAAGGCCCCTTGTATTAGGGTTAAGTTAAGTTGAAGAAGAATTTTTTTCCCATCTCTAATTTTCTCTCTCTCTCTCTAATCCCGCCGCCCCTCTTTTCCCCTCTCCCTCCCGGGTTCTTCTCGAACCCTAAACGCCCCCCTTCCTCCACTCTTCACGCCGCCGCCCTCTCCCTTGCCGATCCTTCTCCCCTCTTCACGCCGCCGCCCGCTCCCTCGCCGATCTCCTCGCCCCAGTCCTCTTCCCGCCCCAGCGCCCTGCGCCCTACTGCGCGCGAGCCCTGCGACCCCGCCTTCCCGCGACGCCGCCACCGCCTCGCCCAACTCACCCTCGCCCCCATCTTTCTTTTTCCCCCCGCCTGCGTCTCTTCCTCCCGAGCCCATTTTGGCCACCGCCACCATCCCAGTTCCGCCCCCTCGTACGCCAGCGCCCTTCCCTTCCCCTTTCTGCATCTAACCACCTCCCCCCTGCTCACACGGATCACCTCCCCACCCAGCCCTCCAGCGATCGACCCCGCCACCCACAGTCCAGCGCCTCGCCAGACTCGTCGCCACCCCAGTTCTCACGGCACCAGCCATCTCGGGCCGCAGCAAGCCCCAAACGCCAAGCCCGCCGCCGACCAGATCTGAGTGTGCAACTTCCCTCCCTTGCCGATTGTGGTATGAGCGCCAACTCCCCCGTTTAAATTCCACCGCATATTACCAGTTTGTGGATTGTTATATTATTAATTGGTTTGGTAAACTATTGAGATTCCGTGCCGCAAATATCGCTATTTATTTCCAATAATCGATAACTATTCATATTGCCCTACGTTTGTGGAGAAACCGATGCTAAACTCGAGTGTCTTAACGTCTATTGTTGCTGATTTTTACGTGTTGCACATCATTTTGTTCGTTTTTCGTCATTTTAATCCCTTGGTTCAATTGTTAGGAATGCCATTTAGTTCATTACTCATTTAGGTTGCATCAGGTAGCCGACAGCCAGCGTAAAACAGCCCGAGACAACTTCTTAAATAATATTCAAAAAATATATTATTTAAAAAGTTGTCAAGGACAGTCGGATCTTTTCAACATGGATTAAAGCAAACATACAGATTTCGTTGGGGCGTTCCCTACTTGCGACGCGTTGCATCGCCCGAATGTAATGAAAAATTGGCAAGGGCCGCTACATTGCAGCCTGGATGTAGTTTAAAATTTGCAAGGGTTCTCGCATGAGGAACGCATGCGGGTAATTAAGCTAGTTCCGCTGCATCACCGCCCGGATGCAGTCCAAAATTTACAAAGGTTCTCGCATAATGGACGCATGCGAGTAAAGAAGATAGTCCAAAAGAGATTACAACAGAAGTTGCCGATTGGTAGTTGGAATATTGGCACTTTAACTGGAAAATTGATGGAGATAGTGGATACGATGAAAAGAAGGAAGATTCATATACTATGTCTCCATGAGACTAAATGGGTTGGAGAGAAAGGAAGGGAGATCGAAAAGACAGGCTTTAAACTTTGGTATTCAAGTAAAGATAAGGGTAGAAACGGTGTTGGAGTGGTTGTTCACAAGGATTTGAAGGATTGTGTGGTTGAGGTGCAAAGATTCGGGGATCGGATTATTTTGCTAAAATTGATGCTTGAAGAAGAAATTCTGAATATAATCTCAGTTTATGCACCACAAATTGGTTTAGATGAAAGGACTAAACAAGCTCTTTGGGATGATCTAGATAAGATTTTACAAGGAATCCCACAAAGAGAGATGATTTGCATAGGTGGAGATCTTAATGGACATGTGGGAAAAGATGCTTCAGGGTATGCCAGTGTTCATGGAGGACATGGTTTGGGAATAGAAATGAAGAGGGAAAAGTCATCCTAGATTTTGTAACGGCATATAATCTTTTCATAGCAAACACTCTCTTCAAGAAGAGGGAGGAGCATTTAATTACTTATAAGAGTGGGCCAACTAGAACACAGATAGATTACTTTGCGTTCAGGAGAAGAGATCGATTGTGTTGAAAAGACTGCAAAGTAATCCCAGGATAGAGTTTGACAACCCAACATCGATTGTTAGTCTTAGATGTAGAAAAAAAAGCTGGTAAAGAAAAGGAGGGTTCCTAAGATCACTAGACTAGATGGTGGAATCTTCCCCTGAAGCAATCGAGCTTCAGGGAGAAGGTTTTACAAGACTTATCTTTGGATTGTAGCATAAGTGCAAACGATATGTGGGAGGCAGCAGCATCTTGTATTCGAAAGGTAGCCAAAGAGATGTTAGGCGAGTCAAAGGGAGGAGCCCCAGGTCAAAAGGAGGCTTGGTAGTGGAGTGAAGGGGTGCAAGAGAGGCTAAAAATTAAAAGAGCATGCTTTAAGACTATGTCTAATGATAAAACAGAGGAAACAATCACAAACTACAAAGTAGTGAAGAAGGAAGCAAAGAAGGCTGTAAGCGAAGCTAAGTCAAAAGCTTATGAAGTTTTGTATAAAAATCTCGACTCTAAGGAGGGCCAGAAGGATATATTCAAGTTGGCCAAAGCAAGAGAAAGAAAGACCAAAGACCTTTCTCAAGTGAGATGCATTAAGGACGAGGAAGGTCACGTGCTTATTACTCGGAAGTATATAGAGACTAGATGGGAGCAGTACTTCCATAAACTTTTCATTGGGGAAGGAAATAGAGAGATCACTTTGGGTGATCTAGCTAGTAGTGAAAGTTACTTGTATCGTGCAAGCTATAGACGGATACAAAGAAAGGAAGTAGAGGAGGCTTTGAAGGTTATGAGACCTGAGAAAGGTGTAGGACCGGATGGCATCCCTGTAGAAGTATGGAGAGTTTTAGGTGAGCACGGTTTGACTTGGCTTACGAATCTATTCAATGTTATTTGGCGAATCAAGAAAAAAACCCGAAGATTGGAGGAGGAGTATCGTGGTGCCTCTTTATAAGAATAAAGGAGACATTCAAAATTGTTCTAATTACAGAGGTATCAAGCTGATGAGTCACGCTATGAAAATTTGGGAACGTGTGATCGAAAGAAGGTTGAGACAAGTTTCTAACGTAAAAGAAAACCAATTCGGATTCATGTCAGGCCGCTTAACTATTGAAGCCATCCATTTGCTGAGAACAATGGAGATTTATAGAGCTAACAGGAAGAACCTCCATATGATCTTTATTGATTTGGAGAAGGCTTATGATTCTGTCCCACGAGAGATATTGTGGACAGTTTTGGAGAGAGACAAGTACATGTCCTATACATTAACCTCATAAAGGACATATATGATAGGGCTTTATCTTGTATAAGGATTTCGTCTGGGAAGACTGGCTATTTTGACATCAACATTGGTTTACATCAAGGTTCAGCTTTGAGTCCATTTCTTTCTACTTTGATTATGGACGAGTTGACAAGTCACATTCAAGATGAGTTACCTTGGTGTATGTTATTTGTTGATGATATTGTGTTGATTGATGAGACTAGAGATGGAGTAAAGGAGAAGCTTGAGGTTTGGAGATATGAGTTGGAGAGTAAAGGATTTCGTATAAGTAGGGCTAAGACGGAATATATGGAGTACATCTTTGATGGAAGCAATGGTGAAGGAATCGAGGTGAAGATTGGTGATGATAACATTCGAAAGAGAGATTCTTTTAGATATCTGGGATCTATTTTGCAATATTAAGGGGAAATTGATGGATATGTTACTAATAGAATAAATACAGGATTGCTAAAGTGGAGAGGAGCCTCTGTTGTTCTCTATGATAAGAAAATTCCTTTAAAAATTAAAGGAAAGTTTTACAAAGCAGCTGTGAGACCTGCTATGCTCTATGGATCTGAATGTTGGCCTGTGAACCATAGACATGTACAGAGAATGGTTGTAACAGAAATGAAAATGCTAAGGTGGATGTGTGGACACACACGTAAGGATCGGATTCAGAATGATGCAATCAGAAAGAAAGTTGGTGTAGCTCCGATCGAGGATAAAATGCAAGAAAACCGCTTAAGATGGTTTGGTCATTTGCAAAGAAGATCAGTTGATGCACCAGTTAGGAGATGCGAGTGTTGGGATGTTGAGCCGGTAAAGAGAGGGCGAGGACGGCCCAAGAAGTGTTGGAAAGAAACTATACGAAGGGATTTTAGTTTTATGGATATAAGCCCGGGATTGACCCAATATAGATCTGAATGGAGGCGAAGAATCCATGTAGTCGACCTTACTTAATTGTGGGAAAAGCCTTTGTTGTTGTACGTGAGATAAGGACCAAATGGAGTAGAATGTCAGCGACAAAAATGTATCATGTAGTGCGAGAACCTAACTGGTATATGGTTGTGTAAGTTGTGTGCATAATACAAACAATTGCAACACATGGTACTAAACTAGCAAGAAATTCAGATGGGCTAACCAAAAAATGATGGCACAACATGTGGAGGTGTGAATCGATAAGGCAACAAACTTAAACAATATGGTCTTCAAGGGTGGCATGCTTCCTTATCAACATGCAAGGAAATGAAAGGCCAATTGCCATTACAAAGTCAAGATAGCATTAGAGGATTGATTGAATATAAAGTGTGACAACATAACATTCAATGTAGTCCTTAATCTCAAGCTTTCCACCACTCCAAATGTTCAAAATCAATGAGGTATCCATGACATGACTAAAGAAATAAAGGAAAAACAAAAAGAATTGTAAATACAAATAGTATCCAAGAGAAGAGGCCTCCTCATTGAAGTGTTAATCCAACGGACATTGAACCGGCGGTCATGATGATGACTTGTGTGCTACACGCCAATCTGAAAGACGATGCTCTCATGTTGTCCACATCAAAATATGATCCTCCAAAATTATCACTCCCATTTTTGTCTCATAAAATTGATCTCCATATTCATGAGCACGAAGCACCAAAGATGACAAGACTCTTCACACAGTCGGGAAGACAAACGAGAAAAAGGGAGAGAATATGGTGGACGGCTACTATAATGGATGGGAAGGGAGAAGGGTGGACGTCCAAAACCAATTGTAATAAGAGATTTTTCTCCTCTCTTCTTCTCTTGGAGAGGGATTAGAATGTGAAGCATTAAGTCTCTTAGAGGGTGCTTCTACCCCTCCTTTTATAGTCAAACGACGGCTACGATGGGGATCCAAACCTCTCAATCGGACGACCAGAAAGAGTCGTATCCCTCAAGAATAGGGGGCGGCCAACATGGGTTATATCTCTTCATTATCACATAACGAAGAGCGGATAATGAAGTGATAATAAAAGACCCACTAAGAGACCCACCATGGACGGCCAACATGAACTACCAATAGGTCCCATGGTTGTCCCATGTGGATAGCATGTTAGAGTATGCGTCAAAGATGGGTAATTGGATCCCTCCAAGGTCTGATTTCCGCATCCACATGTTGTCTCATATAGTCTATGATAGAGACTTCGTCTAACTAGAGGAGCTACATAAGAAGCCCTACACCACCTATAATAGTTGAGAGGGAAATTAATGGAAACACCAGCCCTTTGAGGCAATTCTCATGTGGTTCCCTCCCGCTCCTTATGGATTAGGGTTCCACGTAAAATCTGAATATTCTTCCACTGTTTATATTTCTCTTACGCATTCACGTTTTATACATGGTATCAGAGTGGGTTCGATTCTGAGTTTGTTATTTTTGAAAATTTACGTTGTCAATATTCATTATTATTGGAAGATCTGATCATATTCATTGATCTATTCAAGTTTGAGATTCAAGAAAGTTCCAGGGATTCCTAAAACCCTATTCCTCTGTCGTCATCGTCATTGCCAATCTCTCTGATTGCACTTATATGAATTGTCATAAATAATCTAGGATTTTCGATAAAACCCCAGTTCTATGCCACCTAGCAACATCTCCATATCGATGCCACCCATCATAGTCCCTCTGACCATTAGGATCTCCAAGAAAGCACGCTTCCCTGCGCACATTGCGTATGATGCCTCTCCAGACATATGCTCCATTCAGCCCACTGACGATGCCATATTCCCATGGTGAATTATTCTTTCCAACATCTCTAGGGCCCTGATGTCGCAAGAGTTAGATCGCTATTCTCTAAGATGATCAACTTTCATACAACTCACGTTGCAGGCCAACAATGCGGGTTCATCGTTGGAACCAAGAATCTTAGAGAAGAAGAATAGAGTGGGTATGTTTAAAGAAGATAAAGAATAGAAAGATCGCTCGCGTGAGGCCCATCTTCTCCGAGCGAGTCCCCATGTGCAACTTCGGAGCCAACTATAATTTCCTTCTCCTCTACGAGCTAACATGTGTTGCCCTTGTTCAAGCCTAGGAGGCCCCAACGTTGCCACCATCTACAATATCCATGCAGACCCCACCTGATGCTCAAGTAGCCCTTGTCTCACATGTCCAAGCAACGGGCCACCCCTACTAGTGCAACAATAGCATCGCATGTTGCCCTAAATCCCTCCTCGTTGTCGATTGTTGCATGCAGGTCTCTTGTAACATCCGGATCTGTATAAACCCGAACCCGACCCGATTAGGGTCCGTATAACTCAATAAAGTTATTAATCAATGTTAAATAATATGAATTGATCAATTGATCGTGAATCAAAAGATGTTCGGGCAAAATCGACTAAAAATTGATCGCATCGTAATATGTGCTCGAAAAAGCCGTGATGCAAATTCGAAAATCGTGAAATAAACTGAGATCGCCATAAAATCCGATTCGACAAAATAAGACCAACGAAATCGACCGTTCGTCGATCGGAGGTCGTTTGATATTTTAAAATCGTAAAATTCAGTGCCCATTTAAGATCGTCTCCCGGAATATTCGGGGATTCATCTTCGACCCGAAGTATATGAATATTATACTCATTTTGATCGTCGCTCAGAGACGATCGAAACAAGCTATGGAACATAGAAATCAGAGACTCGGGGTGCGAATACGGATGACTTCGATACTCTAAATAAGAGGTAGAGAGAATGGTTAAAAATAATGATAAAAATAAAAAAATATATAAATTTGAAAATTTCTGCAGCAGACAGTCGGTGGAGTTGGCCTCCGTTTCTCCCAACACATGGTCCGCATGACTTTCCACTTGGCAACACCAAGCTCCTCTACTCTTATTTATATCAAACCCAAACCCTTCCCCTTTTCTCCCAAATAGCTTCCAAATTCGCTTTTCTTTTTCTTTCCAAGCCGAGAAGGGTACTTCAGCTCTTCTCTTTGGAGCTGCTACTCCATGGTCCTGTTCCAAGCCACAACTGCAGCAAGTAGTTGTTGTTACTACTCTCTCCAGCAACTGTGGACTGCAGTCTTCAGCAGTGGTACTGTTGTTGCTCCTCCCAGCCAAGCTGCTGGAGCTACAACCTTACTCCTAGGATCGCCAATCTCCCTGCCGGAGTTCCTATTGCTGCTGCATGCAATTGATTTTCAAAAAGAAATGAAGATCAGAGGTACAATCTAAGCCACCATTGCTGCTCTCCATGTATTTTCATCCACCAATCATTTTCCTCATCATATTTTTCTCATGTTCAAGCTCCTATGCTGCCCGTTCTTTCCAATTCAAAATGGAAATCACCTACTTCTGAAATATATATATATATATATGTTCTTCTCCCTAGATCTGTTGCTGGGTGTGGAGTGCATAGTTATATAATACGAACTGGGTTTGGTTTAAATATCAAAGCTATTCATTTATTCTTTCTTATCTAGGTAATACAGAACATACATAAAGGAATTTGAATTAAGTACGTATTATAAATTCCTAGGTTAAGAAATGATGGCTTCTTAAGATGGTCGGCGTGGAGCCTAGAGATTGTTGCCGCCATCAGTTTATCATGTTATAGTCGGCACTTTATATTACGTGATTTCCATACTTTGTAGTTAAAGACTTTCTCATTGTTTTGGATAACTCAATCCAAAACATGTTAGTTATGGAAAAATTATTTTGTTCCTTTCCAACAGAACCATTTACTTGTCAATTTGATATATCCTAGCTCTTCTAACATGATAGTCCTCCACATGTGGTGAAGTCTGATAACTACTACGTATCGCACCTACAAATTGGAGTGGTGTGTGTGTCACCAACATATTTGTGTGTCATCAGTAGAAGAGTTATTGCTCTTTAGGAGCTTGCATTGCAAAAAAAAAGGTTTGAACTCCTGGAGTTGGGTTATATATTTGTTCGAGGATTTTGTCATTTTTTCATTTATTTCATGAAAGAGTGTAAATATGGGGATAGGATCCAAGACGAGTAACCAACATAGGGCTTGGTACCAAAACCAGACATGGGAGACATGGTACAAAATTCGGCATTTTATATGGTCAAAAGATTTCCAATTTGGCTCACACGAGTACTTTAACCTTGACATGACTCTTAGCATGGAACTTTAGGCATCTTTGAATCATGTATATCCATATATTGACATAATATTGTAGAGATGGAACCACGAAATTACATTCAATTGAGAACAATTCTCAAAATAGGAAACGCTAAAGTCAGTAACATATTAATATATTTTTTTACAATTAAAGATCTGATGCTGGCACATAATGGCATGATCAACAATATATTATTGTATATGGATCCATATTTGTATCTATAAAAAAGGTTTAGGGAGAACATCGTACTTTGGTGTTTCTTGGATCAATAATCATGTGGCAGCCGAAAATTAATGGTGATTCTTGGATCAATAAATCATGTGGCGAATTGAAATTTAAGTAATTCATAGTAAGGAAAAGAATAGGAGGCATGATCCACTCTTTCCCTCCGGCGAGAGCAATGGAGCTTTGCTTTGCAGAATTGGATTATGGAGAATAGATGTAGCAATTGCTTTAAGTAGGGTCTCCACTTTCCAACCTATCTACTATTGACCATCATTCATATCTCTATGGCTTGAAACGATTGACTCATGTTGAGTTTATTTTTATTGTTTTCGATACTATTCTAGCATTATTGATTTCCCATTGATCCAAATCCGAATCAAAGTCTAATAATCAATTTCAGATCTTATGATTTGAAAAATGAGATCATTAGGGTATTCTCATACAAGTCATTTAGAAATTCTAGATTCAATTAGCAGGCCACTAGTTTAAAGAAATAATTTATGATCAATGATTGAAAATCCTCGTGACCAATCCTTTAGGTATAAATCACTAATTATGGATCATTATTCAATAAAGTTGCCATCAAGATATCTAGATCGGTAAGGTTAACCACAACAGAGATTAAGAAAGGATGATGAATCAAGTCAGCACGGTGATCCAATAAAGACTGATAAATATTGAATGCCAGTCATGGTGATCTTTACGCCTGACTGTGCGAGGGTGCGGTGACCCTCAGCTGGGCGGGAGATTAGGAAGCCCAGTTAGGGCAGCGGCCGCTTAATGCGCGGGTCTAGGATCCCAGTCTTTTCTCGGTTTTTTTCACGAGCGCTCGCAGTTTTTACGCCTCTCTGGGATCCACAAGTTTCTTTTAAAGACCAGTTCCACTGACCTTTGTTCTTTAGGGTGCCTAGGCAGGAGGACCCTTGGTTTTAGTTTTTCGAGCTCGTTAGCCCGAACCGGTCGGGCCGGTTTTTCTTTTAGAGCGACTTTTCTAGAGAGTCTCTCTCACCCGTTTCAGTGGCGTAGTTTTGGAGTACACCTATCCCTCTATTGGACCGCCTTCCAATTAGAGGGCGAGACGGAAGAGCCTTTTGTAGGCTTCCTCACCGCTTGAGTTTTATTTATTTTTCGCCAGCAGACTTGGCGATGCTACGTCCGAATCATCCATGTATACATCTGAATCCTCTATGGCTACATCTGAATCTATTACAGTTGAATCAGGAGAAGTTACATTTGAGATTGGATTGAGTTACGATTGAGTTTGACTAAAGTTGAATTACAGTCGAATTTGTTACATGGGAGCTTGGTTACAATTGAGTTGGTTCAGTTGAGTTGAACTAGTTACTGTTCAGCAAGTAATTCCTGAAGAAGAGAAAAGATCAATGTATGAAAATCATCCATTATCAGACTACGAGCTACTACCACAGTTGTTTAAAATAGCTAGTGGACGTGTTGGGAACTTAGTTAGGATGCATTTTACTCCACCGCATGCCTACGGAGGCACCCCAACCCTAAGGTTTCTTTACTACCTTAGAGTCATAGTGTGAGGTCTTACCCAGACCAAGACCACAGACTATCCACTAAGCTTGAGCAATTAAACAAGAAAAGAATCAAAACACTAGACCCATCATGTACACTTACTATGATCCATTCACATTATTCGTAAACATCAGAGAGAGATCTGGATCACCTCGATCATAAAAAGTATATATGAATCATAGAACTTATCAATCCTTGAAGTACTTCTGTACACTATTGATCATATGATATTTGTATGATTAATGTGGGTAACTAGTGTAGGATGAGTAGAATGGGGTTTTACATACCAAACAAAGCCTGTTTCATTGCAAGTAGCTTTAAATTTTAATTTATCATAGCCAATTTACTTGCTTTCTTTTGTAGACATTAAATATCATGTTATTATTAAGTAATTAGATGTACTCAACATTTGTTGATGTTCTTTTCTCCCTATTCCATGGATTGCAGGCAAAATACCTGCACCGTTGTATTGGGGGAATTGAACATCAGCTTCTGCAGTTATAATTATCAGGTGCGCATGCTATAGTTTGTTCAGGATATTATATGCTTTTATTTCTCTTCTGATAAATTGGGATGCATATACATAATGCAATTTCTGTTGTTACACTGATATGGAAAATTTTGCAAAATAATAGTGACATAGTGTAGTCCTGTGGCTTGTTATTAAATTTGCGAATGTCATCTGTATAAAGAAAAAAAATTCCCTTAGTTTTCAGTACTCTAATGTGATCTTGAACGAACATGATACTACGAGTGATATGTAAACGGGTATCCAGATCCGTTAAGGAGCGGGCTTCACAGTTTGGTATCAGAGCAGTGGTACCCCGCTACATACATTCGTAGTATTATTGTTCTGATCACATTAAATCTTCGGATTGCGGCAATCCTTTGACTTGTCACGAGTATGACGGGGAAATATGACATTCAAAACTAATGACCACAGATGTCACCAATTGCAACTAATTTCCATATGTATCCCAAGAAGAGAAAAAGCATAGTTAGAAATATCCATGAACACTAATGATATCGGTTCTTACATAGAACCATGGCGTCCTGAATCGGCCTTTCTTTGTTTTAATTGATTCTGAAGCGATAGACGAACTTCGAGTTCTAGCTTCGGTAGGTAGAGGTGCAGATGCCCTATATCATCCTTGTCACATTATGGGCCGGGTGGCTAGTTAATCATCATAAGACTAATAGTCTGATAGCTACCAATGTTGATTGGTGGACATGAGACGATAGCAGACTGTCTGCTATTACAGCTCAATAAGTTTGACCCAACTTTGGGTATGATTTGAATGTCAGCTCATCATGCCTTAAGTAATTAATTCATGAAGACGACTGTCTTCAAGATTCCGAACATACCCGAGTTTACCATTACAAAATGAAGTACATTTCAGTGTTGAGAGCTCAAAGACTCATAGATCGTGAATGCGACACATTTCTAGTAATTATCGGAAAGACATCTGATGGAGAGCCGATGGCTCAGAACATCACGATTGTGTCAGATTATCCTAGTGTATTCTCTAATGATTTGTCAGGATTACCACCTGAGAAAGATTGAGTTTGAAATTACATTACTACCATATATACAACCAATCTCGATGGCTTTGTGCCGCTTGGCACTAGCCGACTTAAGAAAACTCAAGATGCATTCGCAAGAGTTACTTAACGTAGGTTTTGTAAGGCTGAACACTCCACCTTGAAATGCTCCAGTTCATTTTGTCAGAAAGAATGATGGGTCGATGAGATCGTACATAGATTACATTTAGATGAACAAGAAAACGGTGAACGACCATTATGCTCTGCCACACGTAGATGACTTATTTGATCGGTACAGGGATCTTCGGTATCCTCGAAGATCGACATTCGACATGGTTACCATCAACCAAGGATTTGATATTCCAATATTCCAAAAACAACATTCAAGATTAGATATGAGCACTACAAGTTTGTCATGATGACATTTGGGCTCACAAATGCCCCTACAACTTTTATGGATATAATGAACAGGACTTCTATCCATACTTGGACGAGTTTGTAATTGTATGCATCTATGATGTGTTGCGGATATATTCCCGAAATAAATAGGGATCACATCAGTGATCTAAAGACAGACATGGATATACTTCAAAAGTACAAGTTATAAACCAAGTCGAGCAAATGTAAGTTGTAATTATCCCAATCCTTGGGCATGTCATTTCTGGAGCAGGTATGCCAGTTGACCCTACGAACATTAAGGAAGTTATGTCTTGGGAACATCTCAAGACAATCATTCGAATTTGAAGCTTCCCTGAACTAGATAGTTATGACAGACGTTTCGTCACTAGCTTTTCTTGAGTCATTCTTTTCCTGACACGAGAAGAGAGTTCCTTTCATTTGGAATTATTATGCGAACAGGCGTCAGGACATCGAAGGAAAGATTGGCGACTGTGCCTATCTTTGCGCTTCCTTCACGCACCCAGGATTATGTCGTATATACTTATGCTGCAAGAGAAGGTTTAGGAACGATTCTGATGCAGCCAAGTCATGTGAGTGTTTATGCATCACATCAATTGAGGTCGCATGAACGGAATTACCCCATCCTTGACTTGGCGTCGGTGATAGTTATCTTCGCTTTAAAGATCGGGCTCCACTATCTCTATGAGGTGAATTTCAAAATTTTCACAGATCGTAAAGGTTTAAAGTACATCTATGATCAAAAGGAGATAATCATGAGACGATGTATTACCATCTCGATAAAGGAAACATGGTGGAAAATGCGCTTACCAGTGGCAAATGCGCTTACCAGGAGAGCTCATGCACATACGAAAAATTAGCTATACACATGGGATGTACTCACAAGCTTTGACTAATTGACATCCTTATGAGAGTGCATCTATATATACTGTCATGCCTCAACGATTCAGCAGTCTTTAGGATTGCATATTAGAAGGTCAGAGATCAGATCCTTGGAATTGAGACAAATACATGCATGCTAACAAGGACAAAAGTGATAATTAGGTGGAGAATGAGTCTACTTTACGAAAGGATGGCTACATTGTTGTGTCCAACAATGAGCAATTGCCTAGAGATTTTTGATGAGACACACAACTCACAACTGTCTTTTCATCCTGGTAGTACGAAAACGTATCGTAATCTGCGCCAACATTCTGGCGGGTCGGGATGAAGCATGATGTAGCATGTCATGTTAGCAAGTGCTTGACCCGTCAGATGTTCAAGGCTGAACACAGGAGAGCATCAGGATCATTGCAGTCTCTCCACATTCTCAAGTGAAAGTGGGAGAATATTCTATGGATTTTGAGAATACCAAATGGCCGCGATGCTATTAGATTGTTATTAACAAATTAACCAAGTCAGCCCATTATATATCAGTCGGCATAACCTATACTACATCTGGATTGGCTAGATAGTATGTGCAAAACATTATCAGACTTTATGGTGTACCACGTGAAGCAATGTCTGACAGAGGCTCGAGATTTACATCTCACTACTGACACCAGTTTATGTCAGCACTTCAGACAGAAATGAAGACGAGTTCTGCATATCATCCTCAGACCGATGGACAGAGCGGACACATTATTTAGACACTTGAATATTTGCTATGTGTATGTGCTCTAGATAGGAAAGGGTCCTATAAGAACCACCTGCCATTGGTAGAACTCCCGTACAACAACAATCATTATTCCATTATTGGTATGGCATCATTCGAATCCCTATATGGGCAGAGATGTTTCGCACCTCTCAGATAGCATGAGATATGCGAACATACTCTTTACTCTGTAGATCTCTCTGGGAAGGAACTATGAGGACTGTTGATCGATCTTGTAAGGGGAATGCTTTTGATGACTCAGAGCTGCTAGAAAAGCTACGCAGACCGTCAGAAAAGAGATTTGGAGTTTCAGGTAATTCAATCCTCTTCTCTTAATCCATTCAAATTGTAACTTATCAATGTTCAACTTAATCCTCATATAGATGGAAATTCCAGAAAACACAGGAAGGAGATTGAGTGTTTCTACGAGTATTCCCACGAAAGAAGTACAGAGATTTGATGTCCACGGCAAATTAACGTTGATATGTTGGATCATTGGAAATTATTACTCATAAGAGTAAGGTGGTACATCGAGTGGTCCTTCCTCAACACCTATCAGCCATATAGATATCCAATCTAAGGAAGTACGTACACAACCTCGACACATCATCATCTACGAAAACCTTAACCTGGAGCCACACTTGACATATGAGGAAAGATCGGTTCAAATATTCGATAATTCTATAAAGAAGCTTCGCATCAAAGAAATTTCCCAAGTCAGTGTGCTATGGCACCAACATTGTGACAAAGAAGCGTCATGGGATAACCGAAGCAGACATGCGGGCAAGACACCGCAGCTTTGTCAGATAATGGTCAAAACAAGCACATTTAATTATGTATATTGAAAGAACATGGCTTGTTTTCTCTTTGAGGTTTTTATGGGTCCAAAACCCTTTGAGGTTTTTATGGCTAGATAAGATCCAAACAAGGCATAAAGTAACCTTCACTCGAGTCTCGAGGACGATACTCCCTTTGAGGTTTTTATATTTGTAACATCCGGATCTGCATAAACCCGAACCCGACCCGATTAGGGTCCGTATAACTCAATAAAGTTACTAATCAATGTTAAATAATATGAATCGATCAATTGATCGTGAATCAAAAGATGTTCGGGCAAAATCGACTAAAAATTGATCGCATCGTAATACGTGCTCGAAAAAGCCGTGATGCAAATTCGAAAATCGTGAAATAAACCGAGATCGCCATAAAATCCGATTCGACAAAATAAGACCAACGAAATCGACCGTTCGTCGATCGGAGGTCGTTTGATATTTTAAAATCGTAAAATTCAGTGCCCATTTAAGATCGTCTCCCGGAATATTCGGGGATTCATCTTCGACCCGAAGTATATGAATATTATACTCATTTTGATCGTCGCTCAGAGACGATCGAAACAAGCTATGGAACATAGAAATCAGAGACTCGGGGTGCGAATACGGATGACTTCGATACTCTAAATAAGAGGTAGAGAGAATGGTTAAAAATAATGATAAAAATAAAAAAATATATAAATTTGAAAATTTCTGCAGCAGACAGTCGGTGGAGTTGGCCTCCGTTTCTCCCAACACATGGTCCGCATGACTTTCCACTTGGCAACACCAAGCTCCTCTACTCTTATTTATATCAAACCCAAACCCTTCCCCTTTTCTCCCAAATAGCTTCCAAATTCGCTTTTCTTTTTCTTTCCAAGCCGAGAAGGGTACTTCAGCTCTTCTCTTTGGAGCTGCTACTCCATGGTCCTGTTCCAAGCCACAACTGCAGCAAGTAGTTGTTGTTACTACTCTCTCCAGCAACTGTGGACTGCAGTCTTCAGCAGTGGTACTGTTGTTGCTCCTCCCAGTCAAGCTGCTGGAGCTACAACCTTACTCCTAGGATCGCCAATCTCCCTGCCGGAGTTCCTATTGCTGCTGCATGCAATTGATTTTCAAAAAGAAATGAAGATCAGAGGTACAATCTAAGCCACCATTGCTGCTCTCCATGTATTTTCATCCACCAATCATTTTCCTCATCATATTTTTCTCATGTTCAAGCTCCTATGCTGCCCGTTCTTTCCAATTCAAAATGGAAATCACCTACTTCTGAAATATATATATATATATATGTTCTTCTCCCTAGATCTGTTGCTGGGTGTGGAGTGCATAGTTATATAATACGAACTGGGTTTGGTTTAAATATCAAAGCTATTCATTTATTCTTTCTTATCTAGGTAATACAGAACATACATAAAGGAATTTGAATTAAGTACGTATGATAAATTCCTAGGTTAAGAAATGATGGCTTCTTAAGATGGTCGGCGTGGAGCCTAGAGATTGTTGCTGCCATCAGTTTATCATGTTATAGTCGGCACTTTATATTACGTGATTTCCATACTTTGTAGTTAAAGACTTTCTCATTGTTTTGGATAACTCAATCCAAAACATGTTAGTTATGGAAAAATTATTTTGTTCCTTTCAACAGAACCATTTACTTGTCAATTTGATATATCCTAGCTCTTCTAACATGATAGTCCTCCACATGTGGTGAAGTCTGATAACTATTACGTATCGCACCTACAAATTGGAGTGGTGTGTGTGTCACCAACATATTTGTGTGTCATCAGTAGAAGAGTTATTGCTCTTTGAGAAAAGCTTGCATTGCAAAAAAAAGGTTTGAACTCCTGGAGTTGGGTTATATATTTGTTCGAGGATTTTGTCATTTTTTCATTTATTTCATGAAAGAGTCTAAATATGGGGATATGATCCAAGACGAGTAACCAACATAGGGCTTGGTACCAAAACCAGACATGGAAGACATGGTACAAAATTCGGCATTTTATATGGTCAAAAGATTTCCAATTTGGCTCACACGAGTACTTTATCCTTGACATGACTCTTAGCATGGAACTATAGGCATCTTTGAATCATGTATATCCATATATTGACATAATATTGTAGAGATGGAACCACGAAATTACATTCAATTGAGAACAATTCTCAAAATAGGAAACGCTAAAGTCAGTAACATATTAATATATTTTTTACAATTAAAGATCTGATGCTGGCACATAATGGCATGATCAACAATATATTATTGTATATGGATCCATATTTGTATCTATAAAAAAGGTTTAGGGAGAACATCGTACTTTGGTGTTTCTTGGATCAATAATCATGTGGCAGCCGAAAATTAATGGTGATTCTTGGATCAATAAATCATGTGGCAAATTGAAATTTAAGTAATTCATAGTAAGGAAAAGAATAGGAGGCATGATCCACTCTTTCCCTCCGGCGAGAGCAATGGAGCTTTGCTTTGCAGAATTGGATTATGGAGAATAGATGTAGCAATTGCTTTAAGTAGGGTCTCCACTTTCCAACCTATCTACTATTGACCATCATTCATATCTCTATGGCTTGAAACGATTGACTCATGTTGAGTTTATTTTTATTGTTTTCGATACTATTCTAGCATTATTGATTTCCCATTGATCCAAATCCGAATCCAAGTCTAATAATCAACTTCAGATCTTATGATTTGAAAAATGAGATCATTAGGGTATTCTCATACGAGTCATTTAGAAATTCTAGATTCAATTAGCAGGCCACTAGTTTAAAGAAATAATTTATGATCAATGATTGAAAATCCTCGTGATCAATCCTTTAGGTATAAATCACTAATTATGGATCATTATTCAATAAAGTTGCCATCAAGATATCTAGATCGGTAAGGTTAACCACAACAGAGATTAAGAAAGGATGATGAATCAAGTCAGCACGGTGATCCAATAAAGACTGATAAATATTGAATGCCAGTCATGGTGATCTTTACGCCTGACTGTGCGAGGGTGCGGTGACCCTCAGCTGGGCGGGAGATTTGGAAGACCAGTTAGGGCAGCGGCCGCTTAATGCGCGGGTCTAGGATCCCAGTCTTTTCTCGGTTTTTTTCGCGAGCGCTCGCAATTTTTACGCCTTTCTGGGATCCACAAGTTTCTATTAAAGACCAGTTCCGCTGACCCTTGTTCTTTAGGGTGCCTAGGCAGGAGGACCCTTGGTTTTAGTTTTTCGAGCCCGTTAGCCCGAACCGGTCGGGCCGGTTTTTCTTTTAGAGCGACTTTTCTAGAGAGTCTCTCTCACCCGTCTCAGTGGCGTAGTTTTGGAGTAGACCTATCCCTCTATTGGACCGCCTTTCAATTAGAGGGCGAGACGGAAGAGCCTTTTGTAGGCTTCCTCACCGCTTGAGTTTTATTTATTTTTCGCCAGCAGACTTGGCGATGCTACATCCGAATCATCCATGTATACATCTGAATCCTCTATGGCTACATCTGAATCAGTTACAGTTGAATCAGGAGAAGTTACATTTGAGATTGGATTGAGTTACGATTGAGTTTGACTAAAGTTGAATTACAGTCGAAGTTATTACATGGGAGCTTGGTTACAATTGAGTTGGTTCAGTTGAGTTGAACTAGTTACTGTTCAGCAAGTAATTCCTGAAGAAGAGAAAAGATCAATGTATGAAAATCGTCCATTATCAGACTACGAGCTACTACCACAGTTGTTTAAAATAGCTAGTGGACGTGTTGGGAACTTAGTTAGGATGCATTTTGCTCCACCGCATGCCTACGGAGGCACCCCAACCCTATGGTTTCCTTACTACCTTAGAGTCATAGTGTCAGGTCTTACCCAGACCAAGACCACAGACTATCCACTAAGCTTGAGCAATTAAACAAGAAAAGAATCAAAACACTAGACCCATCATGTACACTTACTATGATCCATTCACATTATTCGTAAACATCAGAGAGAGATCTGGATCACCTCGATAATAAAAAGTATATATGAATCATAGAACTTATCAATCCTTGAAGTACTTCTGTACACTATTGATCATATGATATTTGTATGATTAATGTGGGTAACTAGTGTAGGATGAGTAGAATGGGGTTTTACATACCAAACAAAGCCTGTTTCATTGCAAGTAGCTTTAAATTTTAATTTATCATAGCCAATTTACTTGCTTTCTTTTGTAGACATTAAATATCCTGTTATTATTAATTAATTAGATGTACTCAACATTTGTTGATGTTCTTTTCTCCCTATTCCATGGATTGCAGGCAAAATACCTGCACCGTTGTATTGGGGGAATTGAACATCAGCTTCTGCAATTACAATTATCAGGTACGCATGCTATAGTTTGTTCAGGATATTATATGCTTTTATTTCTCTTCTGATAAATTGGGATGCATATACATAATGCAATTTCTGTTGTTACACTGATATGGAAAATTTTGCAAAATAATAGTGACATAGTGTAGTCTTGTGGCTTGTTATTAAATTTGCGAATGTCATCTGTATAAAGAAAAAAAATTCCCTTAGTTTTCAGTACTCTAATGTGATCTTGAACGAACATGATACTACGAGTGATATGTAAACGGGTATCCAGATCCGTTAAGGAGCGGGCTTCACATCTCTCCACGCTCGCACGAAGCCCTGCAGAGAGTCATCAGAGGGCAACACATATCAAGCAATGGGTTCCCATCGAGGGAATTAAGCAGTGAAGAGAAAGCCCAATGGATGGAGAGGGGTTTCTATTGTGTTATGAATTTTAGCTTAACGAGCCATACATTGTAGGCAAAAAAATGAACCATATGATTAATCGCTAATTGACTATGCTAATAATGATACGTTGTAACATGGCTAATTAGCAACTAATTAGAACCAAGTTATAAGATCTCTGCGAAGAGGACTTGCCTTAAATATATCTTGGATAAGTCCAAGGTCGGACACAAACTATCAACATAATTAACTATGTATAAATATCCAAGTTGAGTGATTTATGATTCCATCTAGTCAAAAGAACACAATGCAATACATAATGACACATAATGCATTTTTGTTGTGATTTTATGCATGTTAAATAATCAACATAATGAACAAAATGAATATAAATAGAAACATGCATATAGACACTTTATTTATGCCCTTAAATTACATGCAAGTCTCTAGCAATATTTAATAATCGATATCAAGATCCAATTGATTAATTATTATGTAGCTAATGTACATTTAATATAAAGAATAGCACCTATGTTATTGTTGATGTATTAATCATTAACTAAATTCCAAATCAGAGAATAAAGCAAGCCATCATATAGATAATTAAAAGGGCTTCACAATGCAATTTAAATCATCTCGATTGGAGTTCACATGCAAAAGTTATTCAACAATTACATTGGAGGTATAAATGTAATAAAAAGTTCACTAAAACAATATAGCATACATGTCCCCGAAAGGACTGAATTGCAATTAATAAATACCACCACTCAACTTTTAATATTAACCTCTTGCGCAGGGCATTTATGCAAATAAGAGAAGTCGTCGGGGTTGAAATGCAATTCTCCACAGGTACACACATGAGGCAAGCGCACGGGAGGACTGATATGCAATTCTGGAGAAGTTCGGGGCACAGTGCTGCAAATAACCCAAACCGCATGTGTATGGCACGTGCTTAGTCTAGCTCGATCTGAGGCTCATGATTTGGGCCACGTAGAAGCGCTGGGTGTTTCAGCTGGTGGTCCGTTGATCTTCGAAGCTGCATGTTTGGAGGCGTCGACGTGGCTTCGATTTGGATGTTGGATTATACCCAATTGGGTTAATCGAATGGCACTTGTATGTAGGAAGTCTTCCTCCTTTGTTGTGCTACGATGTAGTAGCTTGGACTCCGGCGACCTCAAGTGTGCTCCTCCTGACCGTTGTGCCTCGTTTGAAGGTCGAAGAAGGTGTAGGGAAGTTTGTGAAGATCGTCGCCGATCGGAGAAGGTGTAGAAGACTCTGGAGGTGGATGTCAATGTCTTATCATCAGAAATGGAGCTCCATATCAGAGCTCCCTCAACTTTTCGTTCATTGAAGGGTGGTTGACCTGCAAACGTTAGCTAAGCAATAGCCAAAGTGAAAGAGCTCGTGTATGTGAAGAAATGATGTGGAATGGAGGGTTAATCGATGGTGGAAGCTGGAGCCTGAGTGGGTTCTTCTCCGGTTGAACAGAGAAGAAAGGATCTAGGTGGTCAGAGTCTGGAAGAAGGGGAGTGATCGAGTAGGACCTCCTGCAAACATCACTGCAAACAGCATTGTTCTTCGATGAAGATCTAGATTGAAATGTGGCCATATGTAAAATGCAAATAAAAATCCAAGAAAATCAAATGAAAACAATACCTTAGTACATGTACGATTGAAGAAACATGTGGATGGATGAAGGGCTTGGAATCGAGGCTCAATTGGCCTCGAGGTCTTCACTTGAAGTGCCCAACCATGGCACGAAGCTCGAACAGCCGTCCTTAGGACATTGTATCATCACCTGACAACCACAAGTCATCACCGAAGGCGGAGGCCTATTTTTCGTCCATCGGACCACCATCTTCATATCACTAAGGGTTCTGGATGGCTAAGGTTCGCTTCACATAATGGTGGACGACAGATTTTTTGCTCTGAGTATTTGAAGATGGAGAACGGGTGGAAGTTAAGTCCCATGCAGTGGTTTCAACCACCACCAGTTACTAAGGTAGTTAGGGTTAAAGGGACGTTAGGCTTTAGCATGTAGAACAAAGTTATGTGAAGACAACGGTGGTGGAATCAAGGCGAGACTTTGGCCGACAACGTTAGGGAAAATGGATGAAGGGCAGTTGGTTCACTCGTGCCCCTTGGAGAACGAGGACGAAGTTGGGGATGACTCTCCAACCGCTCGATGAGGATCCAAAGGTGGAGGAAGGGGCGTTCATCAATGGTTAGGATGTGCATGATCGATGCCATTAAGCGGTCGGAAATAAGGCACAGAGGATTGAAGCATCGTCGTCTAATCAAAATAATCAGACGGTCCTGATCACGTGCGGATTGGAGTAAAGAGATGGCCATGTGGCTTATAGAGAGTGATCGACGTGGCCCAATGAAATAATAAATCGAAAAACAATGTAAATTGGGGATTGAAGCATAATAGTTTTTCTCTCGCAACGTTGGATCAGCTCTGGAGAACATTACCCGAGACTGCAGAATCATCATGCATAGTAAGATTCCGATGCAGGTGAAGCTATTCATTTGGCTTGCTAAACACGTCATTTGTTTACAAAGGTGCACCGAGACATGATTTTGAATACATGTGATGTGTATGTGAAAGTTGTGGAAAAAGGATTGAACTAAGACATGGACCATTTACTTTTCATTGTAGTCTTTTTGAACACGTGTGGGCTGAAACGGGTATTGCTTAGCTTGGAGTAGGTTCCATCGCGGGACGTCACCCTTTTTCTCTACAAAACAAAGATCACACGGACATTACAACCTATTCAGATGCAAACTACGCCATTTCTCCTAAGGACAAACGCATCACCATAGGTTTTGCCATGTTTATTGGTAAAAATTTGGTTACTTGGCATAGCAAAAAGTAAACAATCATTTCAACATCTCGTAAGAAGTGAAGATCCATAGCTCAAGCCGCTTGTGAAATCAATTGGCTAGTCAACTTTCTATAGGAACTTGAATTGTTTATTAGAACTTTGATTTTCCTCTATTGTGACAACAAGTTAACTACTTATATTGTCACCAATCTTGTCTTTTAAGAAAGTACCAAGTATATTGAAATTGACTATCACTTTATCAAGGATGTAGTGAGTGAAAGGCAAATTGTAATCCCTCACAATTCTGTAAAATTTACAGCTTGTAAATATATTTACCAAAGCTCCTTTAAAGAAACGCATTTCACTATTGACCTCCAACTTGGCATGATCAATAGATACACTCCAACTTGAGGACATTGATGTTCTCTTTATTTAGATATTATTATTTTGTATATTTTCAGCATTTCCATATGCAGTAGTCATGTGAAGGACTCTTTTGTACATTCCAACTTTTGGGTGTTAGGGCTACACTCAATAGAAGAAACATTAACACTTCAATAGGTGTGATCTCATTCCAACCCAATGTTTTTTTCTAGGGATACACATTCCAATCCATCAATTAAGCAAATGCTCTTCGAGCAACAAGGTCGTCCATAACACGGCTCTCCCACTTGAGAGACCGGAGACCTAAGCCCTTACCTAGGGAAATTAGCAATCTTTTTAGGGAAAGCCTTACCAAAAAAGCAAG
The DNA here is from genome assembly GCA_037367405.1 of Ottelia alismoides. Lineage (NCBI taxonomy): Eukaryota > Viridiplantae > Streptophyta > Magnoliopsida > Alismatales > Hydrocharitaceae > Ottelia > Ottelia alismoides. The sequence goes on from JAZKJV010009966.1 coordinate 67,601, forward strand.
GGAAGACTTCATTCAATGACTCCATAATCACCCTCTTAACAGTCAAAATAAGGCCAAGGTTTAGAATAAGTGTTGTGCTCTAATAATTTCTCAATCCCTCTAGTCGAGAATGCACTACCCAGTCGAGAAGAGGTTAGAGAAGGTAAAAGGAAGTTGGGTTAAAGAATTGCCTTAGGTATTATGGTCTGCTAGAAAGACCTCTTGCTTTTGGGAAGACATTTGATTCAAGTCCCTTTGAATGTCAAAACAGCCACCCCAAAATAAACCAAGTTGGAGGGTTGAGTTCCTACATAAGAATAGGCACAAGGCATTCACAAACTGTAGAACAGGCAGGTACCCTAGCTTCGAGAAAAAACTCTGGGGAAATAGAGGTGGCATGGAGTAGCAGACTTAATGCTTTATGGGCTTCTCTCTCTCTCTCTCTCTCTCTCTCTCTCTATATATATATATATATATATCAATTTCCCTGATTTCGCCCGAAATCTCAGCGATATCTCACGAGAATTTGGGTCATCTTGAGATATCGGTCAAAAAAATGATCCGCAATATTAAAATCACAAATTGGCTGAGATAGACAGAAATATTGGTCGAAATGTGTCCATTTCGACAATACGTGTGATGCCTTGTTGTTGTGACGTCCTCCAAGCTTCTCCAACTCCATATTTCGCCCATTTTTTTGAGGTAAGCCAAAATTGGTAAAACCTTCATCAATTTCTTCAATTTTTAGGGGTTTTATTCGTATAATGTTGATCTCGCTAGGGGTGGTGTTTTTTTCCAAGAGATTTTGAAAATCTAGCTTGATTTTTGGAGACCAAATTTAGGGGTTTTGTAATTAAATGTGCAATAATGATGAGTTATGAAAGTATTAACTCGGATCTCATGTGTAACGTGTAGTAAAGCATACTTTGTAAACTATATAAATATCTCTGTAGGAATTTTCATGTAGTAAAGCATACTTTGGAAACTATATTCCATATTAAAATATGGAAATATATAAATATCTCTACAGAGATGAATAGCTTGAAATTAAGTCTAAATTCAAACCATTAATAGATATTGGAAGAATTTTAGGTGATTTGCATACATTTTAGTGCCTAAAGTCAGTCTACAGTTATGCACTAATGTTATGTTAAACAATGGAAGAATTGAGGGTGATTTGCATGTGATTAAAGTCTAAAATCAGACCATAATAGATATAGTTTTAGCATTAAAATGTGAAGATTTGGGGGGGTAATTTGCATGAATTAGGACCCAAATTCATACCATTTTTATACATTGTTTTCATGATTAAAATATTAGATATTTGAGGTGAATAACATGCAATTAAGATCAATTTATAGATCACTAATTAACCAATGATTTCATAGATAAAATTGAGAGATTTGGGGTGAATTACCATGCAAATTGAGACAAAATTTAGACCTAATAAGTAGCTCTGAAATCCATGAGTCAAATAAGAAAAGAGTTGGAAATTGGTATTGATTTGAACCTAAATCCAAGATTTAATGAGTAATTCTAAATTTTATGATTTAAATAAGAAAAGAAGGGGATTTAGCATCGATATAAATTTGAATCCAAATCCAATGAACAACTTCTATCTCATGATTTGAAAAATGAGATCATTGGGGTATTTTCATACAAGTGATTTATAAAATCTAGATCAATAATCAAGCTAATCAATTATGAATTAAACAAGATAATCGGTAATCAATGGCTAAAAATCTTAGTGATCAAGCCTTTAGGTATGAATCACTAATTATGGATCACTATTAAATAAGATTGTTGACAAGATGTATAGATCTGGAAAGTAAACCACAGCAGGGATCGAGAAAGGATAAAGAATCAAGTGATGGTGAATCAGTGATGGTAGTAAATTATGCCGGTCATGGTAATCCTTACACATGATTGTGCGAGGGTGCGGTGACCGTCAGCTGGGCAGGAGATAGGAAGCTCGGTTAGAGCAGCGACTGCCTAGTGCGCGGGTCTAGGATCCCAATCTTTTCTCGATTTTTTCGTTATTTTCTGCCTTGTTGGGATCCACATGTTTTCTTTTTGACCAATTCCTCTGACCCTCGTCATGTAGGATGCCTAGGCTGGAGAGCCCTTAGTTTTCTTTTTGAGCTCGTTTGCCCGATCGAGCCCGTCTAGAGTGACTCGGTTCGGAGAGTCTCTCACCCGTCTCGGGGGCATAGTTTGGGAGTGTGCCTAGCCCTCTCCTAGAATGCACTTCCATTGGGAGGGCGAGACGAAAGAGTCTCTTCGGAGGCTTCCTCACCGCTTGAGTTTGGTTATAGTTGAGTTTGGTTACTCTTGAGTTTGGATATGGTTGAGTTTGGTTATAGTTAAGTTTGGGTACATTTGAGTTTGGTTACTCTTGAGTTTAGTTACAGACTTACAGTTGAGTTTAGTTACTCTTGAGTTTGGTTACAGTTGAGCTTGGTTACTCTAAAATTTGGTTACTATTGAGTTTGATTCTATTGAGGTTGTTTATTTAACTGCTAGTAGGTCTTGGAGAGGAAAATATCGTGATACAGAAATCATCAGAACAAGAGATACTACGTCGATGGTTAGATGAAGCCAATGGACATGTTGGGAACTTAGTTAGGATGCATAACACTCTACCGTATGCCTACAAAAGCACCCCAACCCTAAGGTATTCTTCACGCCTTAGAGTCATAGTGTGAGGTCACACTTAGGCCAAGATCACAGACTATCCACTAAGCTTGAGATTAAGATAAAGACCAAGATCAGATCAGGAAAGTTATCATCTATATTGCTACGACCCATCAAGATAATGAAAAGATGATAACCTAAATTTGGATCATATAATCAATAAATATAAATATTAAGAGGGTAGTTAAGGTATGGTGAGTAAACAAGGGGAATTACATTCAGAACAACTTGAAAATCATCCTACCGTGTAAGTAGCTTGTTAAATTTAAATGTCAAAATCATATCTACTTGCTTTCTTTTGAAACCACTGAGATGCACGTTATTTTAAAAAATTAGATTGTACTCAACTTTTGTTGACATTCTTTTCTTCCCAACATAAATAGTGGGTAAAGCATCTGCATCATAATAGTCCTAGAATAGGACCCGAGCTTCTGCAGTTTACTCGAGGTACATTATAGCTTTTATTGACGATAATATAAAATCTTCTATGTACATATTTCTGTCTCTTCAGTTATATTTTAGGGTACATGTACATACTGTCATTTTCTTGGACATGTGTAACTATATGAACATTTATGCAAATATCTTTTGATGAGAATTTGGAGTTCTGTGGATGTTATTATCCAATTGTGAATGTCATTTGAATCGTGAAAATTTTTCCCTCATTTTCGATAACATAATGCAATCAATTGCGAATATTATACTGTAAGTGCAACGTAAATGGGTAAAACGGATCTCAAGGAGTCATACTGAGGATCAAAGGGGGGATTTCAGTGGGGACATTGGTTGGAGGTATGACACCGCTCCTGATGGCAATGAAGCCAAACCACAATGCAATTTCTGTGGAAAGAAGTTGGGAGGAGGAGGATCATGAAGATGAAGCAACATCATGTTGGCAATAACAAGAATATTGCTAAGTACATGCGTTGTCCAAAGATGTGAGGGACATGGTGAATGCCAGCTTGGACGGGAAGAAAGATAGGGATACATAGAGGGTAAAGAGGGATAAACAACTCAAAGAGTTCATATTTGTGAAAGAATTCAACGTCCTCTCATATTCAGATGGCGACGTTTTTGCCTGCCCCGTTGACATTCAGACTACAAAGGAGAGAAGGGTGTGCAAGAGGGCAACAAAAGAATCAATGAGGAGCGAGTTCGAGAGGAGAGAACTCGGTGGTGCACGAGGCGGTTTCTATGGAGCAGGTGGCAGTAGGTGTGGTTATGGAGGTGCACAAGTACCAGCACCCACAAAAAACACAAAGGGAAGGATTGGAACCTTTCTTGATGAGGAGTGGGTCCATGCAGTACAAGCCAAGCAAGGATCCGAGGCAAAAGACGATGAAGGACGTGTTCACTAATGCACAGGAGAGAGTAGGCAAGGCCATCATCAATATCTTCTTTGGAGAGACCATTCCTGCAAACGTTGCTAGTGGGTCAGTTCTGCAGCATGCCATTGATGAGATCGTTACAGCAGGAATGGGGTTACGGGAGTGAAGGTTCCCACATCCTATGAAATAATGAACAAATATCTTGGGATGGAGAAGAGGGTGAGATGAATAAGTACATCGTCAAGCTAAAAAAAAGATGCCTAGAGTATTGGTTGACGTTGATGTGCGATGAGTGGACGAGCTACACGAGGAAGAAGATCATAAACTTCCTCGTTTACTGCGATGGAAAGAACATTTTTTTAATATGTTGATGCATCTGAAAATGTGAAGGACCACAAGTACCTGCTGAAGTCGATGAAGGACATCATCAAGGATGTTGGGAGAGAGAACATTGTTCATATTGTCACGGATAATGGCAGTAACTTTAAGAAAGCGGGTGAGACTATAATGAAGTCTAGCAGATACGATATTTTTTGGACATTGTGTGATGTACATTGTATTGATTTAATTCTAAAGGACTTCAGAAAGAGGAAGCTTGTCTCAAAGGTGGTGGCGCAAGTACGACGATCATCGCATTCATTTACAATCATTCCAAAATGATGGATTTGATGAGACGGATGTGCTATGATGAACTGGTAAGGCCTGTCATTACACACTTTGCAACCAATTTTATAGCGTTGCAAAACCTTAAACAAAACAAGACAAGATTGAAGACCATGTATTTCCAAGGTGAATGGTTCGAGATACCTGAAGCTCGGACTGAAGGAGGATGGAAAGTGGAGACATTGATCAATGATCTCCACTTTTGGGATGAAGTGACTCGGGTCACAAAAATAATGGATCTGGTTGTTTCTACTTGTGGATCGTAGACGGCGACAAGAAGCCCAACATGGGAGTGATCTACGAGGAAATGTGATGCATAAGAGAGAAGATCAGAGAAGCAGTTGGAAAAGGATTCAAAGAATGGTTGGACATCAAAGACGAGTGTTGGTCCAAGATGCTCTCGCATCCTTTTCACAAGGCGGGTATGTATTATGTAATAAATCTGTTTTTTTTTTTCATTTTTGATAGCACTTTAGAATCTGAGAATTGCGCTTGTTTGTGTCCAGCTTATTACTTCAATCCCAAGAACCAGTATAAGAACAATCTTGGTACAAATGTTGACCTTCTAGCAGTTGCACAAATTGTGGTGGAGAAGCTTGTCAAGGATAAGAAGATACTGACCTTGTGCATGAATGAGGTAACTTTCATTTCGTAGCTAGATTGGGACTCACAAAATATTCTTTTTTTAGAAAGAAACGGGTGAGCCCCCCTTACGGGGGTCACCTCCTTAGAAATTCATTAGACTAAATATAAAGCAAGGCCCTAAATGTCGGTTTCGGTGACCGAACAAAATGGAATTTCGGTGGAATTTCGATCAAAATTCGACCGAAATTTCGATCATTTCGATCATTTTTTGTATTAGGATCCTCATATATCGGTCATTTCGACCATTTCAGTCGAATTTCGATTTCGACAGGATCTCGATATTCGAAAAAAATTCGACCGAATTTGCTGAAATTTGAGGCCATGAAATAAAGTACATTATCGTGAGCTCCAGAAAGTGTGGAGCGCAATACAGTGAGAAGCTACATTTTTTTTACTAAAAAATGGGTAAGTCCCTACTACGGGGATCACCGCCTTGTATATTCGGTATTTTAATTCACATTACACCATCGTAAAAGCCAGAAGTTATGCAAAGCGTTACATTGTGTCACTACATTTTCACAATAGAAGCGTTGGTTCTTGAAGATTAGCTCGTTGCGCCCAGTGTTCAGAAAGTCAGCCTATACGGCCGCATATGCGGCCGCATTTGCGTAGGCGGCCCCCCTATTGCACCGAGTATGATATACTCTGTCAATATGCGGGTCTGAGGTATACTCGGTCAAGCAAACCGCATATGCGGCCGCATATGTAATAGTGGTAACTATTTGCTTCTCCACCATCTTCTCGACTTCCACATGAGTGGCTCCTCCACCATCTTTTTCTCCTCTGCCAAGGTTTGTTAATTGATTTATTTAGCACTAAATCTCTATTTTTTAAATTTAGCATCAACAAATCTCTATTTTTTAGATTCTCTAACGACAGCTCTAACCTCTATATTATCTCATAACTGCATGAATATCGAATAAATTACATGTGTATCTTAGATCTTTTTAGGATAAAATGAATATAGATGCCATATTTGCATGGAATTTTTAACTACGTTGAATTTTTTAATATTTGACTTTGAATAGACAAATACACCATTTACTAAAATGTGAAGGTTCATGGTTGTTTTTACTAACAATGTTACACTTCAAAAAAAGGTTTCCTTCCAATTTAGACAAGGATATCCACCATTTTTTTCTATCTTCAATCAATTTACAACATTTTTTACTCTCTCCACCGTTATCTTAATATTTTTGTCTTTTGAAAATGAATGACCTTTGAAAATGCTTTGGTTAATATCACATTGTACAATAAAGTCTTCACTTCATATTTCTTCCATGCTATATTTTTTAAACATAAATATCTAATATTTAAAATTATTATATTTTTAATTATTTTTAACTAAAATAATAGAAACCGCATAATCCGCATATACTTCTGCATATACTTCCGCTTGCCTGCTTACTCGCTCCAGATCGCCTGACCGAACAAATACCGCATACCGACTTTCTGAACCTTGGTTGCGCCCCATCCAGATAACCCAAAGAGCAATTAGCGGTTTTGAGCAATTATCACTGGAGTTTCCTGCCACCCTTCGAATCGAGTTCCAAAACCCATCCATTCCTTCCGATTGCAGCCATCGAATGTCCAAGTCCGACCAGACCCTCGCTGACCAAGCACATTTGAAGAAAAGGTGCTCGGCGTCTTCTTCCTCGTTGATGCATCTGTAGCAGCTAGTATCCTCCAGGTTCAAGATGTGGCCCCTTCTGACTTTGTCCATAATTCTCTCGTGATGGAGGCACCAGAGGAAAACTTTGACCCTGATTGTTGAAGCTACATTTTCGAGATAAAACCTCTGATTGTTGAAAATCAAATCATTCCTTGCCATCCAGATTGCCCATAAAGCCGCATATGCCCTCGAGCAGTCATCCGTTGAACTGCCTCCGATCGTACGAACAAATCTCCAGAATTCTGTCTCCCTCGCTCCGAATCCAACTGACGTCAACCGCCCTCCAAACCCCTTCCGACACCGGGCACTTGAAAAAAATATGTTCCGAGACCTCCATCCCATCACATCCGCCGCACCTCGTGTCTTCGATTATAAGCAACCTTCCCCTCCGTGCGTTATCCCAAAGACGCCCCTTTCTTAAGCACCATAGGAAAAATTTTAACTTTGTTCGATACCCTTGAGGCCTAAATAATTTTGACGTATGTGCAGAGGTCACCATCCCATTCCTCTGTCTATCTTTAGTTCTTCATATGCTTTTCTGACTGTGAAGCAAGTATCCGTCCAGACAAAGTGATCAACATGGACCCTGACCCTCTTGTTTCTGGTAATTCGTCCTGCAACCTTAGATATTCCTTCGTACGCTGGTCTGATAAAGCCGTTCGAAACTGCGGTGCCCACGTACCGCCCACCGCCGTTTGGCACAAAGTGCCCTCCTTAGCCGTAACCAAAGCGAAAAGGTGTGGAAACCTCCCCTCCAGCGTACCATTTCCCGTCCAATCATCCCTCCAAAATCTGAATCGACGACCCTCCCCCACCACTGGCCTAAGCTTGTGCGTCAAAAGCGGTAGCACCTGATGGATTCCAGCCCAGAGCGGCGATTCGAACCAGCATCTCCTAGCCACCAGCTCACCCTCCACGTCGTATATTGCCCTCATCAATCCGTTCACCAGCGAATTTGAAGATCCCCATATGCGGGTCACCCATTTTGCAATTAGTGCATTGTTCATGCATTCTAAATCCCGCACTCCAAGACCTCCTTTGTTGCGCCTTTTAGTAATGTCTTCCCACCAGACCAGGTGCATACCGGCCCCATGCTGCTTCTCATCTGACCAGAAAAACCTCCTCATCAAGACCTATATACGCCTTCGAACTCCAACTGGCATTAACCGAGTGGAGTAGAAGAAGATCGATATAGCAGAAAGCACATGCTTTAACAGGACCAGTTTTCCCCCTAGAGAGGGTGACAGCCTTCCACCTCGCTAGTCTATGCACCATCTTCTGTATCAGTCCGTCCCAGTCCGCCTTCCTTAGTTTTCCTGCTACCAACGGCAGTCCCAGATATGTAATAGGGAGGTCCCCCAAGAGACACTCGGTCAACTCCGCGAGACTACGCTTCTCTGCTTCAGACAACCCAAAAATAATCACCGAGGACTTACACTTGTTGATCTCGAGGCCCGACAATGATCCAAAAATCTCAACCAGGCGCACTGCGTTCGCGTTCTGGGCCTCCGTCCCCGCCATGAGCAGGATTGTGTTGTCAGTATATTGTAAAAGGGGGGCCGAGATGTCTCCCCTCATGTACCCTTCGCTCCACCCCAACTCGACCGCCAGCTTAAATAGCACGCCCAGCGCATCCTCAACTAAAACAAACAGCATTCACTAAAAGAGTAGGAGGATGTGGTTACGCATCTCTTCATCCAGCTCACCTAAGTCTTTGGGAATCCTCTTCTTCTCAAAGACACCCAAAGGAACTTCCAGTCCACGCAGTCGTAGACCTTAACAAAGTCTATCTTCCACATCACCCCCTCTCGTCTTCGTCCTCTTCCAGTCCAAGCAAATCTCCGAGGCCATGACCAAATAATCGGCCATCTGCCTCCTCGAGATGAACGTCGACCGACCCTGTAGTACCCCCGATCCCAGAACCAACTTCAACCTGCTCGCCAGTAACTTAGCGACTATGAGATATATTGCGTTGGAGAGTGCGATGGGCTTGTAGTCATCGATCCTCACCGATGTTCCCCTTTCGGGAGAAGGAACAACAATTCCATGTTGATCTTCTCGAAGCCATTGTTTCCCTCTCTGAACTCATTCATCACCTCTAAAATTTCTCCTTCCAAAAGCTCCCAGAAGTCGCGATAGAAGCACACCAAAAAATCGTCCGGACCGGGGGCTCCATCCGAATTCAAGTCCTAGACCTCTCTCTTTACCTCCACCTCCGTAAAGGGGTTAGCAAGCCATCCGCCTGCTCCGACGACAAGGACGTTACGCCTCTCCCCATCCATACCCAACCTCCTCCTCTCCTCCTTGACGCTTGGATGAAATATCCATTTAGCGTGCCTCCAAGCGTTGCCCTCCTGACACCTGGACCCCATTGACCTCCAATTCGTGAATGTGGATCTTTCTCCGCCTTCATGATGCCACACGGTGGAAAAACGGTGTGTTAGCATCCCCTTCTCTGGGCCACTTCTGCTTGGATCTTTGCCGCCATTTTATTTCGTCTTTCCTATCTTCCAGCGGAAGCTCTTCTAGCAAGGCTTGTCTCTTTCTGAACTCCTCCTAATCCAACCCTCTGTTGTCGTCCACGCCATCCAACGTGGCGACCTTCGCCTGGACCTCCGCCCTTTAGCCTGTCGCCTTGCCTTCAGCTCTCTGCTAAACTTTGACCGGAAATCCTTCAAGGATCGTAGATTAGTTGCTAGTCTCGCTACTGCTGAACCTTCCGGTGTGTACCCTCTCTATTATGCCTCGACTGCCTGTCTAAAACCCTCTTCCAAGAACCAACTCTTCTCAAAGCGGAAGAAATATCTGGATCTCCCCTCTTCACCAGACGACCACAGAATCGGTGTATGGTCCGAATGCGACCGCGGTAGCCCATGCCCTTGAGAGCGGAAACCTTCCCCCCCCCTCCGTGGATAGGAGGAACCTGTCCATCCTAAAGCGTGATCTGACATTCTTCCATGTGTATGCACAACCAGCCGCGTCAATTATATTCATGCCCAACGAGTGCAGGACCCGTCGGAGGTCCTCCGAGCCCGGGTCCCCTACTCAACCCCCCTGCGGGCAGTCGTCAAGGATCAAAGTCACATTCAGGTCACCTCCCACTAACCAAACAGCAATTGCAATGTCATCGCCCAGCGGTTCCAACTCCGCCGCCAGGGTCCCCCTCTCATCGCCATTCGGGTCGTACACGTTCGTGACCCAAAATTCAAGGTCATCCGCCTTCCGTCTCAGCAAAATCGACAGACAAAAGAATGACCGCTTCTCCTCGATGATGTCGAAGGCGTCTTTGTTCCAGTCGATCAACAAACCTCCCGCCGCTCCCTGAGAGTCCAGTGTCGCCATCGCGAACTTACCACCTCCTTCCATCGCCCTGTCTACTTCCCCCAACCGCCTAGAGAGCTTTGTCCCCTGGAGGAGGAAAATATATGAACCCGACTCCGCGACAATATTGCTCACTCTCCGCCTCTTCTCCGCCCGTCCTAACCCCCTAATGTTCCACAAAAGTATCTTCATTGGCATGGGGCACCTTTTTGGGTGGGATGAGGCCAAGGCGATCAGCCACCGATCGATCTAGCACTTGGAAACGGTTTGAAAAGTGGTGTACTGGTAGTGATCCCTGAGGTACACTCTCTTGTTCGGACAACTCGAGTACCGCCGCTCTCCATTACCTCCTTTATTCTTTTCCGTTTGACCTTCTGACATAAATTGCACCATATTTGCCCAGCCCTTCCTCCACGCTCGAGGGATTTGGAACCTCACCCTACCAAAACATTCTCCCACCAGCCTCCTCTCCACCCCCGCTTACAAGCTCCCCTTTCTCGCCTGCCCTCCCAATGCCTTGCTCGCCTTGCCCTCCCCTTGTAGTCTCCTCTTTCTTCCTCCCCTCCCCCATCTCCCTAGCCCAACTTGAACCACAGGATCCGATGCCCGTAGCGAAAAAGGCCCATGTGCCCCCCCCTCCGCTAGTTGCGGCCGAACTATCTGCTCCGAGCGACCCTTTTCCTGGGTCTTTACCGCTTCCTCAATGACGCACCTGTCGGAAGTATCCCCAAGCTCCATTCGTATTCCAATTCCATGGGTAACCTCCGGTATGGCCTCCCAGTCCGAGAATCGGGTCATGGATGATTTCGCTCCCGCCCGAGTGCATATCTAAAACCAACCCGGTTGCTGCCTCATTCCCTTGCGGGCCCACATCATCCGAACCCCATAAAGTCATAAGCGGATCTTCCACCCGAGTCCATAAAACCGCCTCCCCACCTCCCGCGTTAAGAGGTTGAAGCCGAACCGCCCTGGGGATGCGGTTTCCCAAAATCTGATCAATGTTGACACTCTCAAAGCGGATTTCGCCCGGGATACAAGGGGTCCTCTCGCCCGTGAGCGTCGTTCCACCTTCTGGCGAGAACACCTTTCCGCCTTCTTCCAAGATCGGCGTTCCCCCTTCCGATGAGCTGACAATTCTGCCCTCTGCCCAGCATGGCTACCTTCCTAATGGAGCTACCGCTTCTCTTGCCGGCAACACCACGAGAGTCTTCCTCTCGCATTGTTGCCCCTGACTTCGCTCCTTCCAAACATTGTCACTCCGCTCCGCCGAAGCGATGTCCACATGGAGCACCTTCCCTACAACCATGAGCTTCTTTTCTCCCAGCCCCGCCGAGGAAAAAGTCCGAACCTTGAGAATGGGATCTAGCGGCTCCCTTGGATGCGTCCCAGTAGGTTCTACCTCCTCGACCTCCATGACCTTGTTCAGCAAGATTCGTAGCCTCTGCGACTCCCGATGAATAATTGAAATTCCTCTCACGAGAACGCCCTCCAGCCACGTTGGGCGGCGAGCACCATCTGCAGCCTTTGGCCTACGCCAATGTAGTTGCGTCCAGCCCTCTTGCGACCATCTCAACAATTCCTTCACTTCTACTTCCTTCAAACCTCTAGCTACTATCCTCCCGGGGGCTATCTGCATAATGTCTCCCCCGAACAGCACCGCCGAGACCAGACCCACGTCTGACATGCCCCTGAAGAGCCCCCCACGAGCATCGGCAACCCTTCTGGCCATTTCTGATTTGGACACGAGATGCTCATGTGAGAGAACCCGCGGCAATGGAAGCAGCGAATTGGTTCACGACATTGTTGCGCCCAGTGCCTCAACGATCCGCACTGGTAGCACCCTCTGCCGAATGGATTGGTAAAGCTCCGCCTGTGGTGCACGAGCGACCTTCCGCTGACGTCGCCCGACCGGACTACCCTTGCTGCTCCTCCCCTTCCAATGCTCCGGCTGCAGACTCTGACCCCCCCCGCAACCAGATGCCCTCGCCCCATCCTCTCCACTACTTCCCACACACAAAATATTCTTAAAAGTATTATGTAATAATTTATGACTTCAAACTATGTGCAGGTGAAATAGTTCAGGGATACCTTGGGTTCCTACGGTAGAATTACTGTGGTTAATGGACGGGGCATTACTCTTCCTGGTAAGGACGAAGACAAATAAGTCCATTGATTGTATAGTGGTGTATTACGATTATTGATTTATCTCCATTTAGGAATACTACTTAGGAATACTACTAAGCAAGCCTGGGGAGAATAAGCAATGATTTTCTTAAAAGAATACTACTTAGGAATTTATCCGAACAGTTTTGAGACAAATTCCTAAATAGTATTCTTAAAAGAACATCATTTAAGAATATATCTCTCCTGTGTTGGATGTCAACTACCTGACGCGCAACCCTCCACAATTTACCCGGACTTGAGACCAGCCGTGGCTGAGTTCTTGACTGGTTTAGTACATTTGGTGAAATTTTTTCACATCAGACATCAATCCAGTTTTGTTGTGGGGGGGTCGCATAGCAAAGTTCAGATCATTTCTTGCACTTAGAAAGAAAAATGGTGTAAGTGGCAATCACGGGGTTACCACAGACCTATTGATGATTAATACTCAAGGTCCATGCTCATACAATTGCTTGATGCAGACTACATACGCTGGACATGGCACCATTATTTCTGCTACTGCATTCGGCTTTCCGTGGCACCTAAACTGTGTTCATCTCCATCTTCAGAAACTATGGGTCTTCCACATTCATTATCCCAGTAACAGATTCAGTGTGAGCTTCACGAGCTTGGGAAGAATCATTGCAGCTCTTTCCCAAGACATGGCATCATCAATTCAAGCAACCTTTTTAAAGTTCCTGCATTTAGATGTTTGGGATCTTATTCATATTCCTGACCATTAGGAACATCATTTCTATTTGAACATCATTGGTGATTTCCATATATTTTATCTTTAAGTTGAAAGCATGGGGATGCATAATTTTCTCAAAGAAATTACAAATCAATTTACTGCTAACAATAAAATTGTTCCTTCTGACAATGAACATGCACCTTTTCTTAAATAATAGGCCTAGTATTAGGTTTGGATAACCCAGTAATGAACATGAGTTTTGCGCGAAAACGCGAAAAGAGCGGCATGGTTATCGCATTGGAGGAGCATGGAAAGAGGCACCTCAATAGTCAGGTCAGTAAGAACAACCACATTATCTTTGTACTAGTTTGCGCTATAGCCCTGTATTCTGACTTGACTCAGCATTAGATCTAGCGACCACAGTCTGCTTCTTGCTATTCCAGGACACCATGGAACTTCTTATGAACATTGCAAAGCCGGAAGTAGACTTCATGTCCTTGGGACACCCAACATAATATGCATATGCACATGTTCTAACTGCAAGGGATGTACCTCTACGAAATAGAAGACCAGTGCCAGGTGAGGCCTTCAGATACCTAAGAATCATATGGACTGCATCCATATATGCATGTACAGGTTGCTCCATAAACTGACTCACTTAGCTCACGGCAAAGGATACATCTGGTCCGGTGATGGTCACATACAGAAGCTTGCCAACAAGCTCCTTGTACCTCCTCTTGTCGGCCTCTTCGATGTCATCATCATAGAATTTCATGCTCGGGTCTATAGGATTAGTGGCAGGTCTGCAATCTGCCATGCCTATCTCAGAAAGAAGATATGTAATGTACTTCCTCTGGGTCATCACAAGACCTCGCTGGTTCCTGGCGAACTCCAGTCCAATGAAGTAGCATAAACTACCAAGGTTCTTGGTCACAAACTGTTGACCTAGGAAATCCTTAGCAACATGAATGCTTTGCCCATCATCCCATGTAACAACGATATCATCAACATAGATAAGAATGATAATTGTACCTCTCTAAATCCTGTGAACGAACAAAGAGTGATCGGCAGTCAATCGCACAAACCCGTGTTGCTCTATCAAGTCCGAGAGCTTCTAGAACCATGTTATTGGACTGCTTAAGGCCATATATAGCCTTGTGAAGCCTGCAAACCTTCTGACACTCCCTCTCAGCAGCGAACCCAGATGGTTGTTGCATGTAGACCTCCTCCTGTAGGTTACCATATAGAAAAGCATTCTTCACATCAAGCCGATATAGGGGTCAATCATGTGTCACTGCCAAGGTTTTAAAACCCGAACCGAACCGACCGGTTGAACCGGTTAAACCAGGAATCGAAGAAAAACGGTCCAACAACGCGGTTTTTATTTGGAAAATAAAAACCAGTCAAAACCCGGTTGGACCGCTCAAACCCAGTTGAACCAATTGAACCAAACCATCGGTTCAACCATCCATTTTTTGACAAAAAAAAATAATTTCCAATAAACTATACAAACTTTTTCGGAAATATTCATAATCTAGCCTCATTCTAACCCTCAATAGTACCCATTTATCTCTTCTCCTTCACATGTGCCAATGACTCATCATTACTTGTCCATTCATTCCATATGAACATTGCCTATCTCTTCCGACATTATGTATGATGTCCACTTATAACAATAACGAACGAAGAAGACGTTGTCATAACCATACTATGAGAAGCAACAAATTAACAACACTTGTCATTAGTTTTAAAATTACATCACATATATGTATGTACATAAATTTTACGAAATATTATTATTATGCACTTTCGAGTTTTTTTAAGAACATTTATACCCCTAACTTTAAAGTGATTTCACTTGTGCTCCTATATTTTCTTAAAAAAATCACATTATCATCCTTATATTGATATAAGATGGGAGCACAAGTGTACTAATAAAAGGCCACTACTATTGATTTTGTAAAAATAAAGGGGACACATACAATTGTATTGAAAATGGGGATATAAGTATTATCGGAAAAACTTAGAAGGATAAGAGTAAACATATTCTCAAAAGATATGATGTAACATTTTTCGTATTTATTTGTATGATATAATGGTCTAACTCGGTTCGACCCGGTTGAACCGCACAAACCAAACCAACAATATAACGGTTCGGTCTTTTCCAATTTCTATGAACTGCTGACGTCATCACCGGTTCGACCGGTCGGTCCCATTGGTCCGACCATAAAAACCAAAAACCAATACATACCCAGTTTGATGTCCGGTTTGGTTTTTAAAACCTTGGTCACTGCAACTGATAGAAGGATGTGTAGAGTAGAATGTCTGGCCACTGGAGAAAAAGTATCATGATAGTCCACCCTATATATCTACGTGAACTAACGTGCCACAAGTCTCGCCATGGAAGGAAATATCACGATATATCGGCGATATATCGGCGATATATCGATATCAACATGGGACCGATATGGGTATCGATATGGCGATATATCCCGATTTCCAGGCATTTTCTTCACAAAGAATCGTCGATATAGGCGATATTTCGATGATATATCGTCGAAATATCGTATCGATACGATATCGAAACGATATCGATATCGACACGGCCTTCCATGAGTCTTGCCTTGTAGCGATCTACACTGCCATCTGCTCGGTGCCTCACTGTGAACAACCACTTGCACCCAACAACAGATGCGCCAATCGGAGCTGAAATAAGGCTCCAAGTGCCATGCAATTGTAACGCAACCATCTTCTCCATTGCTAGATGCTACTGACTGTCCCGAATAGTCTCCTGATATGTCTGTGGTATCTTCACGGTTGACAGTGCCAACGTAAATCTCCTGAAATCCTCTAAAAGCCTGCTCAAAGCCTCAAAGAAACATGAATTGCAAGAGAATATGTAGCACGCGTACATCTCTGTTTTCGCAAAGAAATCGATACATCCAGATCATCTGTCATGTTCTAAACCAGTAAGTTTCCCTCTTGAGAGGGTACCTACTCATCTTGTAGGGAATCATGATGCATAGTAGTGCCATCAGTGGAAACAATATGTTCAATACATACCTTAGGCGTGCTGAAAGATTGGGAAGACCTGTGAGCAGAGGGAACAGAGCGAGACCTGCGAGTAAACACATGGTAAAAAATGAGTCAAGGTAGATGGTGGTCCAAGGGCAGCCATAGGAGCAGGTGGAGGAGTAGGAGTAGATACAAGAGATGGTGGTGGAGATGGTTGCGGGGTAGTGGTGGTGGAGTGGGAGGTGGTAGACATGTAGGTGGTGCAGGTGGTGGTAGGGTTGTAGGTGGTGGAGGCATGTAGATATCTCCATCAGAGTCTGATGGGGCCAGTCTGCCACCTATAGGAGAGAAATACATGATATACTCAAAGAAAGTGACGTCAGTTTGTTGGGAAAAATAAGAGAGATGTTTATTCATTAGAACCCTAGGCTCTCTTATATAGAGAAGAGACCTATGGGTAAATTACATAGAAGAACCGAACATAAAGAGACTTATTGATGATAAGACGGAGCGTTGGTGGAAAGCAAGGGGGAGTGCGAGAGGGAGTTCGAGGGGGATGATGCTGTGCTTGGAGAGGCGGGCCGTAAGGAAGGTGGCGGGTCGAGTGTCTCGAAGGGGGGGTGGAGGCAGTTGGTTCGGCGGTAGGGGTGATGGAAAGGGGAAGGAGGCGGCGCGCTAGGGAGGCGGGAGCTCGCGGGGCGATGCGGGTACCGTCGTGCATGGGGATGGTGCCGAGGTGGCTGACGAGGGGGATGGAGGAAGCTGGGTGCAGGTGTCCCACAAGAAACTGGAGGAGGTGTTTCCGGTGCGGGTGTCGGGGGCATGTGGCGTCGTCTTGTGATGTTCCCCCAAGGTGCTTTGCATGCGGGAGGGTGGACCACCCTAAGGCCTTTTGCTGGTTTTGTTTCGAGCGAGGACCAGATAGAACTCCGGCTCATGTTGGTGCGGTCAAAGGCGGAAGGGCGGCTGCAAATGGAACCTTTTCCGGGCGGGAACAGCGAACTTTCGCGCATGTGGTTGCGGGTGCTCCGGAGAGTGCTACTGGTGTCGACGGCGAGATTGCTCCGAGGGTGACGAGTACCTCCATTTTACCGATTAGCATGGCCGAAAGGCTGGCTCCTGCCAGTGTTAAACTTGGGAAGGATGACGTGAAGGGTGCAAACAACCTGGCGGTGGTTGGGGTCGCATTGCGGAAGCGCATCTCCGAGGACATGGTAAGGGATCATCTGCATGGGTTCCTGGGGGCGCAGTTCACAAGGGACGTCGTGGTTCTTGATGATAAACATTGATGTGCCCGTGGCCTTTCAGCGTTACAGCGTGAGCGACTAATTAAGAATGGTGCGGTGGATGATATTTTTTGGAGAGATTTGCGCTTTGCGGACGGGGCATGTTCTGACGACAAGGTGTGTGTGGCGGAGGTCCGTGGAGTCCCCTTTCTCTCCAGGACGATCCACTGCCTTAGCCGAGCTCTCCGCCAGTGGGGTGAGGTGCTCGCTATCATCGAAGATGGATTGGCACCGGGTTCAGCTCATGACATCACTCGGGTCCTGATGGAGTGTAATAAGGGTTTGCTTGATGATGCCGGTGGCCGCGTTTTCAGCGAGGTTTTGGAGAATGGGCGTTTCCAATGTAGAGTCGAAATGACGACCATAGAGCCACCGCCTCCGCCGATGGTGCCGAGGGGGTTCGGTGTCGCCTCGTCGAAGGTTCCGAGGGTGGTTGGCGTCGCCTCGCCTTCCGGGCGCCAGGTGGCCTTCCCAGGGGACGGTTCGCATGGCTCGTCCCGCGGGAATGATTTCGCACGCCCTTTCGGATTCTCATCTCGAGTGTTGTGCATGGTATCTTCAAAGGGCAGTTTGTCGGCTGAGGTGGCAGGGGTGGCTCCTGATATATCTGCGCCTCTTCACTTTTGGGCTCGGGCTTCGGATCCCGACCTGCGGTATCGACATTCGAATCCTTTTGCGGGTCGAGCGATTTTTGGTGCCAACTATTGCGTATCTCTCGGGTCGGGATGCGAAGGGCCGATCGGGCCCTACTCCTTTACATATCTCCCCCTATGTTGCGGCCTTCTCGGACCAGGCGGTTGAGGTGGTTCTCTCGTCTGGGCTTGCGGATGACATTTCAGTGGGGCGTGGCTTCTCTTGGACTTCTTCGGATTCTGGGGGATGGTTTCATGGCAGTTCAGCGTTACCCGTGTTGGAGGGCCCCTCGTCCACCACCTCCGGTCAAGTTTCTACCTCTTGTCCGTCTGTGACGCTCATTGAGGTGGAAGGTGATGGAGCTGTTGAAGGGACGGCTGAGAAGAGATCAGGGAAGAGGTACATGAGGAGGAATAGGGCTCGAACGACGGTCCTCGAGCCACAGGCCCACAGTCTTGTTCGACTCTTAAAGATATTATTGCGGCGGCCGCTGGTGTGGTCCGCTTTGGGGGTCAATAGGTAGTTCCTTATGAAGATTCTTTCTTGGAATGTGCGGGGGTTGGGAGAGGCGGAGAAGAGGAGAATTTTGGGATCGCGGTTCACAGAATGGGGTTGCGATGTGATCGTGTTGCAAGAAACGAAGCTTCAATGGGTGAATGATGTTCTTTGGAGATCGTTCGGTGCGGGAGGTTTGGATGAGGTCAGGGCTCTCGATGCGGAGGGTGCAGCGGGTGGGCTGCTTATTGCTTGGAGGACGACGGCATTGGCTCTGGGCGCGGTGCTCAGGGAGAGACATGTAATCTCTGTTCTTTTGGCTCGTGTGGACTCTTCTTTGCCTGTTGCTTTTTCTTGTATATATGGGCCTTGTTGCCGTGTTAAAAGAAATGAGTTATGGGAGGATCTGCGGGAGGCGAGTAGGCTGTTTGCGGGAGTCCCACGGCTCGTTGGGGGGGGAGGGGGGGACTTCAACGTTACCCTTCGTACGTCGGATCAGCCACGGTCCAGAGGTGGTCAGGACCCGGGCTCAGTGGATTTTGCGGAGGTCGTGGATTCCTTGGCACTCGAGGATTTGGTTGCGGGGGATATCGCTTTCGCTTGGAGGAATTCCAACTCGCACTCGTGTATTGACAGGTTTCTGGCATCTATGGAGCTTCTTGAGTGCTACCCTCTTTATACTGTGACTGCCAGGCCACGGACCTTACCCCTCTTTAATGGGATTGTGGTGGTGCGCCTGCGATGAGGGGTTTTTTCAGGTATGAAAGGTACTGGTTATTGGAGAGTAACTTCAGGGAGTTGGTAGCTTCACATTGGTCACAGGTGCAGGTGGAGGGCTCCGCGGTATCAAAGTTTGCCCACAAGCTCGATTCTTTGCGCAAGAAGCTTTCGTCTTTCAAGAGGGAGTCTAGGGTGGCGAGGATTGTCGCCAGGACGGAGGCGGAAGGGGTGGTCAGCAGCCTTGATGCGGTGGAGAATGATAGGGAGCTTTTGCCGGAGGAATTGGCTGCGTGTTCGCTCGCGCAGAAGCGGATCGCGGATGAGGATCGTAAGCGTGTAACTGAGTGGCGTCAGAGATCGAGGGCGTCGTGGCTGAAGGAGGGGGATGCCAATACGGTGTTCTTTCATCGAATTGCTAGCGGAAGGCGGCGCTCTAATGCTTTGAGCTCGATCACGATAAATGACATTCGTGTGGGAGGAGACAGGGAGATGGGGAGTGCAATCGCGGGTCATTTCAAGGAGTTCTCGGCGAGGTGCATCCCAAGGGTTTGGCGCTGGACGGGGGCTGGGGTTGCGCCGCTCTCGCCCGCGATGTGTGAGGTCTTGACGCAGGCGGTGTCTTTGGAGATGGCTAAGGCGGCGGTGTGGGAGTTGAACGCGGATGGGGCTCCGGGCCCTGACGGCTTCCCGGTGGCTTTCTATAGGGACTTTTGGGATCTGGTTGCCGAGGAGGTGTTGGAGGTTATTACTGAGTTCTGTGGTGGTAATGCGGGTTTCGATCGGATTAATAGGGCGCTCATTGTGCTGCTTCCTAAATCCCCTTCGGCCGAGCGGATTGAAGATTACCGCCCCATTGCTATTTCTAATGCTCTCTACCTTATCGTGGCAAAGGTTTTTGCTTTGCGGCTTGGTCGGGTACTCGATTCCATCATCTCCCCGTTGCAATCGGCCTTTATACAGGGAAGACAGATAGTGGATTGCCTCGCTCTTGCTTCGGAGCTGGTGGTGGACTGGACAAAGGAGGGGAGACGTGGAGTGTTGTGGAAAGTTGACTTCGCGAAAGCATACGATTGCCTTGACTGGAAGTTCATTTGGTCGGTTATGCAGAGGAGAGGGTTCCCGGAGGTATGGATTTCTTGGATGCGTCGTTGTGTAACAACGGCCTCTTTTTCGATCATGATTAATGGCCGCCCGGAGGGGGGCTTCTTCCAGCCGAGAAGGGGGGGTCCGTCAGGGCTGCCCTCTTGCTCCCCTTCTTTTTGTCATCGCTGCAGATGTTCTTGCTCGTATTGATGGTTGTGTTATTGATTGCGGGCTATCGGCGGGATACTCCAGGGGTGGGTTCATCGTGCCGTTGTTGCAATATGCTGATGACACTATCTTTTTTATTGAGGGGGGCCTTACGGAGGTCTCGGGCATGTCTGCGGTCTTGGACATTTTTAATGCATTGTCGGGTCTATACAAGAATGTAGGCAAGTCGAAGGTGGTCCCTTCTGAGCTTTCGGCGGAGGAGGCGGACGCTTGCGGTCGTATCTTGGGGTCTCAAACTGGCTCCCTGTCTATTGACTACCTAGGGATGCCTTTGGTTGTTGGAAGAGCTAGGCTGAGGGATCGGCTTAAGGTCGTTGAGAAGATGGAGTCGAGGATGGCTGGGTGGAAGTCGGCCATTCTTTCCAGGGGTGGACGCCTCGTCCTCCTCAAGGCGATGCTCTCCTATATTCCGGTTTATTTCTTGTCCAATCGTCGGTTACAGGTGGGGATTCGCACTCGCCTAGAGAAGCTTATGAGGAGATTTCTATGGGGAAAAAGTGGGGAAGTATCAGGAGGGATTCACTTGGTTGAGTGGGGGGAAGTAACGCGGCGCAAAAGCGAAGGAGGGTTGGGTGTGTAGAGACTGGAGCATGTTAACGAGGCCTTCCTTCTTAAGTGGGCTAGCAGAATCTGGGGCCCAGGTGAGGATTTGTGTAGCAGCTTTTTGCGCGAGATTCACGGTGTCAATGGGGCGTCTCCATCAGCGGCGGATATGGCGGGTTCTCAGATGCCTTTTTGGAAGGGGGTGCGAAGGATTTTCTCAAGATATATATCTTTCTTTTGCGCCAGTGCTTGGTAATGGAGTCTCCTTCAGGTTTTGGACGGATGATTGGACGGGGGGCATTGAGCTTGCGGTTACCTCGCATGTTCGCTTTGGCAGCTGATAAGAATGCAACGAGGCCATTTTCTCTACGCAACGCTTCTACTTGGAGAATGTGCTCTGTCGCGCGAGTGGTTTGGTGGGTGACTGGAGTGGTGCTTAGTTTTTGATATCTTATTTCTTTTGTGTTTTTGCCCAGAACTAGAGGTTTCTCGCTTCCTTTATTGGGTCGCTCTTTTTTGTTTTTTTATTTGTATCTCTGTCTCTCTTTCTTTTTAATATATTGGGGTGAACACCAATGAGTGTATCCCCCTTTTCTTGGCTTCAAAAAAAAAGAATGCATGTGTCACCTCTTGTTGGGCATATAGTAATTGGTTCCCGGCTTTCTCTGCAAATTTCTACGATCAGAGGCTCAAGAAGCTTCTCGCCCTGCTGGATGCCATCAGGGCTGCCGGTCATCCTTCTGACGGGAGGGACCATTGGGCCTGGCGGGGGGGCCCTATCTCGACGAGTAAGGCGTATGGGGCGATATGTAGGCCCTCGCCTTCGCGATCGGAGATTATGGTGTGGGACTGCGGTTTCTTTTGGGTTCTGAGGCTCCCTGAACGGGTGGGTTTCTTCCTGTGGCTTTTTCGTAGACAATGGTTGATGACGAGGGATTGATGCGTGAGGCTGCTTGGCAATATCTCTGATAGGTGCTTTTTATGCGACGGTACAGTGGAGTCCGTTGAGGACCTCTTCTTCGCGTGTCCTAGGATCACGGAGGTATGGGAGGAAGAGGTTGTAGACTGGATTTACACTTCTGATGTGGCATCCTTCTGTGGTTAGTTGGTGGCCAACAAAGATAGGGAGCGGAGGGTGCTCCTGTGGCCCGTGGCTTGCCTATGGGCGATTTGGCTGGGCAGAAATGCAGCTATTTTCTCGGGACAGCGCTTTTACAAGGAGAATGTCGTTTTGCATTGTAAGCGTTTAGTCGGTGACTGGGTGTTGTTGTAGAATTCTTTTTGTCCTTTCTTTCGGTACCTTTGTAAATTACTTGTTTACTTAATCTTATTTATTAATTGGGGCGAACACCACTGAGTGTCTCCCCCTCTTTTGGGCCTCAAAAAAAAAAGAACCGAACATAAAGAGAAATAAGGAAACGATACATAAATGAGAAATATTTCTACACTCCCCCTCAAGATGTAGCATAGATGTCGATCATGCTCAGCTGTACTTCATAGCCTCCTGATAATTTCGTGATATGTCCATGGCAGCTAGAGCAATAGCAAACCTTCGAAATTCCCTCGTAAAACGGTCAAACGTAACCTGAGAGGCAAGGGGATATGAGACACAGCTCCTCTTCGCCTTGTGCAGCGTAATAGGAACATCCAGATCATTTATAAATTCTTTAATCTGTAAATTACCCTGCGTAGGATCCTGTCCAAAAGCTACGTGAAACCCATCATCAGAAACAATGTATTCAGAGCATACCTTGGTCGTGCTGGATGACGGGCGTCGACTCGACTGTGAGTAGGAGACCGACGTGTATAGAATCGTGGTAAGGGTGGAACGACGACAACATGAGATGGGAGAGGTGGCGAAGGCTATAGAGATGGTGAATGTGGCGGAGAAGTGGGAGGCGACGGTTGAGGCGTGGTAGGGTGCTGGAGGTAGTGGTATAACTGGCGTAGGTGGAGGTGGAGGCATATAAATGTTATCAACAGATTCAGAAGAAGTCAACCTCTCGCCTGTAGGAGAAAAATACATTACCGATTCAAAGAATGTAACATATGTGGTAACATAATATTTCCTGTTAAGTGGACCATAGCATCTATACCCCTTCTATGTCCTAGAATACCCAACAAAACACATTTGACAACTCTAGGAGAGAGCTTGTCAAGACCTTGAGACAACTAGTGAACAAACGCCACTGAACCAAAAACTCGTGGAGTAAGTGAGAATAATTTTTTATCTGGAAATACCATAGAGAAAGAAATTTTCTCACCAAGAACAGACGAAGGCATGTGATTCACGAGATAGTATGCCGT
This sequence comes from Ottelia alismoides, assembly GCA_037367405.1. Lineage (NCBI taxonomy): Eukaryota > Viridiplantae > Streptophyta > Magnoliopsida > Alismatales > Hydrocharitaceae > Ottelia > Ottelia alismoides. Next base: position 91,064 of record JAZKJV010009966.1, read on the forward strand.
AAGAACCGCATCACCCCAAAAAGAATGAGGAGAAAGACTCTGAATAAGTAGTGTACGAATGTTATCAAGTAAATGGAGATGCTTCCTCTCAGCCACGCCATTCTGCTGAGAAGTACAGGCACAAGAGGTATGATGAATGATACCACGAGAGACAAAGAATTGCGAGAGAGAACATAAGTACAAAATTCCAATGCATTATCAGTCCTCACAATTATAATAGAAGAAGAAAAAATACTCTGCACTTCATTTATAAATCCTATAATGATATTTCCAACCTCAGATTTATTCTTTAACAAAACGACCCATGATAGACGCGAAAAATCATCAACAACAAATAAATAAAACATGCGTCGTTGATGATCAGGGACACAACTAAGACCCCAAATATCGACATGAAACAGCTCAAAAGGAGGGCTACTGCTTCGACTTTGACTACTAGGAAACACCGAGCGGTGGTGCTTTCCCAACTGACATGCTTCACATTCAAATGAGGAACGAGGAGAAATCTGAGGAAAAACTTGATGCAACTTTGGAAGATGAAGATGACCAAAGCGTAGATGCCACATGAAAGGTGAAACAAATCCTGTGGAATGGGAGGAAAGGCCAGCACATGGGGTTCGGACAAGACGATAGAGACCTCCCTGCTCATGGCCACAGCCAATCACCCTGCCCGTAAGGATGTCCTGAAAAATAAGGGACGATAGGTCAAAAATAGCTCTACAATGCATGTCCTTTGTAATTTGACTAATGGACAATAGATTCATAGAAAATATGGAGCATGCAACACATTCTGTAGTCGTATCGAAGGTGTCAAGTTACACCCCCTGTCCAGTGATTGGGGAATGAGTCCCATCAGCAATGATTATTGTCCTCCCTGGAGGGATCTGTCTGTAAGTTGTAAGTCGATCTCTATCCCCACACAAATGATATGTAGCTACAGAGTCCATAATCCAATCTATAATATCAGGCCCATGACAAGATGTAAAGGCAAAAGTGCTACATGAGGCACTGGTACTGGTAGAGGCAACAACATCTAGAGCAGACGAGGAGACAGTGGAACTTCCTGAGGGCATAATGTCCCTAAATCGAGAAACTGGGTCATCATGTCTCTGATCTGAATGAGCAACAGTAGATGAGCCAGCTTGCTCTGCGACATGAGCTGATGCAGGGAAGCCATACTTAGAGTAGCATGTATCCTCTGTATGACCTTGACGATGACAATAGGTGCATGGCTGACGAATGCAACCTCCTCTACCTCGAGGTCCATGCCCACGGGAAAAAGAGGAGCCTCCTCTACCCTGGGAGACTGCCATCGCCGAAGAAGACTGACTGGTAGTAGTGGACAGGACAGTAATCATGCTAAGTCTGCAGAAGGCAACCTCCATGGGAGGAATAGTAGCATCGGCAATGATCTGGAAGCGAGCAGCATCATCTTCAGGATCGAAGGCTGCTAGGAATACATCGACCATGGTAGCATTCCTATATGTCTTTAGCTGCTCAGAGGTGGCTGTAAGAGGCATGAAGTTGTGTAGCTTCTCAAACATCCCCCTCAGGGATGTATACAATGAATGCAGGGGCCTCCCATTCTGCTTGACAGTGAATATATTGTGTTGGAGTTGGAGGATCTTTGTCTCATTCCTCGTCTGAGATTATGTTATTGCGAGGATATCCCACATCGCCTTAGCAGTAGGCTGATGTAACACATCATTGGCAATCTCAATCGTCAATGTACCAGACAGCTAGACTTTGGCATATGCATCGTCTACCTCCCACGAGGCGTTGACCCAGTTTTCTCCACCGGGTCTTCCTCGGTAAGAATGTGTTTCTTACCATTTAACTTCATAAGACTCATGAACTGCATAGCCCAGAGCTCATAATTTGTCCCACCTATTTTAACAATATGCATTGGACCTCTGAAAGCGCATGTGGCGGGAACATCGACTTTGTTCTCAGACATATTGTCGGATGTAGAAAACTAGGATTTGTATACCAAGGATTGAATGTCAACACAGACATATGTGGATTTAAGTGCATATGTAGACTTACGCACCCAAATCCATCAGCCAAATGAAGAGACCAACGTTGGCTCGTAAAATCGCAGCCCACAAGGCGTTGTGCACGAGAAAACGATGCACGGGTCTAAGTCGTGCAGTCACGCAATGCACTGGAGACCAACACGCGCAGGTGGTGGCGCACGCAGAGGCCCAGGTGCCATGCGCAGGGGCGCAGGTGCCGCACGTAGACGGTGGCGGTGCCGCGCACAAGCGATACATGCGCAGGCAGAAAGAAGGCGGTGGCACGCAGAAGGAGAGGGTTGGAAAGTAGGGTTAGGGTTTTGGGTTCAAGAGCTCCGATCTAAGACCATCGCTCTGATACCATGTTGGAAAAAATAAGAGAGATGTTTATTCATTGGAACCCTAGGCTCTCTTATACATAGGAGAGACCGATGGGTAAATTACATAGAAGAACCGAACATAAAGAGAAATAAGGAAACGGTACATAAATGAGAAATATTTCTACAAGCACTGACAGTATTTCCGACGAAGCGGATCAAAGCAATGGTACCCCTTTTGGGTACGAGAGTAGCCAACAAAAATACACTTGACAGCTTTGGAGGGAGAGCTTGTCACGAGTAGGCGAAAAATCATGAACAAAGGCTACAGATCCAAACACACGTGGTGTAAGGAAGAACATATCCTTCTCGGGAAATGCAATCGAGAAAGGTACCTTCTCTCCCAAAACAGAGGAAGGCATGTGGTTCATTAAGTAGCATGCAGTGAAAACCACATCACCCCAGTAAGCATGAGGAGCACGACTCTGAATCAATAAGGTTCTTGTCACATCAAATGACGATTGAAATGTATAGGCACATGAGGTCCGGTGTATGATACCAAGAGATCTGAGAAACTCGATAGTTGTAAGGTGCAAAACTCTAATGCATTATCAGATTACAGATACTTATACTTGACAGTGGTAGAAAAATATTCTTTATCTCATTAATGCATGACTTTATACCAAACCCAGCCTCAGACGTATTCTTTAACAGGAAAACCCTGGAAAGTGTAAAAAAATCATCTACAGCGACCAGATAAAAATGGTATCCCTGGTGATCAGGGACACAACTTGGATCCAGATATCCAAATGGAGCTCAAACAACGAAGAATTGCTCCTACTCTGACGAGATGGAAATGAAGAACGGTGATGCTCCCCAAGCTGGCAAGCCTCGCACTGGAAAGAAGATCGCATGGAGATCTGTGGGAGGACATGACACAGCTTCTATAGAGGAAGGTAACCAAAACAAAGGTGCCATATGTATGGAGAGACTGGTCTAGTAGGAATAATACATGCACCAACATGAGGGAGCAGTATTTCCATAACCTTTTCATTGGGGAAGGGAATAAAGAGATCTTTTTAAGAGATCTACCTAGTAGTGAAAGGTACCTGAATCGTGCAAGCTATTACGACCCCAACCCTACGAGAAACTTCAAGATCAGACGCCATGTTCATGCCCCCTGCACGTTCCACATCATGAATTTCATTGGGCAGGATGGGGAGACTCCCCTCCATTATGACCCCAACCCTATGAGCAACATCAAGATCAAACGCCATATTCAAGCCTTCCCCTACCCCAAAAGGTGGTCACGTGCTAGATTCAACTACCACACATGTCTCCCTCCAAGGTTAGCCCTCGATATTCCTCTCATTACCGCCCTCAACATCAGCAAAGTTCTTTAGGTGATGCAACTGGATTTTATCTCATTTGATTGTCATTTGATCACGAGATTAATTAAGAGATGGTTCGGAGACAGACAGTTTCGCATGCTCGAGGATGTGGAGTTTTGTTAAAAGAGGGGACTACTTGTTTGGCTTACCTTTACCGACAATTGTGTGTCACCTCCAAGGAATACGCAATCGAGATCTACAGTGCACTAAGTCTTATGCAGATGTAAGCACGAGAGCGGTTTACATGGTACGCCCACTATACACATGCGGCCCATATGGCAAGAGGTTGCTAGGATTTCATTGGCGGATAGAGTTCAATGTTCTTGGCATTGCAGAGCCCACTCATGTTGCACGTTTGTATCAAGATGCACTCAACCTTCAGACAGTTTCTCAGGTAGAAAGGCACACCTCATTTACATACACTACATAATAATTCATATCTTGCATATTCTAATCCATACTTGTATGGAATAGGTTGGGTGGCGACTATATCCTGAGGACGTGACTCGCTTTTGTCATACTACTTTGATGGGTACAACTTGCACGTGGTTGGAGTGCCACTTACTCATTTTTGCAAATTCGAGTTGGACATTCCTGATTACATCTTGCGCCAATTCGAAGCAGTTCAAGGGATCTGAATACCATGCAACACATGTTTGCATCTCCATTTGATAGATCTTCGAGGAAAGACCAATGGAGATTGGATATAATGCCACGCTAATTTTCTAGGGATGTAGAACAACGCACGGACTACATTATGACTACAGTCCCCATAATACTAACAATTACATAACTCGGTACAACCGTGTAAGGGTTGTTTCTTTTGTGTATCATCAACTTTGTTTGTAAGATTAACTTGTGTCCTTTTAGTCTCACTATTTCAAAATATATATATCAAACACATGGGTACGTTTCAGGTGTCACGATTCGAGGAAATCATCCAGGTTACAAGATCCCTAAAGCATGTTTCGCATTTGGCAATCGATGCATGATACCGACTAGAAAGACGATAGCCATAGGCAATTTAGAGATGGTCTTGGTGATGAGGAGGATACGACAGAGATGAATATGAGGGGGTTGTTGAAGAGTATACTTATCAAAGAGGTCGAGGACAAGGACAATAAAGAGGGAGTGGCTAAAGAGCAGACAATGTGCGAGATCAATCGCAGGATCCAGGAGACTTCACACAGGAAGCGACAATAGAGACATCCTCAGGAGCCGATTTTGAGACTCCTTTTCACGAGCATGTCCCATAAGGTATCTCATCGACACCTGCAATCCTAAGAAAGGAAAGGACACATCTTGACGTTGGCTCCTCTCACTATTCCCCGTTACTGGCACTTCACATGGAGGACATTGGCAACGACGACGGTGGATCACGGAATTCGCATATTGACCATGACAACCAACTGTGGTCCATTGGCCAAGCGGCACCTGAGGCATCTCAGTAAAAATTAGAAGAATGGTCGACGAAGCTGAAAATCTTTCATAGGAGGAAAAGACAATGATGTAGCTCTTCTTTGTAATGCGGGAATGATGTTTTGTATTAAATGTAAAATTCATTCAATGTCAAATCAGTGAAGTGTTCTTGGAATATATAACTTGTTCAAGAAGATACTCATTTATTGTTTATTGGGTTCATCATTGAAATATCGTATGTATTTATCTATTATGGTCGGATATCATATGTTTGTTTGTGAAATCACATACTCCATATATAAGGCAGACCAATTGTCCCGCATACCACATATTAGTTTTGTAGCACACCCAACAGCAACAGCAAGCAGTACAACACACATTGATGAGAGCAACAGGCAGCACCAGCACGCATTGATGAGAACAACAGGCAGCACCAGCACACATTGATGAGAGCAGCAGCAGCAAGCAACATGCACCCAAACCATGGCCTCTTGTAATGGCTTCTCCTTAGCTGTGACAAAGGGTAACCGCTCCCTTGAAAGTTTGAGCAGGAGTTGTTTCCCCTGGCAACGGCTTTCTTTGGGGTAACAGCTTCTCTCCGAAGAGAGTCGTTGCCAAAGACTTCGGATTCCTTAACGCATCAACCAAAAAAGAAGTTTGCCTACCGTATATGGGAAATAGTTTCCCCGAATACGGCCCAAGAGAATTCTTCTCCTGCCCCAAGTCTAAGAACTAAATCGGAATTCCGGGTTGCGAATTCCCCACATAAGTTCGTCTCGAGGTTTTTCACACTGAAACCAAACCAAAAACATTAATGTGGCAAAAACAAACCCGGTCCAAGCTCTTTTAAACCAGAAAATTCAACAACAAAAACAAAATCCAAAAAAGACACAAAAAAAGTTCCACCAAACTCCCCACCTATACTTGCATTTCCTGCACATATACTCCCTTTCTCCTTCGATCATCTTCACCTGGCCCGACCTGATCACCGTCCCCTTCACCGTCAGCAACATCCCCCGATGCTTCACCCTCACTCTTCCGATACTCGGAAACGCCTCTGCAAAAACAAAACGAGGCATTAAAATCCCCCTCCAAACTGTGAACTATAACCATTGCAACTCACCGGGACACTCAAGAGGCGAACCGGCAACATTGATCCTGACATGCACCAGCTCCTTCATCGTCGCGGCCCTTCCCCAACGCCGCCTCCAATAGGATCTCCTGCGCAATCAAAGCTGTGACATCGAACTCGAGATCGGCAAACCCCGTTATTGCAGATCGATCGATCATGGGTTGTTACCTGTTGAGAGACGCGAACGGCATCGTCGAAGAGGGGGAGAAGGTCGGAAGGGCGGGAGGAGAGGAGGTGGGCGAGAGGGGGGTCAAAGTCGAGGAGCTCCGCGAAGCTGATGATAGAAAGAGGGGGGTTAATTATAAACAAATGAGAGGGAAGGAAGGGAAGGGGAGGTGTCTTACTGAACGACGAGGGGGTAGTGGAGGGAGGAGTCCGTGGAGAGGAGGAGAGAGCGGAGGTCGGGGGAGTGGTGGGTGACGAGGAAGCGGACGAACGACCGGACGGTGTCCTGCGGCTCGTGGTACCGATCGCCAGCCATGGGGAAGGAGGATGGATAGAGTGCGTGGCGGGAACAGAGCAAGTGGAAGTGGGGAGAATTTTGGAGTATGATTTAGTTGGGAGTAGGGCTCAGTATTGAGTCACGGCTCGACTATTCATGTTCGGATTCGGCTCGATAAGAGTTCGTGACTTCGGTTATTAGGTTATTGAGTCGAGTCCGAGCCAGAATTTTAGGCTCGATAGCTTAACGGGATGAACTTGAACCAAGCCTCGCTCGGCTCGATAACTCAATAAGGGGCTCGATAAGATATGTATATATACATATATTATTTATATATTTATATATAATACAAACAAAATAAAATTAGCCCTTTGCAATTTTCCCTCCACTAACTTTGACCCTCAAACGAGTCACGAATCATGACCTAATTCTCAAATCAATCACATTCTCATCCACGCAATTGCCCCCCGCTAACGTATTAGAAAATTAGTAATTTTTTATAAGTAGATATAATATTACAATATATATTATAATTAAGATTTTATATACAACTTGGATGGTGGCCTACAGGTAAGGAATATAATCTTTGGTAGAGTAGGTTTCAAGTTCGAATCCGTATAAAATACTTTTCCACCAAAAAGTTCACATTTTCCTTAACGAGCTTGACTTGGACTCGAGTCCAGACTAGGCTTGATAAGGAGTTCGGGCTCGATAAGGGGCTCGACTCGAACCTTGTCGAACCCGAGCCAGCTCGATAAGGGGCTCGAATGAGCTCGAGATCGAACCCGAACCAGGAGCTGACTCGGCTCGTTGGGCTCGACAACCTCTCCTAGTTGGGAGGCCACGGTGAACGTTTAAACCTTATTTTCCATAACCTTCATGTGAACGCAATATTTGTTAAGTAATGTTTCCAGAGTAAAGGATTCTCTTTGAAGGGAGTGATCGGGCTTGAATTGCGAGTGTCAAGAAATGCAAAAAACGATCCTAACTCAAATCAAAAATAAAAATATCAAATTCAAGCAAATAAAACATGACACACACAAGTATATCAGTGTATAACGGTCAGTATCGGGTCGAATTACAGGGAAAAGTGTTCGTGGGTATTGTGTTTCCTCTTTATCCGCTAATCTTTTTGGTGGTCGATGATACAAATACTATGAAAAGGTACCATTTAGATAAGAAAACATGTTCTTTCAAACTAGGTACACCGACCGATATTTAAAACAAATCATACGCAACATCTGAAAAAGAAACTTGCAATGGAGTTGCAATTCTGATTAAAGATATTGCAACAAGTAAACTGCAGTGAATATAAAAATAAACTTTACCAAAATAAAGGGGTCGCAGTTTCCCCCTTTCACCGAAGTAATCTCATGCACGTGGCTATATTGCAGTCGGGGGGCGTTGTTGTGACAAGGCTCAGGTTGTCGTGGCCACGTTGCGGTAGGAGGGCGATGAAGAGGGTGGACGTCAACGTTGCCTAAGTTGTCGGTTCCGTACAGCTCCACAGAGCAGAAATGGCGACCGTTGCTTAAGTTTTTGGTCTTTATTTATTCCGCTCTATTAATGATGAATTTTGATGGTAATAGAGATTAGGGTGAGAGGAGATGGGGTCGCGAGAAGAGGAGAGGAAGTTGTCAGGGAAGGTGGATGTGGGCAAAAGAAGGTCACCATTCACTAGGCTTCGTTTATTTGCCGGGTTGGGCAGGGTTTGGGTTGGGGTACACCGATGTACCCTTCCTTCCAACCCTCCCAATCCTCCTCACAGTTTAATATTCACAGTGGTACTCCAATCCAACCCAACCCAGCTCAACCCAGCAACCAAACGAACCCTAGGGTGTTTTGCGGATAATGAGACAGTGAAGGATGTTGTGGAGGAGGCGATTGATGCCTCATTGGATGAAGGGAGGTGCCAAACTCTCAAAAGGCAGCCATGAGCACCTTGTTGTTATCATTGAGGCACAAGTTGTCGTCTTTGAATGAGAGCCCTTCTCCCATGATGATATTTTTGGTGTGGCCATCTTGGCCATCATCGATACAAATGTAGGTTTCAGGGAAACTGGAGCAAGAAGGCTATGACATTGAAGCATGTATACTAAGTTTCTGTGTTTCGATACCTAATTGAAGAGTTCTTGGTTCCAGATTTTCAAGAGTGTGCAATCAATGGGGCAGTCCTTATAGAGGGACTCATCGAGGAGTTGCAACATATCCGGAAGCATGTTGGTTCATGATATTTAACACTTATTTTATCTAAAATAAAATAATAAAGAGAAAAAGGAAAATAAAAAGAAAAGAATGATGGATATTATTATGTACAGACTGATCCTAACCTCGAGATCAAGTCAATATTGACCTGGTCAACAAAATAAATAAGTAGGAGGAGATAAGGATCATAACATATAAAAATATCAAGAAAATCAAGACCAAAAAGACATCAAACATATTTTTCACCATGTACATATTTCACCAATTTTACTTATCGCATAGAAAATTACAAATCAAAATATTTATTTTACAAATGGTGATCATAAAAATATATATTATTTTATAAAAATATCAGATAAATAATTGATTACAAAAATAATTAACCACAATGAATCGAAAAAGCCGCAAAAGCCAACTTTCGTGGTTCATAACTATTTATAGAAAACTCGAAATGAATCAAACTCACATTTAAACTTTGTTCATACTTAATACTATTTATTAAAAATATCAAGGAATTATAATAAAATGGGTGAGATTTGGTGTTTGGACCCCCTTGTCTATATGTACTATTTGTAAAAACTTATCGGATTTTTATTTAATTAACAGTAAATTCGATTAACTTAATTTATTTTCTAAAAATCTTCTAAAAATGAATATAACAATATAACTTAATTTAAAATGCCAATAAAACCTAAGGCTCGAAAGCGCTACCTAAATTTTCCAATCCTCATAACTCGATCGTACGAACGTCGAATTGGGCCAACTCAGTTTTAAAAATTCGTATTATTTAATTATCTACATAATGGCACTGATTTCGTTAAAATCGAACTTCTTATAAAAAATGTGGATTTCAGGACCTGTTGGTATAAAATGTACAACGTACCTTAATTTATATATTATATATTATTATATACTTAATTAAATTAGATTTATATATATATATTATTTATTTAATAAGTTACTTACATAATATTACATTGAATTATATATTTAATTATTTAACTACTTAATTACTCATTTAATTGTTTACTTAACTACTTAACTATATCTTAATTTATTTATATAATTTAATTATTAAATTAATTACTAATTAATAATTTTAATTAATTGGTTTAATTTATTTTTTTATTTAATTTCTATACTTCCTCTACGGACACGATTCACACGAGCTCCACTTTTCCCTTCTCCTTCGTACTTTCTACGTACGCCTAGCACCACCCGACCTTCCTCCTTTCCTCTTTATGCCGCTTGCCCAACAGAACTGCGGTGTCACCACCACCTCGCTCCTGATGACACCTGCTTGCTTACGGCCACTCCTCCTCGCCTATATGAAGGCTTGTATCTCCCTCTCCGACGCGGATCTGCCATTTTTGCTGCTTCTCCTTCCAGATTTGAGTGAACGAGAGAGAGAGAGAGACGCTGAGCGAAGGTGTCAACCTTTGCTCATCCCCTCGGTGAAATCACCCCAGACGTTGAGCATCACCTCCACCGCATCAAGCCTCCGGTTGTCTACCATCGAGGCGAGAACTTCCTGGAGCTATTGTTCCATGAACCACCGGCATTCATCCATCCTTTGTGCTCCGTCCTCACCAGGAAACATCAACCGCACCATCCAGGTTAGGTCTCTTACACTGAGTTTCTCTTTCTCCTCTCTTTACTTCTCAGTCTCTATCTTCTCTTCTCAATCTGTTCCTTCTATTCTCGATTCAATTTCGATATCATCGATTTCAGCTAGAAATTTCACGTCCAATCTACATTTCCATCATCAAACATCTTCTTATTCGTGTTTCCCCTTATGCACATGTTCAGCCACACATGGTGGCTGGATACTGAGAATGTTATCATTCGTCATCGTCAGATCTTCTGTTCACCCTTCCACCTTTTCATTTTGGATCGAGGCTTTTACTTTGAATTGAGCTTCAATTTTGCAAGAATTAGGGATAAAGATTGGGTATTTGCACATACGGTATCCACTTGCTGCATCCGAACACCAGGCAACATCGTCATTGAGATTATTCTTTCATCGAGGCCCAAGAGCGATTCAAGAACCTCCCAAGATCCTGCATCTCTGCCTCAAATCAAACCACCGTCGTTAGGGATCATCACCGGATATTGAGATCTTCGACCTGTGAAGAAGCACTGCCGCACCTGGAGATCTGCATCAAACAGCTTCGCCCTAGATACCATCGCATCGAACATCGCTACCACTCTGTTGCAAATCACTGCCACTTCAGAAGGGGGGAGAACAAAGCAGGTTTTCCAGATCGATTCTCAACCGTCCGATCATATTCGATCGGACGGTCCAACCAAAGACACTCAGACAACCTCGTTGCCCATTGCGTAAAGAGTAATGTGCGTGACGCGTGAGGTTGGGATATATTTTGGGCACTTGTAATGAAACCCTAGATCTGTATGATATTGCTTACAAGTCCCTTATTGAGCTGTTGCACGTGACCGCACGTGCGTAGGACTAAATATTTGGGCATTTTACAGGTATACCCTTGAGCCTTCTGCGAATTGCATATAGGTCCAGCAACCGGCAGATCATGTGAAGAGCACGAGCTCTTCGGGCTTTTTGCGACAAGCTACCCACACGCTTCTGTTATCAGAAATAGATCCTCTTTCTATTCCAACACGAACGCAGACATGTGCTTCCTTGGGCAATTACGTTGAACCCCTCCGCTTCTGCAAATTTACGCGTATGCCCCATATTTTCCAGATTATTGCAAAACATCCCTAAACTGTAAATAAACCCTATAAATACCCTATACATAATAAATAAAGTAAAAAATATAAAAATATAATAAAAAACATATAAATACCATATAATATATTATATGCAGTATTAAATAAGTTTTGAACAATAAAGATATTTTCTATTTTTAATAAATCATTCTAAAAAAATATAACAAACATTAAAAAATCATACAATAAGAACAAAGCCTTTTCCCGCAATTAAGTGGGGTCAGCTACATGGATTCTTCGCCTCCATTTCAGATCTATCATGGATCAATCCCGGGTTTATATCCACAAAACTAAGATCCCTTCGTATAGTCGTTTTCCAACACTTCTTGGCCCCTCCTCTCCCTCTCTTAGTCGGCTCAACATCCCAACACTCGCATCTCCTAACTGGTGCATCAGCTGATCTACTTTGCACATGACCAAACTCTTAAGCGGTTTTCTCGCATCTTATCCTCGATCGGAGCTACACCAACTTTCTTCCTGATTGCATCATCCCGAATTCGATCTTTACGTGTATGTGTGTGTGTGTGTCCACACATCCACATTAGCATTTTCATTTCTGCTACAACCATTCTCTGCACATGTCTATGGTTCACAGGCCAACATTCAGATCCATTAAAGCATAGCAGGTCTCACAACTGCTTTGTAAAACTTTCCTTTAATTTTTAAAGGAATTTTCTTATCACAGAGGACAGCAGAGGCTCTCCTCCACTTTAACCAGTCTGCATTTATTCTATTAGTAACATCGCCATCAATTTCCCCATCATGTTGTAAAATAGATCCTAATCTAAAAAAATCTCTCTTCCGAATGTTATTGTCACCAATCTTCACCTCGATTCCTTCACCATTTCTTCCATCAAAGGTGCACTCCATATATTCCGTCTTAGCCCTACTTCCTTTAGTCTCCAACTCATGACTAGAGACCTCAAACTTCTCATTTACTCCATCTCTAGTCTCATCAATCAACACAATATCATCAGCAAATAACATACACCAAGGTAACTAATCCTGAATGTGACTTGTCAACTCGTCCATAATCAAAGTAAAAAGAAATGGACTCAAAGTTGAATCTTGATATAAACCAATGTTGATGTCAAAATAACCCGTCTTCCCAGACGGGGTCCTTACACAAGATAAAGCCCTATCATACATGTCCTTTATGTGGTTAATGTAAAGGGCATGTACTTGTCGCTTCTCCGAAATTCTCTGCAATATCTCTCGCGGGACAGAATCATAAGCCTTCTCCAAATGCATAAAGATCATGTGGAGGTTCTTCCTTTTAGCTCTATAAATTTATATTGTTCTCCTCAGCAAATGGATGGCTTCAATAGTTGAGCGACCTGACATGAATCTGAATTGGTCTTCTTTTACGTTGGAAACCTGCCTCAACCTTCTTTCTATCACGCATTCTCAAATTTTCATAGTGTGACTCAACAGCTTGATACCTCTGTAATTTGAACAATTTTAAATGTCTCCTTTATTCTTATAAAGAGGCACAACGATACTCCTCCTCCAATCTTCAGGCATTTTCTTGCTTCTCCAAATAACATTGAATAGATTCGTAAGTCAGGTCAAACATCGCTCATCTAAAACTCTCCGTACCTCTACGGGGATGTCATCCGATCCTACACCTTTCCCAGGTCTCATAACCTTCAAGGCCTCCTCTACTTCCTTTCCTTGTATCCGTCTACAGCTTGCACGATTCAAGTAACTTTCGCTACTAGCTAGATCACCCAAAGTGATCTTTTTATTTTATTCTCCATTGAAAAGTTTATGGAAGTACTTCCCCCATCTAGTCTCTATATCCTTTTGAGCAACAAGCATGTTCCTTCCTCGTACTTAATGCATCTCACTTGAGAAAGGCCTTTGGTCTTTCTTTCTCTTTCTTTGGCCAACTTGAATATATCCTTCTGGCCCTCCTTAAAGTCGAGATGTTTATACAAAACTTCATAAGTTTTTGACTTATCTTCGCTTACAGCATTCATTGCTTCCTTCTTCGTTATTTTGTAGTTTGGGACAATTTCCTCTGTTCTATCTATAGACATAGCTTTAAAGCATGCTCTTTTAATTTTTAGCTTCTCTTGCACCTCTTCACTCCACCACCAAGCCTCCTTTTGACCTGGAGCTCCTCCCTTTGACTAGACTAGCATCTCTTTGGCTACCTTTCAGATACAAGATGCCACCGCCTCCCACATCTCATTTGCACTTCCGTTACAATTCCAAGATAAGTCCTTTAAAACCTTATCCCAGAAGCTCGATTGCTTCAGTGGAAGATTCCACCATCTAGTTCTAGTGATCTTAGGAACCTTCTTTTCCTTGACCATCCCTTTTATTTGTACATCCAAGACTAACAAGCAATGTTGGGTTGTCAAACTCTCCCCTGGGATTACTTTGCAGTCTTTACAACACAATCGATCTCTTCTCCTCAACGTAAAGTAATTTATATGTGTTCTAGTTGGCCCACTCTTATAAGTAATTAAACGCTCCTCCCTCTTCTTGAAGAGAGTGTTTGCTATGAAAAGATCATATATCGTTACAAAATCCAGAATGACTTTTCCCTCTTCATTTCTATCCCCAAAACCATTTCCTCCATGAACACTAGCATACCCTGACACATCTTTTCCCACATGTCCATTAAGATATCCACCTATGCAAATCATCTCTCTTTGTGGTATTCCTTGTAAAATCTCATCCAGATCCTCCCAAAAAGCTTGTTTAGTCCTTTCATCTAAACAAATTTGCGGTGCATAAACTGAGATGATATTCAGAATTTCATCTTCAAGCACCATATTTAGCAATATAATCCGATCCCCAAATCTTTGCACCTCAACCACACAATCCTTCAAATCCGTGTGAACAAGCACTCCAACACAGTTTCTACCCTTATCTTTACATGAATACCAAAGTTTAAAGTTCGTCTTCTCGATCTCCCTTGCTTTCTCTCCAACCCATTTAGGTCTTGAAGAAATAGTATATGAATCTTACTTCTTTCCATCGTATCCACTATCCCCACCAATTTTCCAATCGAAGTGCCAATATTCCAACTACCAATCCCCAACTTCTATTGCAATCTCTTTTGGACTAACTTCTTTACTCGCATGCGTCCATTATGCGAGAACCCTTGCAAATTTTGGACAGCATCCGGATGGTGATGCAACAGAACTAGCTTAATTACCCCCATGCGTTCCTAATGTGAGAACCCTTACAAATTCTGAGCTACATCCGGACAACGATGTAGCGGCCTTGCCAATTTTTCATTGCATTCGGGCAATTCAATGCGTCGCAAGTAGGGAACGCCCAAACGAAATCCGTATGTTCGCTTAAATCCATGTTGAAAAGATTCAACTATCATGGGATAACTTCCTAAATAGTATTATATATATAATATTATTTAATAAGTTGTCTCCGACTATTTTACGTTGGTTGTCGACTACCTAACGCAACCCTCCTCATTTACCCAGGCTTGGGACCAACCATGGCTGAGTTAAACATTAACAAATCATAAAAATATAAAAAACATACCTTAATAATACTACAAAAATTATATACAGTATATTTTACTATTTTTTACATTTTAAACCAAGAATAAAATAAAATTTTAATATTAAAACCAATAAAAAATACAAAACATATAAATAATTTTAAAAATTCATAACTAAATAGCTAAAAATCACAAAAATACGTAGAAACTATCATTTTAAAGATCATCTCATCTACTTTACAATAAAAAATATTTTTCTCATGTTTACTATCTTAAAAATTGAAAATAAAAATCCATTTTCAATAAAAACTTCATTTTCAACATTAAAAATATTCTAAAACCATAAAAATTCTAAAAAACTTCAGAAAATTCTAAAAACCTTCGAAAAATTCATAAAACATAAAATAAAATTAAAAGCATAAAAAATAATAAAACAAAACTCAAATAAAAATTAAAAATTCAGAAAAAAATACCTAAAAATAAATAAAAATTAGGTAACCCTTTAAACGTTAATTCTCAACAGTTTAACCCTATTTTCCAACAATTTGCTTTCTTGAGTTCCACACTCCTGTACTTTATCTCTATACATAAAAGTTGAGGAGTATAAATAATAAAATAACTTTTCTACTAAAGTCCACCTGATCTATACAACGACCGTAGATATTTTAGGTCGGGTGCAGGTTTTTCAGAAGGCACCGTTCTCGGGGAGGCAATGCTAGGGTAGACTCTAGAAACCTTAGGTCTTGGCTTTCTTCGTTTTTCTTTGCCATTTTATTTTATAATTTCACTGCTTGTTTCTGGTTTGTTCAACACAGGCTGAGCAGCATGAGACAGAACCGTAAAGTTGATTGATTGTAATTTTCTGTAATAAAAATAAAAAACATTGTTCGTAGGAAGGGGCCCCTTC
Source organism: Ottelia alismoides (assembly GCA_037367405.1). Taxonomy (NCBI): domain Eukaryota; kingdom Viridiplantae; phylum Streptophyta; class Magnoliopsida; order Alismatales; family Hydrocharitaceae; genus Ottelia; species Ottelia alismoides. Next base: position 107,115 of record JAZKJV010009966.1, read on the forward strand.
AGGGTATCCTGACTTGTACCTCACTCCATCCCTTTTCCTCGAGGTCTGTTTCACCAGGTGATGTGCACCTGGGAGAGCTGGGCACCCACCGTGTTTTCTCGCATCACGATTTTTTGACGGTTTTTCGAGGATAGGTGTTTGTCAGTATTTCTCGATTTTCCCTTATCTAGCAACCTAGCTAGGTGCTTGCTTACGTCGCATAACCTAGTTACTTGTGTACTTAGGATAAAAACCAAAAAGACAAAAACACATTAATTGTTGTTTGAAAACACTAAAAAATGATAATGAAAATTAAAATCAAGATTGCTAATTTATCTGACTTTAAAAATAAATGTAGAGGACTCATTGTTTAGGAGAGCAATCACCAACAAATGAATTGCAGGTACCCTCTAGATATGTGAGTGAGAGACGACCCTTAAGGTAGAGCTAGAGTCTAAATTTCATTCGGGACACTACTGACTTCATGCATTTAATCACTTGCTCTTCAGCGGGGACTCTCAGGTAGCTGGAAACGGACCGAGTTTCCTTAGCAGAGTGAGAGGTTTAGAGGATAACACAATAACATGGTCCTCAAGTAACACGGATTGTCAGAAATGGTCCGTACTTACTCCCATAGTGGCCGAGAACATGTGATTTCTTGTAAGGACTCGGGACAGTCTTCCGGGGAAGTTTCGGGCACCTATCAGCACTCACTAATCTATGAGAAGGCTTGTTTGCCAAATAACCCTAAAACTAAAAAAGGCTCTGAGAAAAAGTATTGACCATTGCCACTTGTTGCTCCATCCAGCACACATCTGCCAAGAAAAAAAGAAATACATGGGAGGACCATTTGTCAGTTATTGGATTCAGATCACGAGTTCAAGCACTCCTTATTGGATAGAGGGTCATCAGTGAACATTTTACCCTTTCATCTTATAAAGACTCTTCATTTAGGGCCTCTCAAGAAAGCCATAATGATTCTCCAGTTTGGTTGTATATCTTTCATTCGAGCCTTCCTGTTCTGAGATTATTGAGTCCTCTTTTCATGAAGATTCAGATAAAGGGCTCAATTGATGAGGAGATTGATCTGACTGCAACAGAGTTAGACATCTTTCTTGCGTCTACTTCAGAGGTCATGGAGCATCTTTCAGAGGTCGGTTCCATTCATATTTTCGGCTATCTGGGTCGCTCCTCACCAGTTGACATTGATCAGGGATCCTCAAATTCGGATATGGACATCTATGAGGATGACCCAGATATTGACCTGACTCATACATTTTATTATTCCTCAATCGTGCTAAAAGGTTATTCTTCAGCTTTCTTGAACCAATACAATTCGTCCACTGATGAATCTCGTATTCATCATGCTAAAAGTCCATTTTTAATCCCCTAGCTTAAAGAACCCAATAAAATTCGCTGATAATTCAATTATTTTATATTGTATTATATTATGTATAATTAACTTATAACTATTGTATACAGTAACTATTATTTACTTTGTAATTATTTTATTATAAAAACCCCTAAAAATTAGGTTGGTTAATTGTATATAATTTTCCTAACCTTTAAAAAGACTAAAAATGCATACAAATATCAAAAGCTAAAAATCGATGTTTTTAACCCCTTAAAAATCCCCCCCAAAAGACTTTTTGTACAAATGACCTCTTTTGGTTTTTTGTCCAACTTGAGACTTGTCGATCTCATCGAGATCCACAACTTTCATATTTTGACTTTTTTCTAATTTTCTCTCTAACTATTTCTTTTGTATTTTTCTTTATTTTTAATTTTCTAAATTTCTAATTGGGCCACTTGACGCCCTCTGGGCTGCCCACGTGGCCCGCCTCTATGCTTGCCACCTGATACTTCTCCTGACCGTTCGATCTCCACAAACTTACCTCAATCTTAGCCGCACAAACCCGCTCCATCTCCAGCCGTCTGATTTGATCTCAGATCATATCTGAACAACCCCCTCACATATCGCTCTCAGCCACTCGATTCCACCTCTCATCCTACGACTACCATCATCCCACATCATCCCCACACCCCTCGCCGTAGGATGAGACTCCAAATCTCATCCTAGCCATCCATCAACACCTCAATCTCCACCGTTCTATCCAATCCCTGATCTAATCTCCTCCCTCCGCCCGTGCTCCCATCCTAGCCTTTGGATCGTGAGATCCAACAGCTAGATCATTATCCCCTACCTCCCAATGCCTCCTCTCAGGTGTTACGCCTTACTGCCCTTCGCCTCCCTTCCATTTTTAGCCAGCACTCCAGCTGCGCTCCTCCCATTCCAACGGCTCATCCCCATAGTCGCTACCTCCCTCTTCCTCGCGCAGCAAGCAGTGCCCCTGCCTTCACTCCTCCGACCATTTGAAAACCCCGCCACCTCGTAACATCCAGTCATACTCTCCTATAAAAGTCGCTCGCCGTCGCTAGTCTTCATCGTCCACCGTTCCCAGCGTTCCCCCTAGTTGTCCTCCTCCTCCTGTGACAGAGGAGGAGTTGATTGACGACAATGGCAGTTTCTGCCCCTGGTGTTGACCCATGGATTTGGCCATGATTCGACCACTAATGCACATCGACGATCTCCGAGGCTCAACTGACCTCGCCGGGCGACGACTGGAGCACCTCCAAGGCGCTCAGCCCAAGCCGCTGCCTCTTCCAAGCAACTTGCTCCGACAAGGTGATTTTCCTTATTTTTATCCTAATTTTCTCGTTGTAACCCGACATCTTCATCGTCCATCGACCTCCGATAACCTCCGCCCTAGCACCACCACCTTCGCCACTACCTCTGATTGCCTCTCCCCTTTCTCCAGATCCATCCCCGCTCCGGCCCCCTTCTTCCCTTCTTCGTCGAAGAAGATGCTTCAGGACCTTGCATCCCTTCGCCTCCACAGCCTCCAATCACCTCACAACTCACTCACTTGACATCTCGCACTCCTCAGCTATACTCTGACATCAGCTGGTACATACTTCGTTAATGGACGGACATTGCATCGGGGATCCGACTTCAGGGTCCGTCTCCAGTGGAGCACCATCGATCTGCCACTCAAGACACTCCTGGAGCTTCGACACACCTCCAACACCTTCGTGAGCCCCTCAACGTTCTTCTCTGATCTTCATGCGAATGTGGGTTGCAAGGAGGAGATCCCAGCAGGTCACCGGAGCCCCGCCTTCTCTGGTGACCCATAGTGGATGATGAAGCAATAGTTACTGTCTGATCCTCAGGATCGGACGATCGAGATGAGGGCACGTGGCGAGTCCAGGCCTCATGCAAAACCTTCAGGCTTGGGAAGATTGAGCCAAGAGCCAAGCCTCCATCAGAAGCCATGTGGGCCAAGCCTGCGTTGGCTCCCGAGCCTCGCCCCCTCACGTGCCCAGCACATGCGGGGATGGGTAATTTACAGAGAAGACTTGGATCTTTTGGTATTTGTACTTTGGTCCTCAGGCGCATGCCTCACGTGCGCACATGGGTTATTTATAGGGATGCCCTCACATATTTCAAGAATTGCAAAAATAGCTCCGTGTGCAATTGGAGAACATATGGGCCCATGTAGTTTTGCAGAATTACAAATAGGTCCCTCCAGGGACCTATTTGTAATTACTTATCACTTTATTTCCTGCATTTATCTACATTGATGCCCTTGCATTGTTTTCTTCATAACTAAAGCATCGTAGGCCCGATTTGCATGATTTTAGCGTCATTTTGATCCTTGTTTCACCATCTACTTCGTGGCATATTTAGTTTTCTTATCTGACACCATTTTAAATGAAGTGAATTTTTATTTTAGATGAGTTCTTTTGTCTATATGCCTTTGCCCTGAATATTTGATTGCTTGTACTTTTGTACTCAATTCGACTCTGATTTCGTATTTTAATCAGTTGCTCAATTTAGCTAATATCTGTAGGGCGTATTTGAAATAGACAATTCCATACATCACCCTTGCATTTAACGTTGCATTATTTTCATGCACATTCCTCCATTTGTATTAAAAAACAACTAAAAAATGCATGCATCATTTAATTGCATGAAGACCTTGGATTTGGAATTTATTCACACAAGCTCTTAATTGACCAAAATTAGATAGAGAAAATAAAGTAGCCCATGTCCCTGTGTTCGACCTTGGTAGAATTGCCAAGTAAATAATCTAAAACATCCAAATATTATGGTTTTTGAAGAACCAAATTTACCTCATATACTACAAAAATCATCGATAATCAAGAGGCAAATTTGACGTTCATCAAATGGCACCATTGCCAGGGACACGACTCAGCATTATTATTTGCTGAATTTTGATATATTTCTGTATTGTATAATTTCAAGATTCATAGGTCTTCCTTTCATGCATTGTTGTTGCATCATTTCTGCTGATTAATTTCCTCTCTATTTTCTAACATTGCTCTTTTGTGGCAGGACCCATGAAGATCGAGGACGCTTGATCTCCATGGAGGTGTGGAGTTGAGAGCTCCCATTGAAGAGGCCGTGAAATATTTGGAGGAGAAATTTTAGGATTGTTTTTTAGTCTGCTTGCATTTGCATAATGTAAAAAATGTTGCATGTGCATTATTTTAACAATCCTCATTAGAGGGCTTGCATATTGTTAAAAAAATAAGAAAACGAAAAAAAAGAAAAGAGTACATCACTAGATGATCTACCGCCCCCACTTGCACATATACACTCACCCTTTCCCCCCTTCTCTCTCTCTGTGTATATTTCACATTCTCTCCCCCCTCCTTTGTCTCCTAGCCATTTGTGAAAACACAACCCTCCCCCTCGCCCCCTTGTATCATAGTGTAATTACTCCTCCAAACACAAACCCTCCTAATTCAGATCCTTTACTAAGGTTATTTTTAGCCCAAGTATAGGGGATCCGCCTATTCATCCACCCCTCACGTTGTCTTCTTATACTTGGGTCAATCTTTGACCTAAGTATAGGGGGACCCTCCTCCTCAATTCCGCTATACCACTCGATATTTGACTGAGCCATGGCTTCATATCACTTGTGCTATGAGGTCATAACAAACGTTAAGTATAGGGGGGATATCGTATACTACTGTATATCTACTTTAGCCATAGCTCATATTTTTTAAAACTTTTAAAAATCTTTTTCGGCTTGGTTTAAGTAAATTTGTGAATCAAGTTTTGTAAAAAAAACTTGTGAAAATATTTTCTTAAAAAGTGAGGGATTAATTTGTTGTAAATAAACTCTTTTTCAAAAATTCCATAAAGAATTAAAAAATATGTTAAAAAAACCTTTCTTTGAATGAGACTTTAACTACTAGGCTTAGTAGCTACTTTCAGTGAGGGAACTCCGGTCTCCCTTAGCAGTGTGGGTGGTTTAAATGATACTATATATAGCTCCGTCCTTAAGGAATACATGTCTGTCTAACGGCCCATACTTACACCCATACTGGCTGAGAGTATATACTTCTATTCATATGAGTCTGGGCCAGTCACTGTCTCTTAAAAAATAAAAATTCCATACAATTCTGCAAAAAAAACCAAAAATCACACAAAAATCATTATCTAAGGAGTTGGTGTATTCCTGACACACACATTCACTCAAGGTTTGAGGATTTTGAGGACACTTAATTTCTGTGATATTGAGAGTCTGAATTAACATGCCTTAGTCATTAGGATTTTTAAACTTAATTATCCACACTTCCCTAAGTTTGAAAGATTTGAGCACTATATTGCACTCTTCATCTATACCTTCAAAAGAATATGATCAACACAATCACTTTCACAACTGCATGATTGATGAGATGAGTTGAGTTATCACTTGAGGAACTAGGACCGGGGATTTAAGTTTAGACATGGTCTAATGATATTCGAGGATGGGATAAAGTTAATGAAAGCTTCAGAAAATTTGACTGTCAGCAAAACCGTAGCCAGTATGTGAACAAGTTCATATGTTATCTATTTGATATTTACCTATGTGCCAGGGTGTGATAAAACTTAATGATAACTGTTGATCAGTGTGCGTCAACTTTTGGTAAAAGCAGTGGAGCTAGTCAACAAAAGAAAAGAAATGTCAAAGAAAAGCTATATCCTCCAAAGTCGAATTATAAATGAGCTTCCACCAATGGTGAGCGCTCCCAAACATTTTCAAAGTGACCACTTGGACCAAGCATTAATTAGGACCAAGGAGTCGGACTGACATCGATAAAGGGCTCTACATCGTAAATGCTATAAGTCTGGGTGTCGAAGGTATCTTAGATACCCAAAAGAGACACGCCCTGGTGTACTCATAGAAAAATAAGTGCAGACGACTCCAACTCTCTTTGACGGACACACTGATCAACAATCTAAAAATTTACACGTGTTGAGTAAAAAGGTACTCGAGAGTCCCCTTATTCCAATGTGGGGGAGAGAAAAATAGACACAATCCTATACCCTCCATCATCTGGCCATCCATCTACATTTCAAGTCTGACAAACTAATGAGACGATTGTCTGAAGCAAGAATAAACTTATTCCCTAGTGTTGAGGATGAGGTCTAGAGGAGAGTCTGTTGAACTAGAACTTCGAATAATGTCTCGACTCGACTCTCATGAAATGCAGTACACTTAATTTCATTCCTTATATTATATGTACAAAAAGAGAGTCTGATAATTAGAGAAATTGGATTCCTTCTGACTAAAGCATGGATAAGCCTAGAATTTTAGGACCGCTTAAATTGAGGGTCTTCGAAAGATTAAGCCTTGAAATCTTCACATGCACTGTCAGTAATTAATTCGACTCCTTCATTCTTTAGATGCTCAAGGACGAGCATGGTTTAAATATAGGTGTATGATGAATCTGGTATTCATCGTGTTAAAACTCCATTTTTAATTTCTAGCTTAAAGAACCTAATAAAATTCGCTAATAATTCAATCATTTTATATTGTATTATATTGTGTATAATTAACCTAAAATTATTGTATATAATAACTATTATTTAATTTATAATAAATTTATTATAAAAACCCCTAAAAATTATGTTGATTAATTGTCTATAATTTTCCTGACCTTTAAAAAGACTAAAAATACATAAAATATCAAAAGCTAAAATTCAGTCTTTTTTCCCCTTAAAAATACCCCAAAAATACTTTTTGTACAAATGACCTCTTTTGGCTTTTCATCCAACATGAGACTTGTAGATCTCATCAACATCTACAACTTTCATGTTTTGACTTTTTTTTTAATTTTGCCTCTAATTATTTCTTTTATATTTTTCTTTATTTTTACATAATCTGAATTTCTGATTGGGCCACGTGGTGCCCTCTCGGTTGCCCACGTGGCCCACCTCTATGCTCGCCACCCGATGCTTCTCCTGACCGTTTGATCTCCACAAACTCGCCTCAATCTTAGTCGCACAAACCCGCTCCATCTCCATCCGTTTGATTTGATCTCAGATCAGATCTGAGCCACTCCCTCGTGCCTCGCTCTCAACCACTCGATTCCACCTCTCATCCTACGGCTACCATCACTCCACGTCATCCCCACACCCCCCACCATAGGATGAGACTCCAAATCTCATCCTAGCCATCCATCAATGCCTCAATCTCCACCGTTCGATCTAATCCATGATCCAATCTCCTCCCTCCACCTGCGCTCCCATCCTAGCCGTTGGATCATGAGATCCAACGGCTAGATCACCATCCCCTACATCCTACCGCCTCCTCCTAGACGTTACGCCTTGCTGTCCTTCGCCCCCTTCCATTTTTAGCTAGCACTCCAGCCACGCTCCTCTCATTCCAATGGCTCCTCCCCATAGCTGTTGCCTCCCTCTTCCTCACGCATCTTGTAATGCCCCCGCCTTCACTCCTCCATCAGTCCTTTGACCATTTGAAAACCCCTCACCACCTCATAATACCTAGCCATCCTCTCCTAAAAAAGCCGCTCCCCGCCTCTAGTCTTCATCGTCCACCGTACTCGACGTTCCCCCTAGTTGTCCTCCTCCTCCTGTGACAGAGGAGGAGGAGTTTATTGACGATAATGCTGGTTTCTTCCCTTGGTGTTGACCCATGTCTTCGGCCATGATTAGGCCGCTAATGCACGCCGACGAGCTCCGAGGCTCGGCTGACCTTGCTGGGCGACGATCGGAGCGCCTCTAAGGAGCTCAGCCCAAGCTGCTGCCTCCACCAAGCACCTTGCTCTGACGAGGTGATTTTTCTAATTTTTCTCTTAATTTTCTCGTTGTAACCTTTCGTATTCATCGTCCACCGACCCCCTAATAACCTCCGCCCTAGCAACACCACCTTCACCACTACCTCTAATCGCCTATCCCCTTTCTCTAGAACCATCCCCGCTCCGACCCCCTTCTTCCCTTCTTCGTCGGAGAAGAAGCTTTAGGCCCTCACATACCTTCACCGCCACAACCTCCAATCACCTCACAACTCACTCACTGGACATCTCGCATGCCTCAGCTATACTCTAACATCTGCAGGTACACACTTCGTTAATGACCGGATGCTGCATCTGAGCTCTGACTTCAAGCTCCATCTCCGATGGAGCACCATCGATCTGCCACTCAAGACACTCCTGGAGCTTCGACACACCTCCAGCACATTCACAAGACCCTTAAAGTTCTTCTCTGATCTTCAGGCGAGTGTGGGGTGCCCGGAGGAGATCCCAGTAGGTCACCAGAGCCCCGCCTTCTCCGGTGACTCACGGTGGATGGTGAAGCAACTGTTGCTGTCTGATCTTCACGATCAGATGGTCGAGATGAGAGCATGCGGCGAGTCCAAGCCTCACGCAAAACCTTTAGGCTCGGGAAGACCAAGCCAAGAGCCGAGCCTCCATCAGAAGCCACGTAGGCCAAGCCTGCATTAGCTCCCGAGCCTAGCCCCCTTACCTGCCCAACACGTACAGGGCTGGGTAATTTACAAAGAAGACTTGGATCTTTTGGTATTTGCACTTTGGTCCTCAGGCGTGTGCCACACCTGGGTTATTTACAGGGATGCCCTCACAGATTTAAAGAATTGAAAAAAAGCCCCACACGCAATTGGAGAAATTACATATGGGCCCAAGCAGTTTTGTAGAATTGCAAATAGGTCCCTCCAGGGACCTAATTGTAATTATTTATCACTTTATTTCCTGCATTTTATCTACATTTATGCCCTTGCATTATTTTCTTCATAACTTAAGCATCGTAGGCCCGATTTGCAAGATTTTAGTGTTGTTTTGATTCTTGTTTCACCTCATGACATATTTAATTTTCTTATCTGATACCATTTTAAATGAAGTGAATTTTTATGTTGAGTTCTTTTATCTACATATCTTTGCTCTGAATAGTTGATTGCTTGTACTTTTGTTCTCAATTCGACTCTGATTTCATATTTCAATCATTTGCTTAGTTTAACTAATAACTGTAGGGCGTATTTGAAATAGACAATTGCATACATCACCCTTGCATTTAACCTTGCATTATTTTCATGCACATTCCTCCATTTGCATCGAAAAAAAGCTAAAAAATTCATGCATCATTTAACTGCATAATAAATTGCATGAAGACCTTGGATTTGGAGTTTATACACACAAGCTCTTAATTGACCAAAATTCGATAGATAAAATAAAGTAGCTCGTGTCCCTTTGTTCGACCTTGGTAGACTTGCCAAGTAAAAATATTCTACAACATTCAAATATTGTGGTTTTTGAAGAACCAAATTTGCTTCCTATACTACAACAATCATCGATTAATCAGGCGACAAATTTGACGTTCAACATTCACGTTGTATATAGTTTTGATTTTACTCTTTCTTCCTTCCATTTATCTTACACATTTAGGTTTCATATAGAATTTTTGTTATACTTAGGATCTTTATCCTAAATATATGGGGGTGTAGACACAGTGTTGTTCATTTCTTCTGTTCATTACTCCTATCGTTGCTTATACTTAGTGTGCGCTTTACCCTAAATATGGGGGAGGGGGGGGGTAATATCACTCATTTACGCTTTTGATTGTTTTCAATTTTTGTATCGTATTCTCTCTAGCTTGTCCCACACCTGTTTATATACTTCTCTATATTTTGGGATATTTTACCCTAAGTATAGGGGGACAAGTCGGGACGTTGAATGTGTACATTCTCTTGACCTCGATCATCTTCGATTTTGAGTATGATATCCTTAGGATTACTTGATCCTAATTATAAAGGATATGATCGATTTCTATTCATTTATTCGTTATTCTTTGAGTCGTTGTAGTATAGGATTTTTTCACAGATCTGTACTTGGCATGAGTTATGTCTTCCTATGATGCTTCTTTTGTCACTATGAGGACATAGTTCACACTAAGTATAGGGGGGTATCATATATATGCTATATAAATTTTAGAAGCCATAACTCGTACTTTATTGTATTTTTAATAATATGACTCTCTAAAAGTATGTTTGTATATTTTGGGTTTCTAAAAGCTGCAAGAAATCATAAATATGAATTATAGAAAATGGCTTAAAAATTGTATTAAAAAGTGTTGTAAAATACTCTGATAAAAGACTTAAAAATTTGTAAATAAATCCTTATAAAATCTTGTATAAAAGTCGTATAATTTTGTATATATGTTGTATAAAGTCCTTAGTAAAAATGTATATAATTCTTGTAAAATTTGTGTAAATTAAATCAATCCACTAACTTTTTCAAAAAGATTCTAAAAATTTAAAAGTTTTAAAATTCAATACAAAATTCTTTAAAATCACTTAAAAAATTTAAGCTAGAAAATCTACTTCATAAAAAATTTGTTGCATTCATTACCATATTTTTGAACAAGTCAGATTCTTGAACTGAATGTATCTAAGTCCGAGAGATGGAGCTTGGTTTAGATCTTAATCTACTTAATTCTAAATGGACTTTATTAGAACTGGAATTAAGACTCTTCAGGTCTTTTAGACTTAATTTTTTGGGTTCTATGAGACCGTGTTCGGAATTCAATTTGAAAGCGCCTAAGTAGCGCAAATGGTATCATCTATTTAACTCTTCTCCATTTGAACCAATTTTGAACCCATGCACTCTGCACTTAGCTCAACTTGCACGGGGCTGCGAAGGACAATCCATTTCGGTGTCGCGTTTCCATTCTTGTCTAGTGTTGCAGACGTCTAAAGTAGGGAGATGTTGGGGTTGAAATAAAGTTTCAGATGAGGGAAGGATCTGCTGGCACAATTTTTCCAAGATCCCAAAATGGACGGAATGAAAAGATGCTATATACATTTGGGCATAAAAGATTTACGCAGTGCAACAATCAAATATACTAAAAAGAAGCCAAATACACCAAATCCAAATTTGACCACAATGGTCCGAGCTTCAGAAAGCCTGCATTATCTTAGTGAAGACTTAGCTAAATTGGACAGACTTCACAGAAGATATGATTACATTGATCACATTCTAGTTCTCTTCTTATTCTTCTGTCTTCTTCATCTACTCGATTGTGGACACACTACGACCTGACGTTAGAAGGAAATACCCCCCCCCTCGAGGATCGAGTAGCTGGATGAGGGCTTAATGGGAGTATATTACTAGGGTGGGCGGTTTCTTCGCTTCTCTAAGCAGGAAGAGCTAAAACCTTTCACACACAATACAAATTGCTTTCAAAGCCGAAAAGCTTGCGTGATAGATGGTGGATCTAAGTTGGTTGTTAAGGTGAACATGGATAAGGATTTGTGGAACTTCTGGGCTGTCGAGGCTTAAATCTTAATTCTAATAGAGTCTCGACACATTAATAATTCAAAGGCCTAGTCCAAGTTCTAAATTTTGGGTGAAGTGAGATTCAGTTTAAATAAACAAGCATGTTCTAAGTTCTTTTGTTTTCCTTTTTTCCCTTTATTTTTGCTTGCACTTATTTATAGAATAAGTGTTTGCTAAGAGATTTGCAAAGGTAAAGTATAGGGGAATGATGAATCTATGATTCGTCGCCTTTATTATTTCCTTTTAGATAAAATCTTTGGTAAAATACATGTAAATATCCACTAATTCCAACTAATTATCATTCAAATCATAAATATTAATGTTATATATTTAACACTTATTTTATTTGAAATAATAGAATAAAGAAAAAGAGGGAAATAAAAAGAAAAGAAGTATGAACATTATTATCAACAAACTGATCCTAACATTGAGACCAGGTTAATATTAACCTAGTTGACAAAATAAATAAGTAGGGGGAGATAGGGATTATAATATATAAAAATACCAAGAAAATCAAGACCAAAAAGACATTAAACATATTTTTCTCCATGTACATATTTCACCAATTATATTTATCTCTTACAAAATTTTAAATCAAAATACTTCTTTTACAAAGTTGATCATAAATATATATTATTTTGTAAAAATATCAGAAAATTAATTGAATACAAAAATAAGTAATCACAATGAATTGAAAAAGTCGCAAAACCTGACTTTTGAAGTTCATAACTATTTATAGAAAACTCCAAATGGAACAAACTCACTTTTAAACTTCATTTTATACTTAATACTATTTATTAAAAATATAAAAAATATTAGAATAAAACAGGTGAGATTTGGCATTTGGACCCCCTTATCTATATGTAATATATGTAAAAACTTTCCAGATTTTAATTAATTAACCATAAATCTGATTAACTTAATTTTTTTCTAAAAATCTTCTAAAAATTAATATAAAATATAAAAAATATAACTTAAATTAAGATGCCAATAAACTTGAAGCCTCAAAGTCGCTACCTAAATTTTCCGGACCTCATGACTCGACCGTACAGACTCCAAATTGGGCCAACTCAGTTTTGAAATTCGTATTATTTACTTACCTACAAAACGACATTGATTTCGTTAAAATGAAAGTTGATATGAAAAATATGGGTTTCGAGACCGTATTGGCATAAAATGTACAATGTATCTTAATTTATATATAATATAATATTATATACTTCATTAAATTTATTTATAAATTTATATATATATTATTTATTTAGTAAGTTATTTACATTATTACACATTTATTTATATATTTATTTTAATTAAATTTATTTATATATTTATATATTTATTATTTATTTAGTAAGTTATTTACGTAATTACACATTTATTTATATATATATTTTAATTACTTTACTCATTTAATTCTTTAATTAACTACTTTATTATATCTTAATTTATTAATTTAATTTAATTCTTAAATTAATTATTAATTAGTTATTTTATTTAATTATTTTAAATAATTATTTTATTTAATTTCTATACTTTCTCTACGCATGTGACTCACGCGTGCTTCCCTTTTCCCTTCTCCTTCCCGCTTCATGCGCATGCCCAGCGCCACCTGAACTTCCTCCTTTCCTCTTCTTCTCTGACTAACGGCACGACCGTTATGCCGTTTCCCTAACAGAACCGTGGTGCCACCACCACCTCGCCGTGATGACACCCGCTTGCCTGCATGCCACTCCTCCTTGCCTATATAAAGTCATGTACCTCTCTCTCCGACACGGATCTGCCATTTTTGCCGCATCTCCTTCCAGAGTTGTGTGTGTGAGAGAGAGAGAGACACTGAGCGTGGGTGACAGCCTCGACTCATCTCCGTTGACGAGATAACCCCTGGCATCGAGCATCACCTCTACCACAACAAGCCTCCGATTGCCGACCATCGAGGCGAGAACTTCCTGGAGCTGTAGTTCCAAAAAACATCGACGTTCATCCATCGTTTGTGCTTCGTCGTCACCAGGCAACATCAGCCGTACAGTCCAGGTTAGGTCTCTTACATTGAGTTTCTCTTTCTCCCCTCTTCACTTCTCGGTCTTTGTCTTCTCTTCTTAATATGTCCCTTCTATTCTTGATTCAATTTATCTCATTGATTTCACCCAAAAATTTCACGTCTGATCTTCATTTCCATCATTGAACCTCTTCTTATTCGCGTTTTCCCGTACACACGAATTGAATGAAATCTGATTCGAGTTGGACATGAGACACAACTATGCGAACTTAACATTAGAATCTTATTATATTAAACCAACTCAAGATCTGCACATTATGAAAGTGGAATTTTGCTTTCACCAAGTGTACATTATTCCATAACGTTAAATGCCAAAATTATATGTTTATTCTAGGATGTATAAATTGTTATTTTGAATGCCGATAATTGTTTAACCTATACATGTGTCCTATTCTTTATTAGAAAGTTCGATGATGATCTTTATTTTGATAGAATTTCCTTCTTTTTATATAATTGCATTATCTAAGTATCTTTGTTAATAACAAGTAGAACGTACACTTTTTACTATTTTAATATATTTTTAAAGATCAAACAATCACAAGATATAGAAACACCCATGGAATCAAAAGTTGCATTTCAATCATTAGAAGATGCTATGAAGATCATTATATAAAAATTGACATTGCATTGCATTATGTGACCGTAATAGAGAATGGTAGAAGGAAATGTATGCAATGTTCTTATTTTCAGATGTTGTGATTCATATGAAAGAGTATTTAACTAAGAAGAGGGTTTCCTTTGCACTTTAAGAAAATGTGCCAAATCATGTTTAATTTCAGCTAGACGTAAATTTAGATGAATATGAAGTGAAGAACAAGAAGAAAAATTTTATATGTTCTAATAATTCCTTCACCATTGAATCAATAAAGATGGCACAATAAAAGTGGGATTTTTCAAAAGATAACTTAATGTGAGACTAGTCTATTGATCTTATCAATAGACATATGTCCAAGGCTTGTAGCCAGATCACTTTCAAATGATCTTTATCCTCCTTTTGATCCTTTAAGGTTTAATTTCTAGTATTTAAAAATATTAATGAGCTATTAATTAATATTTTAAATTAGTAGAGTCCTCTATATGTTAGATTACTATCTGAAATATATCTGTCATAATTCCTTATGAATGCTGATTCCAGAACGTATGTTTATGTCCACCAAATTTAGAAATAAACAATGAATATATTCTAATATCTAAGTCAAATAGACATTCTCTAAGAATAAAGGCTCTCTCACTGAAAATATGTTGTCTATCTATCCAATGGAGATCGTTGCAACAATTGCATCAACTCCCATGTGGATGACTATTAGACCTTAAAATAAAATGTTCTAGTTTTCTAAAATATATGCAACCGGTTGCAAGTGATAATAGAAGAATGGGATACAAATGTTGGACTTTATTCTTATCTAATAAGTAAGTCGACTTCAATGATGATGTAGATTTAGAATATCCCGATGTACTATCCGAATCCTTCTTTAAGGATATTAGATAGTTTAATTAGTCATACTATTAATACATCTACTTATTGCAGTATTGGTATTCATTCATCTCTTTGGATGTCATATGCATGGAAGTCACAGAAATGCACTTAACTCTTTGGCTCTCCTTCTTACATGAGTTAGACCCATGCTTCCGATGTGCTTATTTAACACTTAAACAAGCATTGCTTAAGATAAATGATCTATTAAATTGAACATGTCCTCAAGGTACGTTAATGTAAGAATCTTTTGAGATTTTTTCTTGTTCCATCCCATTCATACAATATGAATAACATGATGCATCATGACATACTTGAGTAGAGATAGCAGAATGATGATATTCATAATATCCACACTCATCTTAACTCAAAAAGGACTTAGGTTCAGACAGGTACTCAAATAATTTGAGTACATCATCTCTTATCGATCAACCATTCTACATAATGTAGTGAATTCATGATTAAATATTGAGAGCACATATGTTCACCAAAGCATATTCTTCGGTTTTTAAGAATGATCTTGACAGTTACGATCATCAGCTACATGTTACTTCCAAAGCACACTCGATGAGAGATAAATGCTTTAGAGACATACAATCCCTAGGTTATTTTCCTATTGTCTAGTTTATTGTCAATCTTCATAGTCATGAGGAAACTTGCATATTGCAACCACATACATTATGTGTCCAACTGCAAGTATCACATTTAATCATGGATCCAATCCATGATACTGGTTATGATTGAGTCTAGATTTGAGTGGATGTAATGAAGTCTATATAAAATAAGATAATTTGCATAAATATATATATATATATATATCTTTGATTAAGGTTATTAATATTTTAAATCGAAGTTATCTTGTCTTTTAAACTCCGAAAGTTCATTCCCTTATTGAACTTTCAAAGCAAGAGATATACTTATTGTTATATCTCTAGCAATATATGGGATCTCCTTTCTACCTTTGTTATATCCCAACAATATGAGAAACTACAACTCAGATAAAAAGAAGCGAGAACTCATTCGGCCTTTCAAGTTTAACTTCATTTCCTGATTCGGTCTTTAACACCCCGGTCCACTACCCCTAAGGTGACATGGACCCATTGTTAATTGAACAAACCATCACATGAATAGAACTCACTATGGTAATCTAATATGTCCTCAATAATATGGGGAACCAATATCGGGGTCGTTACGCCTTACTCTTTCGAGAAGCAAAGAGCCTGATCCATGTGCACTTGTATGTAGGGTCTGTCACTATGAATGTGCAACTCCAACATACAATCCATGACGATAAAATCCTCTGCCTTGATGGGAGAGCGTGGATGTCATTTATATGATCCTCCATATCCCATTCAAATTTTAATTAATCATTATGAATCATATTCATTACAATTAATCCTTCCAAGGGGATTACATCGCTATTCATAATAGAGATGTAATTTTATTTGGATATAATTAATTTAATAATATTAAATTAATAAACTATTCAATTCAACCAATAAACATTTAGGATTTGCTTGGTATTACTATATAGTATACGCCCTCATATCTGTACAATTGTATTATTTCAACTAGTCGATTAAATCACGTAGAGGCTTCTCATGCTACACATCCTTGAAACAAATCAAGCCAGGTCAGACAGATTATGCTAAAAGGGAGAGCTTTCATTATGGTGCAGGGTACCAATTAAGTAAACCATTATAGACACCATCACTGAATCAATTCAAGACAACATAATTGGTATAAATTGTACTAAGAGGTTATATTGATCACATGCTCTTGGAGACCGGCATTATACATATATAATAATCACTCAGAAATATTAGACATCTTAAAACACTTTTGAGACCTAAATTTCTAAGATCATCAAGCAAACATGTTCTTGATTTTGCATGTAAAAGTTGTCTACAACTATTGTAGGATAAAATAGGATTTTGTCATGGAACTCTCATTCCATGGTCATTGATGTTTAATAAAATATTTTCATAAATATTAACAATCAAATTAATCAGGATAAATTCATAATTTCCTTGATTTTAATTGAATGATAAACACAATAAGAAAGAGATCTTGATGATCCAATCATCATTCGACCCATCTCCATTAAATATAGAATATCCAGGACAAACAGAGTCGAAATCACAAGAAATAAATTCGAGTGGTTTGTTGGTTTATCTATACACTTAATTAATGTATTCTTTCATATTTAATGACATGAAATAGTAAGAAAAAAATAGTTTCTTACAGATTCGTGAGTACATGCAAAAATAATTTCACTGCGTGAACTTTTTGAAGTTTAATTCACACACTTTTGGTGCTAAAAATTGGCTACTTTTTCGGGATAATATTTAGATATTATAAATATATTTTTTTATCCAAAAAATATTTATAGATAATGCATAAATATGGTCTTTTCATTTTAGCGAAAAATAGTTCGATACATGCATCATATGCACAAACCACGAGTCCCCGCGCAACCGATATGCAAAACCTTGTTCTCTTAGGTTTGGATCATATACAATACAATTGGTAAAGGCTCTGATACCACTTGAAAGCTAGGGTTTAGGATTTAGCGCATCATGAAAGCGTGTAAATCACATCGAATACGACCAGGAGCAACCAATCATACTAGTTGCAATGAACATCAGAAATTGAAAACTTTAATAGATGAAACCACATTATTTGAGAAAACTTCTTAAATCATTTCATCAAGAAAACAAAAGAGTTATAGGAATACTTCTTGAAGCGTGTTTGTGATCCCTTATCTCTAAAGTAAGAGGCCTTATGTCTCAAGTCCGATCCGACGAAGGTCGCGCTTACAGGTGAGTGGATGAGACACATGCTTCCCGGAATCCAAATTGATGATACAAGGTTGGAATCTTCTGATTTCATCTCACAAAATATGGATCATTTTCAATGAGCAAAAAGCATCGAAGAAGGCGGAGATCCATCAACAGTCAATCCGGCAACACAATGGTATTGCAATGACGATGAGGTCTTCTCCAACAACATGGTGGACGACTACAATATTGAGAGAGAGAGAGAGAAGCATGGACGTGTATATGAGAATAAGAGAGAGAGAGAGAGATTTATTGCTCTTGCAATTATATATATATAAAAGTCTAGGTCTGCCCTTTCTTTTATACTAAATTGGATAGTAGAGATGCACTCCTAATTCAAATCAATCATTGAGTTTTTGTTGCAATAATTTATAACACTAATTAATTAATTTTAAAGAAAAGAAATATGTTGAAAATAATATCAACATATTTAATTTTAATTAAATCAATTGATTATCTTGAACAAAGTGGGATTACAAAATCTACCTTCCATATAAGGGGAAGGAGATAGCCTCCTTCCCCATATGGAGCTTGGACATCCATGCATAAATTGGAGAGAGATTTTCCCTCTCCAATTAGCATTTAATATATTCTATTACATTAAATCTTTGTTCATAAAATTAATTGTAAAAAATATTTTTGCAATTTATTTTTTACAATTGCAAATAAACCATTGACAACTATGAATCAAATTTAACCACCTAATATAAAATGCAAATTGCATTCACAATTAATTGTCCAATATGAATCAAATTCACATCAATATTTAATTCATAAATTCTATTTACAGTTAGTTATTCATTGTGAATTCAATTCACATCAGCTATGAATTCACAAATATTATTTACAATAGCATCTCTCTAACATTTTATAAATCACATTTATAATATTTATGATTATTGTGGATAATGATATACACATTAATCATATCATTGACAATTAAATCATATTTAATTATCTTAGATGACTATTCTCATGTGCCCATATAATATGAATCTTTACCATATTATTCATAATAATTAAATCACAATTAATTATCAATTTTTTCTCAATGCTTAGATACATTAATATAATTATTCTTGAACTCTTTCAAGAATAACGCGCTTTCTCCGTGGATACTTGGAGATGAGGACATGGTGAATGTACATTCCATGTATAATGACTTGGATATGAGATTATATCTCAAATCCAGATCTCGGAGACCTCTAATAGATGTTTGATGAAATTAAACTGTAAATCTGATTTTCTCATTGCATTCGAATCACATTCAGATTATTATCCAACATTTGGATTAAGATTAATTTACTGATTGATGAATATCCATTTCACAATCTTTATTCTTTCATTTGGCCTTAAAATCATAGCTAAATGCATATAAATAACATTCTCATGTACAAAATAACATTCGTTATTTATATTATAAATACTGTATAACATACTGTATTTAATGCCAAAATAAAAGAATAAACAAAAAAAGAAAAAGAATGAAATACCAAAGGTATTGAATGACTCTAAACCCCGAGACTAAGTCAAGAATTGACTTGGTTGATACGGAATAAAGTAAAGGGGAGATAAGGGCAAAAAATTACACAATAAACCCTAATTTTTATTCCTTGATAAATATATTTTGGGACTCATTTTATTCTTTATTTATTATACCCTAAAATTAATAAACTTTGAACATAAAAAATATGGATAAAAATACAAAGAAAATAGAAAAGTTATTACATTTATAAATAATTCACAATGTACCCTAGACACTTAGAACAAAAAGTCATAAAGAAAACTTCGTACACCTGTATCTTGGGGGGGGGGGGGGGGGGCTGCGAGGGCTGCTCGGAGAGGATCGAATGTGAGAAAGAGGGAGGAGCTACAGCTTGCTCCGAGCGGGGGAGGAGAAGGCTCGGCAGGGGGGGGGGAGGGTTTAGGGTTTTAGGGTTTAGGGTTTAGGGAAACCTCGTCGGGTTCGAGCAGGAGGTTTCTGATGTCAGGTTGAGAACATGATGGCATGATTTCTAGATAAGAATCACTATTAAGGGCAACATTATCTTTTTTTGACGGAAATCGTCAAATATAACGGCCATTTCAAACGAAACCTAACACAAGGTTATGTCATGTAAGAGTTAAGCAATACTCGAGGTTTCTGATGTAATTCGTGATTATGCAGGGTTATGAATGTTATTACGGAATTACTCAGGGTTATGGATGTAAAAATCCCTAAAATTTAATTTGTAATGGGTGTTTGTTTATAAACCTTTGAGGAAGAAGGAATAAACATAGGACAAGTGCAATTTTTTCCATTTACCATGTATGGTTTGCAAGGAGTGGACTAAGACACACTTTAAATGTGGTATTTGGCATAAGGAACGATTTTGCCCTAACAATCCCCCGCCTCCTTTTATCATTCTGAGAATGCTCCTTGATGTTGCTACTCGAAGACACCACACAAATAAAAGAAATTCTCGTTCTATGTAATCTATGATAGAGAATGTCTTCATTTTTTACAACTTCTTTTTCGTGCATTCCTTTGTTGTTGATATTTTCTCCTTTCTATGTTGTTTTTTTCCGGTATATGTGCTCTTTCATATTTTCACAGTTGGTTCACCTTTGGTTTATGGCTGCGTTAGGATTTTGGTAAAATCGAGTATAGCGACGATGCACAGGCAGCTACGATTTTAATAATATCAAGATGATAATCATGTTTGTTGATGTCAGGATTGGTTTATCTCGTGTTCGCTTAGAATCCTAACAGCTTAGTAGGTTTGACTTAGATAAAATTTAAAACAACAGCTCAAAATTCTAAAGCATTGTTAATATTAGAGTTATAAAGTATAAACACCTCTTAAAATGCGCAACTTATTTTTTAATTTTTTTATCGCAAGGTCATCTTTCCGATTGCAGACGGCTTATCTATCTAACATCAGTAGGAACCAACCTTATGATCGGGCAACAGTGAGCTCACACTCCAAAGATCAGGTTCAACTGGTAACTTCCCTCCTTAATCATAAAAAAAAGACTTCAGTAGGGCCCTATATTTTATATACGAGTCAAAGCGATCAGATAACACGTGTGGTACCCACCAGCACCAGACCCATAGGCAACGCACGTGTGGAAGCGTTGACTGCTCGGTTGAAGCGGAACTAAATTAGTAACGATGAGTCGTCATGGAATGCTCCAACACTATTTGCTATTGTTGAAAAACCTCCATGGAGATATATATTGGACTAGTCAGCTACCTGTGCTTTATAGAAGAAACTATATTTAAAATACAAACGCCGTTACGAATGTTTTTCAATTTGGTTATGACACGATCTGTCAGTATCATCTCCTCTCGAATACTTGTTGATTGGAACACAGACTATTTGATACAGACACGTATGCATAATCGATTGCCACCACGAAAGTACATGAAGAAAGAACAAACAGATATAACGATGGTCGGTCACCTCTCGCGACTACCAGAGAAGAAAGATCACTATAAATTAGAACGAGTACAACTTTCTCTATTTCCTCACTCTCTCATCTCTTTCTTCTCCCTCTCTCCCTCTCTCTCTCTCTCTCTGTCTCTCTCGCTCCCTATGGGTTTCTTGTGGTGGTGTTGAGGCAATGCCTCCATCCTCCTATATATATAATTCAATTACAACTCCATAGTCATATTCCCAATAAGATTATAAATAAAACACTACTCAATTATTATTAGAATTAAGATTCCTAATCCTGATATTACTCTAATCCTAACAAATTTTATATGGACATTATGTCATTTTTATGATATGAATTCTTTATACACTTTTAACGATGGAACGAATTTGATAAACTAATATATCATTCAAAACACCACCAGACATTGAAAAGAACATATATTATAGGGGTTGGAGAGCATGCACCCAAGTGCATGAAATTTTACATATACCAGGACCTATATCTTCCACGTTTTTCTACTTTTTTTTGGAAAATATGACCATGTATATTCATCTATATATCCCTCCATTATGCTATTCGAATTTCCTCAGAAATAGAGACTCCTATGCCCTCCATCTAGAACAGGTCGATTACAACAATTTTAAGACCGTTAAAATTACCTATTCTAGATGGAAGGCATATGAGTCCCAGTTTCTGACGAAATTAGAATGACATATAAGAGGGATATAGGGATGAATATACATGGTGATATTTTTCAAAAAAGTAAAAAAGTTGAAGATATAAACCCCGGTGCATGTAAAATTACATGCACCTTGGTCCAAGCTCCATTTTCCCTATATTATATGCATAAGATAATTCAGAATAGAGGGTAAATTACAAAACGGAGCCTCAATTACGTGTTTATTTTCAATTACGTCTCATTTTTTAAATATAGCAAAGAGGAATGTTGACCTTTTTTTATGTCTCAATTACATACCTCCATAACCTTTCACGACCATTTAATATCAACGTTAAACCTTAAAGTTAAAAGTTCCAGAATCGTCCCTTACATTTGAGATATAAAACACTTAATTGAGAATTTACACATAGTCGGGGTTTTTTTAATTAACCGTCAAAATACTGCTTGACATTTAAAAGGGCATGCAACGCACCTCTTCCCTCCTTGTTGTCAAGCAACTTTAAAGCCGACGACGTTAATGGACAATTGGAATACGCATTTTTATGGCTCTGCCCTAAAAACTTGCAGATGTAATTGCATCAAGTGTAGAGAGATTTGAACGTATCTGTGGCCACAACCATAGAGCCAATCGTAAAATGAAATCCAAAAATGAAATCCAAAAGATTCAAAATCAAATAATTCTAACTCTTAAATTTAACATGAAATATAAGTTTCCATGTATAGATTAGTTGGGATTGATTATGTGTTTGACAACGATAGACATTTTCCTATTGACGGAAAAAGCATTCTCAGAGCTCAAAGAACATCTGCTCTTCGGCAAGCTCTTGAGGCCCCGAGTTGTCATCTTTAAAATCACAGAGAAAGAAAGAACTAACATTGGAGTCTGATTCAACTGCTTTGTCTAAGCCCGCCTAGCCAGTATTGCTTGAATGTGATCATTTTGGTTCTCATCTTCTGATGGTTTTTTTGGACATCTTCTTTGTTTCTTTTTCCTCATTGTCATCAAAAAATGGATTTGTGTAAGCTCTTGATGAAGAAAATGATCTAGGCACTGTGAAGAGGGTCTCTGTGCTGGAGGAGAATATGGGATTGGTCTGGGTCTGACCATACCCTAACACAAGAGGATGCATTCCATTTCCTAGAAGAGGGTCATCTAGGATGGGGGGAGGGGGTCCACGAAGAGAGTCATCGCAGGCCTAAAAAGACGTGAAGTTTGGAGCATTCAATGAAGTGTTCGCAAAGTCTAAACTAAAATCACTCCAAATCCTAATCTTTCGATTTCAAGATATACGAGTAGGAGTATGATGTTCCAATCTAGAGGCGAGAGAATTTCGTGAAGGCGTGTAATACACATTCTTTGCATGCAAACAATTCAATACACAATGCAAACCACTTGTTCACCAAATTTACACAATGAAGATCGTAAAGATCCGACTGATTATCTTTTCAATTTTAAGTTAGGTGATAATGCAATCTTTAAACCCATTACACACAAATGAGTCTCCCCGACGTTCAGATATAGTTCTACTATACCTCGATCAAAGGAGTGACATGCTTGTGCTGTAGGGTTATATCACACCCTAAAAGGAAATAATAGGCTTACACACCTAAAATGTCTCTTTATGATTGAAGTGAGCACTTGTAGCTCCCAAATCCGCTAGAGTCAAATTTGGAGACTTAGGACGTAGGTCCATGATTTTGGGTTCTAACCTTAAGGCTACGTCCTCACTCACTAATAGTATGGAGAAGTATCTGCATACAAGAAGGTGGTTGCTCTCTCACAAACAATAATATTCAATTTTTATTCCCTTTTTAATCATCTTGTTTAGCAGTCGTCTTATTTTAATTTAGTTATCACTTGAATTTGAGTAGAGATCAAGACACGTATAAACGAGAATTCTATTTTTTAAAATTTTAAGTGATAGAAAACTGAGGGAGAATAAGAAAAGCCATTCATCAGGAAAGACAATGATGAATGCAGAGTTCAGAAATATCTACACTGATTCCTCACAATCACCCATGGAGATGCAATATAGAGTTTAAAATTTCCCTAAGCAGATATTTCTAATGCATACACGGGAAACCACATCTAGAACATGAATTTCTATTAATGAGTGAAAGAAAAAATTAAATTAGCTAGATGAAATTCGATCTAGTGCATATATTAAAATAGAAGTGCGGTCGTAGTCCTATGAGTACAAGAATAAGCCTAATAGCTATAATAGTTGCATTGCAATCCTAAAACTACATTACACACCACAAATTAACCACATGATCCCGATTGCACATCTAGGGTCAATATAGGCCAAAGTCTAGTATCCATGTATAGATGAGAGTCTTCAAACGAAGACCATTGGAAATTAGCGGTGATTACAAATTAGTTACAAAAATAATGTTTGAAAAAAAAGTAAAAACCTAATTTAACATACACTCTCTCCAGAAATGAAAATGCACGGGCCCCCATCCTCAAGTATGAATTGCTACTTCGAAGTGGTGACGTGGGCACACCAGGAGCATAGGATGATCGCCGATCGATGTAGATCGAGCGATTGATGCTATATGAGTTTTTCCCTCTCTTCCTTGAACAGTGGAGTCCCAACAAAGTTTCATTGGAGTCATGTGGCCTCCTCCTCGCTCCTCTACTCCTACTGAATGTCAGATAACTTTCCTGATGATGTGGCAAAGTCAGTGTTGGGCCAAGGAAGAAGAGATGTACCCTGAGGAGCTTTGTCGATGAAGTTTCTCCGATGAAGAAGATGGAGATTAGAGCTCTGTTGGTTTCTTCGATCAATGAAGTATTTAGGCTCTTGCAGGTGTTACCAATACAACCAAAGCACAAAAAAAGGTCTTGGGGATGATTTGGTTAGCTGAATCGATGAAGGGGGAAATGGGTGTTGATGGGTTCTTCCTTGAGAAAAGGAAGAAGACAGATAGAGGTGGAATGATTGAACTAAAAGGTGATAGGGTTATCGAAGGTCTCAACGTGGATAGAGGTGGGTTTGCGAAGGTGAATAGCTATTCAAGTGATGGAGATGATATGTGTGTGCATCTAGGAAATTAGGAGAAAAGAACAAAGAATGAAAATTTGAACATTATCCGGAACAACGTTGAACAATAGAGGCGATGAATTGAAGGATGAATCCTTGCTAAAGAAGCTTTAAAAGCTTCTCACATCTTCACTTGACCTCAATGGCTAGATGAGGAAGCTCGAGCAGCATCAAGGAATGGTTTGCAACATAGAAATACTCTGTGGATCTTACCGGACTAGAAACATTGTCTTCACATCTCTCTCAACCTCTCACTATCACCAAAGGAAGGTGAGAGGCTCGGGGAATGGTCACACTAAGAGAGAATCTTGTTACTAATGGTGCGGGGCTTGGTTTTGATGGAGGAAGGAGGAGGTTGGATGGTTCCCATGTTGTGGTTTCAACCATCACCAGTTAGTAGATGGGTTAGTGTTAGAGTGAGTTAGGAGGTTAACGTAAGATAGGGATGTTAGACAAATAAGTTAATGGTGAAATAGACAAGGGAGGTTGCAGGAGGTTGTTAGGATGATTAGGGAAAGTTGGGTGGCTGGTGAGGCTCACATTGCTTGGAGGAGGTTACTTGAGTTTGCAGACGAAGAATCCATGGTTGGATCTCATGATCCAACGATCCAAAGAGAGGCAAGAATAGATGGTTGTGATGTGATCAGTCAAAGAGGATCGTGTAGTTGGAAGCAAGGCGGGAAGGATGAATTAGGGTCGTCTAATCAAACGATCAGATGGTCCTAGATGGAGGTGGAGAGATGTAAAGGGTCGTGCCACGTAGCTAAAGGGGGTAGCATCACGTGCCCAACAAGATAATTAGAAATTAGGTAAACCAAAGAAAAATCAAAATTCAAATAATAAATTAGCTCAAATGAATAAGTGTTTAACATGAAATTCGTAGATCTTTTAGAACTCAAAGTGAAACTACATCATATGTACAAAGTATTATTTTTACAAGCATTGTTATGGTATTGAAAATACTCATTTTATTTTCTTTGGTTATTATTTTTTTACTTTATGGATAATGTTAAATCTTATATATACAATATTAATTTTATTTTTATTTGATTTTTAATAATTAAGAAACAAATAAAAGATATGCACAATAACATATTTATTTATACACAGATAGTTAGGGTTAATTATTTACAAGTTGTTAATTATTAAGTAAGATTAGTTGTTAATTCTCACTGGTGAGTTACTTATGCTAGAGGGTTAATGGATCCAAATAATGATAATAAATCTGGGATTTATAAGAGACTAACCTCTTCATTGGACGTAGGTACTCTCAGACTGCGTGAGGCATGTACACATAAGGAGTAGAGCCCAAAGCCTTGAACTTGTGCCATAGATGCTTGGACTCCCAACTCTCAAGGTCTGTTATTGCTGCAAGCACTTGCCTCAGATGTTAGCAGAAGTAGTCTTGTGTTAAAGTAGGAGTTTCTCTTTAGGACTTGATCCGAGTTGTTACAGGGATAGTCCTCTGTTTGAGGGATTCATCGACCCAAACACGAACTACTCTAGGAGACTACACCTATAAGCTTGTGATTAAATAATTGATTGAAATTTACCATAAATTTGACAAGATAATTAGCCGATCTCTTACCGTTTCATTTGCGTGAAGTTGGTGAATTGAGGGGTTATCATTGGACTGTGTTTGTTTGTGGTGTAAGTTGGTGATTTTGCATACTTTTCTGCCTTTCTTCTTTTTCTTTTGATTATGATTCCATGTTCTTTTCATTTCCTCTTATTTCAAAGATGTCGGATTGGAGTGATTATTTTTCCAAATTCGCAAACCTCTCACTCTAGTCTCTATTCTGATATTCTTCACCATCTCAGGATGACCTTCTTCCCAAGTTCTCTTCTTTGTATTTCACTTCCCCAATAAACCCCTTGTTCGAGAGAGACATTCATCTCGAACTTTCTTTTGAGATGTCGCTTTTTCTCCATACTGATCAAGAACCATGTTTGTTCACAAAGAGCGAGCCCGAGTTAGATACGTCGCCTAAGAACATTCAATCTATGGATGATCATGTTCTCTAGTTATCAGACTCTCTATTTATACATATAGCATATAGATATGAAGTTTATTGTGCACTGCATTTTATGAGAGTCAAGTCGAAATGTCACCCAAAGTCATGATCCAAGAGAAACTCCTCAAAAACCAATTCTCAACACTCAAGAATAAATCAGTTCTTGTATTCAATCTACTGTCTCATTAGTTTGTCAGACTTGAAAGTGGTAATGTAAGGCCAGTTGATGGAGGGCATAGGTTTGTGTAATTTCTTTTCTGCCTCATACAGGAACAAGGGTCCTCTCAAGTGCCTTATTAAACACATATATTTTTGGTGTTAATCAGTGTATCCATCAAGAGTTGTTGAGTGTTATGTACTTGTTTTCTTGGGAGTACATTGGAGTGTATCTTCTTTAAGTATCTAATACACTTACACCTATACTTGTATCGCTTACGATGCATAGTCCGTTTGAGTACTAGTCTGACTCATTTGGCCTAATTAGCATTGGTCAAAGTAGGCGCTTTGAAATGGTTGGGAGCTCTTTCCTTTGATGTATGATTTTGGTATTTGACTTTGTATTGAGAGAGATTTTATTTCAATATTTCTTTTCTTTTTCTTTTGGCTAGCTTCACTACTTTTACCAAGTTGGCGCACACTGATAAACAATATATTAAGTTTTATCACACCCTGACATGTATGTCAATATCAAAAGATAGCATAAGAACTTGTTCTCATACTGGTTAGGGTTGCTGACACTCAAGTTTCACGAAGCTTTCATCAAATTTATCCCATCCTCAAGCATCACCTAATCAGGTCTATACTCAAATCTCAAATCCCAGTCCCTCGGGTGAAACCTCAACTCATCTCATCATTCATGCAGTTGTGTATGTGATGTGCTGATCATATTCTTTAAGGTAGATATTAAGCGTACAATATAGTACTCATAACTTTCAAACTTAGGGAAGTGTGGATTATTAGGTCCCAACCCTAATTACTAAAGTCGGTTAAATATGAATCAAAGGACCTTATAAACCATAGTTTCTTTTATTCATCAAATCTTGAGTGATAGTGGAGTGTCAGGGACAAAACCTTACATTAGTTTTTTTTCTTTTTTTAGAGAGTGACATAATGACTGCGAATTCATACTGCTAGTTGCATCTACTTTCAACCAGTATATGTGTAAGTACAGACCATATAATTGAAAGATATGGTAAGATCCTTAAGTGCATCACGAAAGCGTGAGGATACATCATATGCAATCGGGAGCGACTAGTCGTACTAGTTGCTCGTTGCAACGGAATTTAATTTTTTTTTCATGCGATGAAACCACACGATCCAAGATCACTTCTCGGATCGTTTCATCTAAACCACAAACAAGTATTAGGGTTACCTCTTGTAGCGTGGTTGCGATCGTGTCTCTAAACGAAGAGACCTCCTATCTCAAGTCCGATCCGATGGAGGAGATGCTTGTGAGTGCGTTGATGAAATCGTAATTCTCGCAATCCACGTTGATAATCCAAGAGGCAAATCTCCTAATCTCGTCACACGAGATCCAACGTCTTCTTCATGAATGAAGCACACTGAAGGAGACAGAGATCTACGAGCAAATAGTCCGGCAACATAACGACGACACTGCGGCGAGAACGACTCTCTCTAGGGCTCCATGATGGATAGACACTATGAGAGAGGGAGAGAGGGCATGTATAGAATGAGAGAGAGAGAGAGAGAGAGAGAGAGAGTTGTTGTGAACTTCTTAACCCTTAGAAGGGTAAGGGATGCCTCTCCTTATATAGGGTTTTATGATCCATGGATCTCAATCCATGGAAAACACAAATCCAATGGCCCGTATTGATTTATGTTTCTTTTAATGGCCAAGATGTTGTTGGTATAAATACAGCAACAATTAATTTAATTTAGATTAAATCTATAATTTAATCCTAAATTAAATCAAAATTTCATGGAGATCTTGGATGGAAACCTCACTTTCCATATTGCAGTGGACGACCACCAATTTCCATATTAGAATTGGTGGCCGTCCACCCTTCCGATATGGAAGGGTAGATTTTCATTCAATATCATGCAATCTTGTGAGATTGTATTATTCCTTGAAAATCTCCATGATTTTACAACAACACTTGCTGTACATAATTCTACAAAAATAATTCATAATTATTTTGAGAATATTGCAATCTTGCTATTGGAAATTTGTGAATCACATTCACAACCCAAAACAAAATGTGATTTACATTTTCAATTTAATGTTCAATGTGAATCCACTTCACATCAACATTTAATTAACAAATGTAAATTACAAATAGCTCTCTCTTATATATATATTATAAATCACATTTATAATATATGTGATTAATATGGATATTGCTATCCACATTATTCTTATCCATGATAATTAAATCACATTTAATCGTCTTGGATCTCTATATTCTCATGTTCTCAAATAATATGAATCATATTCACATTATTCATATCTTTGATAACTAAATCACATTTAATTATCTAAGATAACTCTCCTTATAATATGAATCAAATTAATATCACTCATGATAATTAAATCATATTTAATTATCCATTTTCTCAATGCTCGGATACATATATCTACAATGAAATTATCTTGAACTCTTTCAAAGATAATACGCTATCTTCGCGGATACTTAGAGATAAGGATGGGGCGATTGTATTGTTCCATGTATAATGACTTGGATATTGAGATCACATCTCAAATCCAGATCTCGGGCCTCCCATAGATGCTTGATTATATCAAGACCACAAATCTAATCTCTCATAGCATCTGAACCACATTTAGATCAATGTCCAACATTTGGACCAAGATCAGATCAGTTCTTTACTGAGAGGAGTCACTAAAATCCAGATCTGTTTCATCACTCCCTAGGAATGGAAGCGTCATGGTTATACAATCGTTTATGATCACATCACCCTCAGGTATTCCTAATACCTGTACATCCTGCATATTGGAAGACCAAGAATAAATCCAAAGTATTTGATCAAATTTATACTGTCTACTTCATGGTTTTATCATTAAGTTTCTCATTCGATCATTGGGAGTTGGTATTGATCATATACTTTCCAAAAGCATATATCAAACTTAGGTCTTGATCATAAACTTTCCAAAGCATATATCAAACCTACAAATTCAGTTAAGCTTCCAAAGTGAGACGACCGTGTACGAAATTTGATTCATCCCAATATCTCATGAGTGAGCTCATGTCTTCCGGTTCAGTAATGAACCTGTATGATCCCTTTGAGAGATCGTATTACTAATATGCCCTCGCATGCACACCAGCATGTCGGTGTATAGACCTTGATTAGGTCATCAACCTATTAGTCTGCCAAATGTACATATTCAGACATATAGTAACACATCTGTCTTCGATCAGAGGATGCGCGCCTATATCGTGATAACATACGACTTAGGATTTTGGTTATCTCGATCTCATTAAGTCAACTCATAGACATGTTAGACATGTGAGCCCTGGGCGAACAATTCTTACAATAAATGTTATTGTAATATTTATGTTTATCAATAAAATTTATTGATGTTTCACTCCCTTTCTGAAATTATATGAATGAATGCACTATAAGGTCCCTCTGTACAATTAGGGTTATGTACCATGGCCAGCTTGATGATCATATAGCTGTTGATTCTTTAAATGAATCATAGAGGCTGGTGTTTGGATGAATATCTAAGGAGTTAGATAGAGGACTCATCAAGCACCGTCAAATGATTGTCAAGTGAAGATCTCCAGCCTGAGTAGGAGATGGCAATCTTTTCTCACATGGGCTGATATCTAAACCGACCTCTCGATGCAGGTCCTCTACATGGGAATAGTGATTCGGAGGTGTCAGATTAGTTAGTTCAATGGGTTGACTTAACGAGATCGAGATAACCTAAGTCTTATGTTGAATGCTGTCACAGCATAGGCACGCATCCTCTGACCAGAGACAGATGTATTGCTATATGTCTGAGTATGTACATTTGGCTGACCAGTAGGTTATTGATCTAACCAAGGTCTATATACCGGCGAGCTGGTGTGCATATAAGGGTATATGAGCAATATGATCTCTCAAAGGGATCATACAGGTTCACTTGTGAACTGGAAGACATGAGCTCACTCATGAGGTATTGGGACCGATCAAATTCCATGCATGGTCGTCGTGCTTTGGAAGCATGACATGAATTTGAAGGTATGATATATGCTTTGGGAAAGCATATGATCGATACTAACTCCCAATGACCAAGATTGAAAAACTTAATGATTAAACCCTGAGAAGACAGTGTAAAATTGATCTTGATCTTCGGGTTGATCATGGGTCTTCCAGTATGTAGGATGTACAGGTATTGGGAATACCTGAGGGTGATGTGATCATAAACGATTGTATATCCATGACGCTTCCATTCCGAGGGAGTGATGAAACATGTCTGGATTTTAGTGACTCCTTTCAGTAGAGAAGTAATCCGATCTTAATCCAAGTGTTGGACATTGGTCTGAATGAGATTCAGATTCAATGAGAAGATTGGATTTGCGGTCTTGATTTAATCAAGCATCTGTGGGAGGTTCGTAAGATCTGGATTTGAGATAAGATCTCAATATCCAAGTCACTATACATGGAATAATACAATCGTCCTGTCCTTATCTCCAAGTATCTGCGGAGAAAGCACATTATTCTTAAAAGGGTTCAAGAATAATTCATTTGATGAAATGCATATCCAAGCAAGAAGGACTTGATGATTAAATGAGATTTAATTATCAAACATAATATGAATGTGATTCATATTATTATCCAAGATAATTAAATGACATTTAATTATCAAGGATTAGAGAATGTGGATAATACTATCCATAATATATGTGTATTGTAAATATGATTTATAATATATATAAGAGAGAGAATTTATGTAAATAGCATTTGTTGATTAATAATGTGGATTGGATTCACATTTGTTAATTAATTGGAAATGCAATTTACAAATTAGTTTGGGTTGTGAATATGATTCACATAATATTCAATGGCATGATTGAAATATTCACAAATTAATTTGAAATTAATTTGGTGAATAATTTTGTGATAATTGTTATTAGAAAATTAATTAAGAAATAATGAGATAAATAAAAAGGAGACAAAATAACCACCAATTTCATAGGTGGTGTCACCTATGAATTGTTCATGGGTGACGCCCCCTATATTCAAGGGTGGTTGGTTGACTCCAATTTTATTATCACATTATCTCTTAATTAGTTAATGTTAAATTAAATTATGTTGATAATGTTGCAACATATTTTAATTTAAATTAATATTATTGGTTTTAACCAACAACAATCATAGCCATTGATCTTACATAGACCAAGCCTAGCCGTTGGATCTATGTGACCCATGGATTGAGATCCATTGGATCCTAAACTAATATAAAAGGAGGGCTAGGGTAGCCTTCCAAGGGACATCATCTAGAGTTGTAGAAGACTACTGCTCTCTCTCTCTCATTCTCGTGTGGGCTCTCTTCTCAACATCCAAGTGGCCGTCCACTTTGCACATTGAGAAGGAGAGCATCTTGCTTCGCCTTCGACGCTTGGATCTTCGTCAAAAGATTGCGGGAAGGACGCGACTCATCATCGTGCCCGCAAGTGCGTTCTTCGTGGGTCGGACTTAAGATAGGAGGATCTCTACTTTGGGATCTCACGATCACAACCACGCTTCAAGAGGTATTCCTTGTACTTTGTGGTTTGATGAAACGATCCGAGAAGTGTTCTCGTGATCATGTGGTTTCATCTTTAAAGTTAAAAAATTTTTAATTTCCGCTGCATCTAGCATCTAGTACGACTAGTTGCTCCGATGCGATCGACACGCTTCCGTGATGCACTTAAGGATTCACAATATCCTTCAAGTGGTATCAGAGTCATAGGTTGAATAAGGGTTTGGATATGATCCATAGACCTTAGACAATTTCGTTCTTGAAAGGGTTGCGAAATTTTTACTGCATTTCAATTTTCGCATCTCTGTCTAATTGAATTTTTATGTACTGGTTAAAATGTTTAAACATGAAAATTCAATTGGATTTTATTCCCCATTAATTAAGGAAACCATAGGATTTGAGTTTTTGAAATTTGGACTTCATTTGCTCAAGATATGGTTTTTTGAATATGCCTATATTCACAGTTGCGGGTACTGCGGATTTAAACGTGATTAATGAGATAATTACGGTTTTAATCCACCTTTAAATGCGTGAATTATCACTTTGTTTCTTTAATAAATCAAATAGTCAATCTTTGGAAACTAAGTTTGCATTTTTTGGATTTAAATTGATCAAGATAAGTTAATTTTAGTGATTGGGGGTCACTGCTGGAAATTAACAATTTTTAATCTTGAACCTTGTGATAAGTCATTCAATTATCATGATGAAAATTAATTGTTAATTTTCTGTAATAATTAGTGATAAATATTTGTAAAATATTTAAAGAAATAAATATTTCATTGAGTGACATTTGCCTAAAACACAATGATGAGATATTAGATCTTGATCATTCGTTCATCAACAAACATTGCTTTCATGAAAAACCATAGTTTATCCTACAATAGTTGTAGGACAACATTTACATGAAAAACCCTCTTGCTTGAATAGGATTGAGGATTTGTCTAGCAAATATCCTTATAATATAATCAAAAATGTTTTGATGTATATTATATGGTATAATTTCGGTTAAAAAACCGATGAGCATCTCAAAGTACATGATGATCTATCTGGTATTATCCTTTCCCGAGGTGGATGTGGTGCCTAGTCGGAGAGCATTGGGGTCGCGGGTTGCAACGTATGTGGTCCGTCCCACTCTCGTCGGTACTGGCCATGACAACGGGTAGGGACTGTATAATACCGGAGAAAGTCAATGTGTATTTTTCTAATTATTAAAATTCGAATAATACGTATTTTGAGAATATACCTACTATTCAAGTAAAAGACATGTTTGTTGATGATTGGATTAATGATTAATTTAATGTGATTAAATTAATTATATCCAACAAACACTCTATTCTGAATAGATGTGTATTTCCCTAGGAAGAATTAATTATGTGAATGTGATTCACGATAATTAATTATAAAATTTGAATATGAGGTGGAGGATCACATAAGTGACATCCATGGTCTTCCGTCAAGGCAAAGGACTTCGTCGCCAGTTGTTGTGTATAGGAGACGCCTGTCCGAAGTGACAGATCCTGTGCATGATTTAATTGGATCGGGTTCTTTGCTTCTCGAAAGAGTAAGGCTGTATACGTAGTGACCCAAATATCGAGTCCTCATATTATTGGGGCGATATTGGATTGCGTATAGCAAGTATTAAGCATGTTGACTGTTGGTTCAATTAACAACGGGTCAACATCATCTTAAGGGTGGTGGGCTCGGGTGTTAAAGACCGAATTGGGAATGCAAGTTGGACTTGCAAAAGGCGGAATGAGTTCCCGCTTCTTTTTATCGGAGTCGCAAGTTCTTATATTATTGGGATGTGACAAAGATAGGAAAGGAGATCCCAGATCTTACTTGAGATACAACGGTAAGTGTATCTCTTACTTTGACTGAAAAAATAGGGAATAATCTTTCAAAGTTGACCTAGTAAGACAAATTTGATTTAAAATACCTTAATCAAATTATTCTTAAAATGAATATATATTTATCTATATATATATTCTAATATAGTGCATTCTTAATTTCAGAAAATGAAGTCCATGAACCCACTTAGTAGGCTCCTGGAGGTCAACCAGTTGACCGGACCAAATTATTCGGATTGGATCCGAAATTTGGATCTTGTCCTATCTGCGGAGCACATCTCCTATGTGCTTAGCAAGGACAAGATAGCAAACCCTCTGACTGATGAAGATAAATCATACAATGATAAATATGATGAAGACCATAATCTGGCAAGGTGTTACATCCTTGGATCATTGTCCAATGTGCTTCAGAAGCAGCATGTGGAAATGAACCATTGCCAAGAGATTATGTTGAATCTGAAGGAGATGTTCGGTGACATAAACCGCACACAGCGTTATAATGTGATGAAAGAGCTTATTCACTGCAAGATGTAGGAAGGGACCTCTGTCAGAGAACATGTACTCAAAATGTTTGGGTACCTCTCTGAGCTGGAAACCTTGGGAGCCTACTTGGATTCTGAAATGCAAGCTGATTTCATTCTCCTGTCGCTTCCTAAGTCTTTCAACAACTTTGTTGTATCTTACCACATGAACAAAGGTGACTTCACAAACGCTGGGCTGTTAGCTGCATTGAAGTCTGCACAAGACGCCATGAAAAAGGATGGCCCCTCTGCTAGTGCAACGGTTGCACAGGTGAGAGGAAAGCACGGGCGGAAGCAAGGTTTTCGGAAAGGCCCAGCCCCGAAGAGAAAGAAGAAGAATCAAGGAGTTGGTTCATCTTCTAGTGCTTCCACACTGATGACATCGAAAAAGACCGATGTCTGTCACCACTGCAAGAAGCCGAGGCACTGGTGGCATAATTGTCCGGATTACCTGAAGTCTACCGACAAAGGTAATGCCCCAGCAGGTATGAAATCTACTTTTATCATTGAAACCAATTTTCTCATTGGACGAGAAGGAAGTTGGGTTATAGATTCTGGTGCTTCTGTTCACGTATGCAATTCGTTGCATTTGTTTCAAGAAACTAGGAATCTGGAGCAAGGGGAGATAGTTATCCAGATGGGATCTGATGCAAGTGTCGCAGCAGTCGCCATCGGGACGTGCAAATTGTCATTATCTAGTGGTCGAGTCCTAGTACTCAAAGAGTGTCTTTATGTACCTGAGGTCAGGAGGAATTTGATATCTGTGTCTAAGCTTGTTAGACATGGGCACTCCTTCCTGTTCTGTAATAAATTAGTCATTAATCAATACGATAAATTTGTTGCGGAAGGTGTTATGACTTCTGGTGGACTCTATGAATTGTGCATTAATGAATGTGTCATAAATGTCACTACCACTGATAATAAAAACCCTAAGAGATCCAGGGAGAATGGAAATCATTCGAATGTGATTAGGCATCAAAGGCTCGGTCATTTATCTGTTGATAGGATCAATAGATTGATAAAGGATGGACCTTTGGATTTTCTACAGGTTCAATCTTTACCTACCTGTGAACATTGCATTCGAGGTAAAATGACCAGGATGCCCTTCCGTAACAAGGTTACGAGATGCGAAGGTATTCTTGACCTAATACATACTGATGTATGTGGTCCCTTCAGTACCACGACTAGAAATGGATATCGATATTATTTGACATTTATTGATGACCATTTGCGATACAGATTTATCTTCCTGCTACGTCATAAATCTGAAACCTTTGAAAAGTTCAAAGAGTTTAAGGCTTTGGTTGAGAACCAAGCCGACAGGAAGATCAAACGGATTCGGTCTGACCGAGGTGGTGAGTACCTCTCAGATGAATTCAAGGAATACCTTAAAGAGAATGGAATTGTCTCCAATCTCACTCCTCCTGGAACTCCCCAACTTAATGGTGTTGCTGAAATACGCAACAGGACCATCATGGACATGGTCCGTTCAATGATGAGCAAAGCACATTTACCTCTTAGTTTCTGGGGATATGCAGTAGAGACTGCAATATATATCCTGAACAAGATTCCTAGCAAGTCTATACCAAAGACTCCTCACGAGCTCTGGTATGGTACCAAGCCTAGTGTTAAACACTTGAGGGTTTGGGGATGCTTGATCCATGCAATGAACGTGGATGCAAGTAAGCTAGAATCTCGCACTCGTGAGTGCTACTTCATTGGGTATGTTAAAGATGGTATTGGATACCAGCTTTATGACCCTAAGACCCAAAAGGTTTTTTTGTCTCTAGGGATGTGAAATTTCTGGAGGATGATTTCCTTAAAGGTCAAGACAAGAATGAAGTAGAGGAACTCATTGAATCCCCTGAGGATTCTGAGATTCCTGAACCAGAAACTGAAGAGATAAATGAAGATGAAACACCCATACCTCTTCGAAGGAGTTCGAGGGTGGTTGCACCGCCTGAAAGGTATGGATTCCATGTGTCAGGAGAGATTGACAATGATCCTTCTTCATATGATGAAGCACTTGCGGATCATGACATGGATAGATGGATGCTAGCAATGAAGTCAGAGATTGACTCCATGCATAAGAATGGTGTATGGACCCTAGAGGATCCACCTAAAGGGGTAAAACCCATTAGGTGTAAATGGATCTTCAAGAGAAAGAGGGGACATGATGAGAAAGTAGAGACTTTCAAGGCACGTCTCGTAGACAAGGGCTACACCCAGAGAGAAGGCATCGACTACGATGAGACATTCTCTCCTGTGGCCATGCTTAAGTCCATCAGGACATTGCTAGCTATAGCTGCATCTCTTGACTACGACATCTGGCAGATGGACGTCAAGACGGCTTTCCTCAATGGATACCTCTAGGAGGATATCTATATGGAGCAACCCCAGGGCTTCATAGCTGAGCATGGTAAAGTATGCAAGCTGAAGAAATCCATCTACGGGCTCAAACAAGCTTCTCGTAGATGGAACATCAGATTTGACGAAACCATAAAGAGTTATGATTTTGTGCAAACCTTGATGAACCTTGTGTGTACAAGAAGCTTAGTGGGAGCGCCATTGTGTTCATCGTGCTTTACATAGATGTTATCCTTATCATTGGGAATGATACAGGAATGATGACCAGTGTGAAGATTTGGCTATCCCATACCTTCGAGATGAAAGATCTTGGAGAAGCCTCTTACATCTTAGGCCTGAAGTTGTTCAGAAATCGAGAAAAGAGAATAGTGGGATTATCACAACATGGATACATCAAGTAGATTCTTGAACGATTCCATATGGATAGTTCGAAGAAAGGATTCCTCCCCTAAGGACACGGTATCCATCTGTCCAAAGGGATGGCTCCTCAAAGTGTTGAGGACAAGAAGGCCATGGCTAGATGCCCTTATGCATCAGCCGTAGGAAGCTTGATGTATGCCATGATGTGTACTAGGCCAGACATCTGCCATGCAGTGGGAGTGGTAAGTCGTTACCAATCCTGCTATGGACAGAAACACTGGAATGCAGTAAAGAACATATTCAAATATCTAAGACGGACGCAAGATTACATCTTGGTCTATGGGGATGGTGATCTCCAAGTCTTGGGATATACAGATTCAGACTTCCAGTCAGATATTGATGATCAAAAGTCGACATCAGGGTTTGTATTCCTGTTGAACGGTGGTGCTGTGAGCTGGAGAAGCAAGAAGCAGGACACTACGACGGATTCAACAACAGAAGCCGAATACATTCCTGCATCGGATGCTGCAAAGGAGGCGGTGTGGTTGCGCAAGTTCATCTTGGAGCTTGGCGTAGTTTCCTATGATACTCCCGTCCCGTTACTCTGCGATAACACTGGAGCCATTGCCCAAGCAAAGGAGCCCAAGTGCCATCAAAAGAGCAAGCACGTGGAAAGGAAATACCACATCATTCGGGAGATTCAAAAGCGTGGTGATATCATCATCACAAAGGTGGCCTCTGCCGACAACATTGCTGATCCTCTTACCAAACCTCTGGCACAGAAGGTTTTTGACCAACATGTAATGATTATGAGTTTACGGATTGTACCTGAATGGTTTTGAGGACTAATGGGAGATTTTTAGACATGTGAGCCCTGGGCAAACCATTCTTACAATAAATGTTATTGTAATATTTATGTTTATCAATAAAAGTTATTGATGTTTCACTCCCTTTCTGAAATTATATGAATGAATGGACTATAAGGTCCCTCTGTACAATTAGGGTTATGTACCATGGCCAGCTTGATGATCATATAGCTGTTGATTCGTTAAATGAATCATAGAGGCTGGTGTTTGGATGAATATCTAAGGAGTTAGATAGAGGACTCATCAAGCACCGTCAAATGATTGTCAAGTGAAGATCTCCAGCCTGAGTAGGAGATGGCAATCTTTTCTCACATGGGCTGATATCTGACCGACCTCTCGATGCAGGTCCTCTGCATGGGAATAGTGATTCGGAGGTGTCAGATTAGTTAGGTCAATGGGTTGACTTAACGAGATCGAGATAACCTAAGTCCTATGTTGAATGCTGTCACAGCATAGGCACGCATACTCTGACCAGAGACAGATGTATTGCTATATGTCTGAGTATGTACATTTGGCAGACCCGTGGGTTAATGATCTAACCAAGGTCTATACACCGGCGAGCTGGTGTTCATATAAGGGTATATGAGCAATATGATCTCTCAAAGGGATCATACAGGTTCACTTGTGAACCGGAAGACATGAGCTCACTCATGAGGTATTGGGATCGATCAAATTCCATGCATAGTCGTCGTGCTTTGGAAGCATGACATGAATTTGAAGGTATGATATATACTTTGGTAAAGCATATGATCGATACCAACTCCCAATGACCAAGATTGAGAAACTTAATGATTAAACCCTGAAGAAGACAGTGTAAAATTGATCTTGATCTTCGGGTTGATCATGGGTCTTCCAGTATGTAGGATGTACATGTATTAGGAATACCTGAGGGTGATGTGATCATAAACGATTGTATATCCATGACGCTTCCATTCCGAGGGAGTGATGAAACAGGTCTGGATTTTAGTGACTCCTTTCAGTAGAGAAGCAATCCGATGTTAGTCCAAGTGTTGGACATTGGTCTGAATGAGATTCAGATTCAATGAGAAGATTGGATTTGCGGTCTTGATTTAATCAAGCATCTGTGGGAGGTTCGTAAGATCTGGATTTGAGATAAGATCTCAATATCCAAGTCACTATACATGGAATAATACAATCATCCTGTCCTTATCTCTAAGTATCTGCGGAGAAAGCACATTATTCTTGAAAGGGTTCAAGAATAATTCATTTGATGAAATGCATATCCAAGCAAGAAGGACTTGATGATTAAATGAGATTTAATTATCAAGCATAATACGAATATGATTCATATTATTATCCAAGATAATTAAATGGGATTTAATTATCAAGGATTAGATAATGTGGATAATACTATCCATAATATATGTGTATTATAAATATGATTTATACTATATATAAGAGAGAGAATTTATGTAAATAGCATTTGTTGATTAATAATGTGGATTGGATTCACATTTGTTAATTAATTGGACATGCAATTTGCAAATTAGTTTGGGTTGTGAATATGATTCACATAATATTCAATGGCATGATTGAAATATTCACAAATTAATTTGAAATTAATTTGGTGAATAATTTTGTGATAATTGTTATTACAAAATTAATTAAGGAATAATGAGATAAATAAAAAGGAGCCAAAATAACCACCAATTTCTTAGGTGGCGTCATCTATGAATTGTTCATGGGTGACGCCCCCTATATTCAAGGGTGGTTCGTTGACTCCAATTTTATTATCACATTATCTGTTAATTAGTTAATGTTAAATTAAATTATGTTGATAATGTTTCAACATATTTTAATTTAAAATAATATTGTTGGTTTTAACCAACAACAATCATAGCTATTGATCTTACATAGACCAAGCCTAGCCGTTGGATCTATGTGTCCCATGGATTGAGATCCATTGGATCCTAAACTAATATAAAAGGAGGGCTAGGGTAGCCTTCCAAGGGACATCATCTAAAGTTGTAGAAGACTACTACTCTCTCTCTTTCTCATTCTTGTGTGGGCTCTCTTCTCAACATCCAAGTGGCCGTCCACTTTGCACATTGAGAAGGAGAGCATCTTGCTTCGCCTTCGACGCTTGGATCTTCGTCAAAAGATTGCGGGAAGGACGTGACTCATCATCATGCTCGAAAGTGCGTTCTTCATGGGTCGGACATAAGACAGGAGGATCTCTACTTTGGGATCTCGCGAACACAACCACGCTTCAAGAGGTATTCCTTGTACTTTGTGGTTTGATGAAACGATCCAAGAAGTGTTCTCGTGATCATGTGGTTTCATCTTTAAAGTTAAAAAATTTTTAATTACCGCTGCATCTAGCATCTAGTACGACTAGTTGCTCCGATTGCATACGATGCGATCGATACGCTTCCGTGATGCGCTTAAGGATTCACAATATCCTTCAAGACCTAACTTATCTAACACCTCAGAATCTCTATTCCTATGCATAGAACCTGCATCAAGAGGTCAGTTACATATCAATCTTTCGAGAGAGGATTTCCATCTCCTTCTTAGGATGGAGATTATCTCTTAATAATCATTTGACGATGCTTGATGAGTCCTCAATCTAACTCATTAGATATTCATCCAAGCACCGGCCTCTATGATTCAATTATTGAATCAACAACTGTATGATTACTAAGATGACCATGGTACATAACCCTAATTGTACTAAGGGACCTATTATGAAAATTAGTTATTCTTCATTTCAGATCAGGGAATGATATTTGCAATAACATTTATTACATAATGGCTCGCTGTGGGCTCGCATGTCCAACAATCTCCTACTAGCCCAAAGAGACATTAATGGGATAATCTTTAAACCCTAACTCATGTGACAATCATAGGATATTTAGAAAAATAGCCAGGTAAGCTGATCAATCAATCTGTTCCCAAGACTACGCCAAGTCATTTTTCAGCACTTGCGTATGCCCCAGTAACAATGCTCGTATTCAATGCGAAGTTGCATCTTACGCAGCCAATACTCAATTATCATCAGTTACAAGGCCTTTAACACTACAACTTAATTATTATTATAACCAGTATATAATTTACATAATCCTTATCATAATACCCTTATTTCTAGAGATCTCTATCTCCTAAGGTATCTGTAGTTAAGACCTTTTAGATCACTATTTATAAAGTCTTAATCTCTTGAAGATAAGACTTATAGATCACTATATTTAAAGTCTTGTTATCTTTGAAGATATTGTTATTACTGCAATTAAGTGTTTTATTTTCATAGTAGGATTAGTAGTAGTTTACTACTCCCACTACATGGTAAACATCTGGCTTTTGTACACATTTAACATACATTCGACTTCTCATAACTGATGCTCAAAGGCAAGCAGTTCTAGCATTCACTTCCTCAACACTCTGAGGTGCTATCCCTTCAGATAGGTCATTACCATATCTTAAGGGAAGGAAGCCTTTCTTGTAATTTTCCAAAAAATGGAATATGTCCAAGGTGTACTACAAATGTGACGGTCCCAATACCCTCTTCTCTTTACTTCTGAACACTTTTATAATAAAGAGCTAATAACCAGATTATAAAATACTTATTATCATCCTTATATCATCCCATTAGGATATTATCTACATTTAGCACGATGAATACAATAACACTCCCACTAAGATTCACATGGTTCATCAAGATTCTATCTGAAATCATAACATTTATAATTTCATCAAATCTGTTCCAACTTCAAGAAGCTTATTTGAGCCCATAGATAGAGCTCTCTAGGTTGCACACCTTGCTTTCCTCAACCATGAAGCCCTGGGGCTACTTCACGTGAATATTCTCAGAGAGGTATTCATAGAGGAATGCAATCTTGACTTACATCTTGAAGATGTCATAGTCAAGTTATGTAGCTATAGTTAGCAATATTCTAATGGGTATAAGCATGGTTACTGAAGAAAAAGTTTCATCGCAAGCGATGTCTTCTCTTCGGTGTGTAGTTCATGGCTACGAGCCGTGCTTAGAAGGTCTCTACCTTCTCATCAGGTCCCTCTTTCTCTTGAAGATCCATTTATACCTAACAGGTTTTACCCTTATAGGTGGATCCTCGAGGGTTCATATACAACACTTGTAATAAGTCTACTTTAGACTTTATTGCTAAAATCCATCTTTCTCGGGAGCTTCATCACATGAAGTCCGATCATTGTCAGACTTAACTGAAACATGGAATACATCCTCAAACTCATTTGAAGAGGTACTAGTGTTTCATCTTTAATTGTCCTTTTAGTTTTTGATTTAAGGAGCCTCATTATCATCTCAATATTTAACGAGCTACATCACTTCATTTTCATCTTGATTCTCAAGAGAGTCATCCTTTAAGAATCACATCCTTAGAGATTAAATCTTTTAAGAATCTCAAGGTCATAAAGTAGGTATCCAATACCATCATTTATTTTCCTAATGAAGTAGCATTCTGTGGCTCCAGATTCCAACTTACTTATATGTAACCTTATTAATGATATATATTCTAGTCTTTGTTACAAATATATACCTAGAAACTAAGAGATAATTATGCTAAGAATCGTCATTGATCAAATCATGTTATACATGATCCAATTGTATTCCCTATAACTCTACTGAGTTTAGGTTTATCAAGAGGATGAGATAGGAATGATATTCCTTTCTCCATAAGGTATTCCATGAATTCATATAATAGGTACTGACTACCTAGATTAGATCAAATTCATTTGCATCTTCCTTTAAACTTTGGTTCTAGATCAGAATTGATAAATCTTTGAACATTTCAAAGCTTTCTATGGTGAATGGAAGAAATCTCATATAAAAAATAATCATTAATAGATATCACATATTCATAATGTTTACAATGATATAGATGATCCGCATACATCAATATGTATGAGATCTTGAATACCTCGACATCTAACACCATTCCCTGAGAAGGGTGTATTGGACATTTTACTTTTGAATACAATATTCATAAGTATGTAAGAGATGAAATTTTAGACACTCTAAAGTTTCATCTCTTGTTTATTGATCTCATCAACAGACATATATCCAAGGCTCGTTGCCAGATCATTGTCAAATGATATTCATCCTCCTACTGATCCTTTAAGGTTTAATTTTCAGTATTAGAAATTTTAACGAACCATTCATTAATTTTCTAATTTACTGGAGTCCACTAGATGTTAGATTACTATCTGAAATATATCCATCATAGCTCTTTATGATAGGTTTATTCCAGAATTCAAGTTTACTTCCAACATTTAGAAATAAACTATGAGTGTATTCTTATATCTAGATCATAGAGACATTCTCTAAGACTAAGGGCTCTTCCACTGAAATTATGAAGTCTATCTATCCAATAGAGATTGTTGCAACAGCTGCATCAATATCCATGTAGATGATTATTAAATCTTAAGATCAAATTTTTAGTCTTCTAATATATATGCAACTAATTGCAAGTGTTGTTAGAAGATTGAGATACAATTATTAGACTTTGATCTTATCGAATAAGCAAGTCAATATCAGTGATTATATGTAGATTATTCTGATGCGCTATCCGAGTCCTTCTTTAAGGATTCTAGATAGACTTGATAG
This sequence comes from Ottelia alismoides, assembly GCA_037367405.1. Classification (NCBI taxonomy): domain Eukaryota; kingdom Viridiplantae; phylum Streptophyta; class Magnoliopsida; order Alismatales; family Hydrocharitaceae; genus Ottelia; species Ottelia alismoides. Next base: position 151,559 of record JAZKJV010009966.1, read on the forward strand.
TCAAACTATCAAAACATCAACTTATTGCAGTATTGGCATTCATCCAACTCTTTGGATGTCATATGGAAGTCATAGAAGTAAAGTCAACTCTTTGACTTTCCTTCTGACATGGGTCAGACCCACACTTCCACTGTGCTCTCTTCATCTATAAACAACTATTGCTTAAGACAAAGGATTTCTTATGTTGAATTCAAAAGATTTCAATATAATAGTACTTCAACATTTATACATGCTTCACTCAATTCATACAATATGAATATTATGAAGCTTCATGAACGACTAGAGTATAGACAGTAGAATGATGACGGTTCAGGTAGATACTCAAACATTTTGAATACATCATCTGTTATAGAGCCACCATTCTGCATGATGCAGTGAACCAAGTCATTCTTGATTAAATGTCGAGAGCACATATGTATGCCAGATCATCTTCTTAGATTTTATACGGATTATTTGACAATTGTGATCATCAACGACATGTCACTTCTAAAGTACATTCGATGAGAGATCAAGACTATAACAATATACAAACCCTATGGTTGTAGACCTACTGTATATCTAATTGTCATTCCTCATTATTATGAGGAAACTTGCATATTGCAACCTCATACATTACATGTCCAACTGCAAGTTCAATATCTTGATCATGAATCTTGTTCATGATATTATACTGGTTATTATTGAGTATAGTATTGAGTGGGTTTAATGAAGGATTATCTGAAATAAGAAATTTGCATTAATATATATATAAATATATATATATTTTACTTTGATATAGGATTTTTTTGTACCAAAGTTGTCTTGCCTTGTCAACACTGAAAGTTCATTCCCTTTATCATTTTCAATGTAAGAGATATACTTACCATTATATCTCAAGCAAGATCTGGGATCTCCTTCCTTATCTTTGTTACATCCCAATAATATGAGAAACTGTAACTCGGATAAAAAGAAGCGGGAATACATTCCGCCTTGCAAGTCCAACTTGCATTTCTCAATTTGGTCTTTAACACCCAAGCCCGCCACCCCTAAGGTGATGTTGACCCATCATTAATTGAACCAGCCATCAACAGGAATACAACTCGCTATGCGCAATCCAATATCGCCCCAATAATATGAGGATCCGATATTGGGGTCACAACGCATACGCCCTTACTCTTTCGAGAAACGAAGAGCCCGATCCAGATGCGCTTGCATACATGAGCTGTCACTTCGGACATGCGTCTCCTACATACAATCCCTGACGACGGAACCCTTTTCCTTGACGGGAGACCATGGATGTCACTTATGTGATCCTCCATATCACATTCAAATTCTAATTAATTATTATGAATCATATTCATATGATTAATTCTTCCAAGGGAAATAACATCTCTACTAAAATAGTGTTCAATTTTAATTGGATTCAAATTAATCTAATCATATTAAATTAATGATCCAATTATATATCCAATAAACATTCTTTTATTGTTACTTGAATTATGGTATTATCTCAAAGTACGTATTATTTCGAATTTTAATAATTAGAAAAATACACCGTGATCTCTCCAGCATTATCAAGTCCCTACCGCTGTCATGGCCAGTACCGATGGGAGTGGGACAGACCACACACGATGCAACCTGCTATCCCAACTCTCCCTGACTAGACACTATATCTACCTCAAGGATAATGCCAAATTGATCACTGTGTACTTGAGATGATAATCGTTTTTTCAATCGAAGTTATATCATGTGATAATAATCAAAACATTTTTGATTGAAATTTTAAAGAGATTTGCTAAACAAATCCCCAATCCTATTCAAGCAACTATGTTTGTTGGAATGTATATCATGTAGGTTATGTAACCAATTTGTGATCTAAATCATATCTAATCAATTATTGGTTAAGGTAATGCCATTTAAGGGAATAATTATCATCAAATATTTCATAAATATTTATCCATAATTATTCCAGGAAATTAAACCATTTAATTTCACTAATTGATTAAATGACAATCACAAGGTTCTTGATTAGGAAACTAATTTCCAGCAGTGACCCTCACTTACTAAAATTAGCCCATCTCAATCAATTTAAATCCAAATCATGCAAAAATAAGTTTTCAAAGTTTTCTAATTTGATTTAAAACAGAAACCTATGTTGTTTTCATGCATTTTTAGGTGTTTCAAATCAGTAATTAACTCCTTAATTACGTCATGATTCGCAGTTCCCAAAATAGTGGATACATGTTCACTAAAATGATCATAACTTGAGCAAACATAATCAAAATCATGCAAATTCAGATCCTACGGTTTCTTTTTTAATGAGTAACATAATCCAAGTATTATTTTCGTATTTAAACAATTTAAATAGGGATGAAAATAAGCAGCACAAAACAGAGATGCGAAAATGAAATGCGGTAAAACTTTTGCAAACACTAATGAACCAAAGTCTTCCTAGGTTTACGGATCATATACAAAACCTCCAATCTAGGGTTCTGATAACACTTTAAGGATATGGTAAAATCCTTAAGCGTATGATGAAAGAATGAGGATCGCATCGTATGTGATCGGGAGCGACTAGTCGTACTAGTCGCTCGATGCAGTGGAATTTAATTTTTTTTCATGCGATGGAACCACATGATCCAAGATCACTTCTCAGATCATTTCATCTAAACCACAAACAAGTATTAGGGTTAACTCTTGAAATGTGGTTGCGATTGAGTCTCTAAACGAAGAGACCTCATGTCTTAAGTCCGATCTGATGGAGGAGACCCTTGCGAGCAAGTTGATGAACTGTGTACTTCTCGCAATCCATATTGATGATCCAAGCAGTGAATCTCCGAATCTCGTCACACGAGATCTGACATCTTCTTCATGAGCGAAGCGTACCGAAGGAGTTGGAGATACACGAGCAAATAATCGGGCAATATAACAACGATGCTACGACAAGAGCGACTCTCTAGGGCTCCATGGTGGATGGTGTCACATGGTCAAAATTCCTCTAATTTTGACCGATCCAGTGCAGCGTTAGCTATCCCATAGCTAACCAGCCTTCCCGAGTAGAACGGTCACGAACGCGCTCCAACTCTTCTCTATACTCCTGCTTGCTTACGCACCGACACTCAAAAACAAGCACGAGCTCGACTCTATGGATCGTTCAGGAACACTCTCAAGAACTCGCTCAAGAACGCTCAAGAACACGACCAAACGATCACAAAAGCACGAGCACAAAGCTCTTCTCTTTATTAGAAGGGGAACTCTCTCTGGAGTGGGTGGACACTCACTCTACACTTGTATGTTTACAAATGAGCCACCACCTCTCCTTTTATACAAGACTCAAGGTAACCCAAGGGACACTCATTATTACATTTACAATAATGATACATAAAAACACAAGAGACCTTTCGAGTTCTTCAACAATCCTTCACGTTCCTCAGCAACTTTTCGTCTGCTCGTCTCTTCGACTCCCTTGTTGTCCTTTCGTCTTCCTGCACGGTTGACGTCCAGTCAACCGCCCAGTCATCAACATCCTCGCGAGCTTGCTGTTGCAGCTTTATTATAATTCATCGAGTGCCACTGAACATTCGGTCTTGTGCCAAAGGGAACCCACAGCCTCCAGACCCTCGTGCGGTAAACCCTTCCTTAGCGTTATGCATGCTAAAGGGAAGTTCTTCATTACTTCGTCATCGTGGCCTCCAGACCACTCTCGTACGTATATTGTCGAGCATGCTCGACAATGCTCGTACTGAACACCTACAACGCTCCATGCCTTTGTCGATCGCCACACATCAGTACCAATACCGTGCGCCTTAATGCGTACGCCTATGTGACCGTACCGCATTGCTCCTCAATGCATACTGCTTCACTGCATACCGCCCTTCTGCGCTCGCGTACGTACCCGTTGCGTGCATCCCCTATCATGTCTTACATTGCTTCCTGTACTCGCTATGCTCATACTGCTACTAGCTTCACGACACTATGCTACCGAGCTAGTGTCCTTTGTGATGCTTCTACCTTGTAACTTACGGTTGAGCCTCCATACTCCTGTGGATAACCTCCGTAATACCCACGTATTTTCGAACTTCTCCTGAAGTCCAGCTCCATCGATCATTCTGAAGCATCTAGTTACCGTGTCAGCACAATCATTCTCGATCACGGAATTTGGGGGTGTGGCAGATGGCCACTATGAGAGAGGAAGAGAGGGCACGTATAGAATGAGAGAGAGAGAGAGAGAGAAAGAGAGAGAGAGTTGTTGTAAACTTCTTAGCCCTTAGAAGGGCAAGGGATGCCTCTCCTTATATAAGGTTTTGGGATCCATGGATCTCAATTCATGGACAACACAAATCCAATGACTCACATTGATTTGTATTTCTTTTAAAGGCCAAGACGTTGTAGGTAAAAACACGAAAACAATTAATTTAATTAACATTAAATATATAATTTAATCCTAAATTAAATCAAGATTTCATGGAGATCTTGGATGGAAATCTCACTCTCCATATTGGAGTGGACGACCGCCAATTTTCATATTAGAATTGGTGGCCATCCGCCCTTCCAATATGGAAGGGTGGATTTCCATGCAATCTCATGCCATCTGGTGAGATTGCACCATTCCTTGGAAATCTCCATGATTTTACAACAATACTTGTTGTAAATAATTTTACAAAAATAATTCATAATTATTTTGAGAATATTGCAATCTTGCCATTGGAAATTTGTGAATCACATTCACAACCCAAAATAAAATGTGATTTACATTTTCAATTTAATGTCCAATATTAATCCAATTCACATAAACATTTAATTAACAAATGTAAATTACAAATATCTCTCTCTTATATATTATAAATCCCATTTATAATATATGTGATTAATATGGATATTGCTATCCACATTATTCATATCCATGATAATTAAATCGGATTTAATCATCTTGGATCTCTATTCTCATGTTCCCAAATAATATGAATCATATTCACATTATTCATATCTTTGAAAATTAAATCACATTTAATTATCTAAGATAACTCTCCTTATAATATGAAAAAAATTCATATCACTCATGATAATTAAATCATATTTAATTATCTATTTTCTTAATGCTCGGATACATATATTAATAATGAAATTATCCTAAACTCTTTCAAAAATAATACACTTTCTCCGCTGATACTTGGAGATAAGGACATGACGATTGTATTGTTCCACATATAGTGACTTGGATATTGAGATCATATCTCAAATCCAGATTGCGGGCCTCCCATAGATGCTTGATTATATCAAGACCACAAATCTAATCTTCTCATTGCATCTGAACTACATTCAGATCAATGTCCAACATTTGGGCCAAGATCTGATCGGTTCTCTACTGATAGGAGTCACTAAAATCCAGACCCGTTTCATCACTCCCTAGGAATGGAAGCATCATGGTTATACAATCGTTTATGATTACATCACCCTCAGGTATTCCTAATACCTGTACATCCTGCATCTTGGAAGAGCCGGAATAAACCCGAAGTATTAGATCAATTTTATACTGTCTCTTCATGGTTTATTATCGAGTTTCTCATTCGATCATTGGGAGTTGGTATCGATCATATAATTTCCAAAATCGTATGTCATACCGAGATCTTGATCATATACTTTCCAAGAGCATATATCAAACCTACAAATTCAGTTAAGCTTCCAAAGCGAGACGACCGTGCACGGAATTTGATTCATCCCAATATCTCATGAGTGAGCTCATGTCTTCTGGTTCAGTAATGAACTTGTATGATCCCTTTGAGAGATCGTATTACTCATATGCCCTCGCATGCACACCAGCGTGCTGGTGTATAGACCATGATTAGGTCATCAACCTATTGGTCTGCCAAATGTACATACTCAGACATATAGTAACACATCTATCTTCGGTCAGAGGATGCGTGCCTATATCGTGACAACATATGACTTAGGACTTTGGTTATCTCGATCTCATCAAGTCAACTCATAGACCTAACTTATCTAACAACTCAGAATCTCTATTCCTATGCACAGGACCTGCATCAAGATGTCAGTTAGATATCAGCCTTTCGAGAAAGGATTTCCATCTCCTTCTCAGGTTGTAAATCATCTCTTAATAATCATTTGCCGATACTTGATGAGTCCTCAATCTAACTCCTTAGATATTCATCCAAGCACCAACCTCTATGATTCAATTATTGAATCAACGGCTGTATGATTACTAAGATGGACATGGTACATAGCCCTAATTGTACTAAGGGACCTATTATGCAAATTAGTTATTCTTCATTTCAGATCAAGGAATGCTATTCGCAATAACAATTATTGCATAATGGCTCGTTGTGGGCTCGCATGTCCAACAATAATGACTACCCATATTACTTCAGAATGGTACCTTACGTATTGTCCTTTAACCACCCAATATGCTAAGGGAGACCGTAGTTCCCTCACTAAAAAGTAGCTATTCATCTTTAAATCAAGTAATCAGAATTATCACTAATTATTTATTATTATTTTACAGCTCCTAATTTCTGTAAAAGTTTTGAAAATGGCATTATATAAACAAAAATTTTATAGAGTCTACGTAATATACACAACTTATACCAATACCCAAGTTATGATGTGAAAATAATTAAAGTACGAGCTATGGATACATTATATATATAATATAGATCGCATATACTTAGCTTGTGCAATGTCTTGAATGTACATAGTGAAATATAGACATAGCTCATACCAATCATAATTGAGTGAACCGAATAGGAAGTCAACTCGCCCCCTATACTTAGGCTTTGAGGGCCTGAGCATGACAGAAGAGCAAGAAATGATGTGGTCAAGGGTGAGAATAAAGAATATAAGTTGTGTATCGAAGACACGCCAAGGCAACTCAGGTTAAGTTATATTCAAGGGTCGCTGCGACCGAAATCGCGAGGCTCGGTCAATCCAAAAAAATCAATACCACAATTAGGATAATCACATGCACAAAATCCAATTTAAGCGGTCTCCGCTATTTATCTAACCTGGTATAGCGACCATGGTCGAACACAAGGAACATGAGTAAACCTACGAAGTAGTCGAGATCAGAACACTAAATACAATTTTCATTTAATTTTATTTTTGCAAATTTTTATATTTTTCAAAATAGAGAACAAATAAACAAGGCAATGAGAAAAGTAAGGCACAAGGAAGCTTTCACAATTTTTATTAAGACTAAAAATATATAAAATTGGAAATAAAAATGTTTTTATATTATTCAAATTGCAAATGTTTTTGTTAATTTTGTGGTCTTTTTCTGATTTTTGTTTGATTTTATAAAAATAAAACAAATACAAAACAGGGAGGCAATGTACAGTCTGGACTGTAAGGTAAATTTAAAATACTAAAAGTGCCTAAATGTCCTAGTTATGATTTTTTTAAAAAAGTAAATAAAAAGACCTAACTACAACAAGTGCAATCCATTTTTTGAATTTTTTAAAAATTTTAATGATTTTTATATGATTTTTAATATTTTGTGATTTTTAGGGTTTTTATAAATGATAATGCAAGAATAATGATACTGGAATGAAAACACACTAAAACAAACATTCATAAATTTTTACAGAATTTTTGAGGCTATTTTTATATTTTTTGGTATTTTAAAAAATATACAGGGCATTTTTAAAGGTTTTTGATTTTTAGATGAATTAAATAAAATTAAATCAAGTCATAAAAATTACCAAAAATATTACACATTAGCAGGAGCTAATGATAAATTTTCTGGAATTTTTGAAGTTGATTTAATAATTATTTGATTAAAAACAAGAGACATAGGTTGTAGGGACCTGTTTGCAATTATCCTAAAGTTCCCCGGACAAATAATAATGCACATAAAAGGTTCAAGGCCACTATTGGAAAAGGTCCTAGAAATAAGCGCACATGCTCATTAAATCACGCATAGGGGTATTTATGCAAATATCATAAATGTTCCATTCAAAACATAACGATCAGAAAATGCAAGACATAGTGTGTAAATAAACCACAGAAGCATGTGAGCATGCACATGTGTTCAGACTCGAAGGACTAAAGTGTACATACTGTAAACATAAGGGACTAATAATCAAAAAGTTTGAACTGCAACTTTATTTAATAAACTAAAAAGTAAAACATAAAATCTACATGGAGGATAGTGCAATTTACTCTCGTAGGGCACGTGCGGAGCCCGTGGGGGACTCATGGCCTGCTCTGGCAATGTTACCTGCTGACGGCTCTGATCTGCTCAGCTGACAATTTGACGGTGCAGATATGTGGAGCAGGTGTACGGGTGAGATGGCGTCTGTGGAAATCAGACGGTGCAGGGAATGTAGGCCTGGATGGCCGTGAATCGTGCATCTGACGCGTCTGACAAAAGGGGGTGACGGACGACTGTGATGAGGCCTGGATAGGCAATGTATGATCAACGACGGATGAAGGTCCCTGAAGAACTCATCAGGGGTGACCTTCAACCAAGCGAGGATGAAGATCCAACGCTCAGATGGAGGTGCTGAGGAGATCAACACGACCGTTGAGGTACTCCGCGTCTGGTGGGCATCTCTGAGGACAGTGCCAATGGTCGGATGAACGAGGTGGGTTGGTTCCGCTTGTAGTTTCTCCATCTGAGTAGTTGGGCCTCCCAATGGAGCTACCCTTGTGCATGGATGCCTACAAAGAGTGGAAAAGACTCGGGGCGAAGCTCCGGTCCAAGTTATTGGAGCAAGAACGGAAAGAAGTGACGGGAAGCAAGATTCGATCTCCGGCGAATGTGGTAGAGGAGATCTGGGCCTCAATCTCGACATGATGGTCGATTCTAGAGATGATCAGATTTTGGGGGAAAATGGAGGGTGATGTGCAGCGTCGATCAGAATGGATATGTTTGGATATCGGGGCTCCAACCCACTGGTCAGAGAGTAGGTGGATGTGCGGCGGTGCTAGATGGAGTGAAAGAATAAAACAAGGAAATGGACAAGAAATGAGGGGTACCTGGATGTGAGAACGTGTTCCTCAACTCCTGGCGTAGGGAGTCGATGAGATGATGGCCTCGACCACATTGTGGAAGGCGGGGAGGCTGAAGCGGCGTGCTCACTGGCCATGTAGCTGAGCTACATCTCCTGACCACCAAACTCCAGTCCGAGGGGTGCCTCCGGTAGCTGTCACTCCACCTAAGGTCTCTAGGACTGGAAGAAGAGGCGATGAACGAGCTTCCCTATAGTGGTGGTAGAAGAGATGATTTATAAGATTCTCAGGGGGCTGGAAGACTCGGGTGAAGGCACACAACCCTAGGAAGATCCTCGCCTTCCTAGGGATCCACAAAGGTCGTGGATCCAAGGAGAGGCCACGGGGGAAGAATCGGGGCGAGGGGTTGCATGAACCGACTGGGAAAATTGGGAGAAATTGGTCCGACGAACAAGGTCAGGTCGGGTCAATCCTGGTAGAGGGCATTGACCCGAGTTAACAAAGTGACCTGGACCAATAAGAAAATTTGAATGTACAAAATATTTACAAATTCAATAAAAAATAGTAAATGGATTAGAAATAAAAAGTGTATAAAACGAAAAATATTTATTATTTTTCAAACTATTTTTCTGTGATTTTTAATTATTTCTATGAAAAATAAATTAATCTCTATACAATATAATGTGTTATATACATGTATAATATACCTATGTATTTTGTACAATTATTTTTATTTTGATGTTTTTACACAAATACCGTATTTTGTATTTTATTTTTTTACAAGATGTTTTTAGAAGTCTAAAATAATTTTATTTTATTTGTATTAGTTATGTACATGAATATAATAAATAAAGAATGTTGTATGTATACATGTATTTTGTACAAGTGAGAGATGATTTAATTTTAATTTTATTTTATTTTTAAGAAATAATACAGCGAGGTAAAAGGAGTATTTTATTTTTATTTTTTCAAAAATATGTATTTATAGATATAAACGATATATACAATATAGAGTAGGCCCTATCTCTCTCTACTTATTTATTTGGCGATCATGTCAATGTTTGGCATTCTCTTGGTGTTCGAGTCACTCTGTATTTATTCTAAATACATCATTCCTTTTTCTTTTCCTCTATTCTTTTATTTTTGCACACGTACATGCTAATTATGCAGTACTAACAAATGCATTCTGAATGCTAACTTATTGTATTTACACTTATCTACATGATGCTTTTCCCAGATAAATAGCTAAAATAAAAGAATAAAGAGTGAGAACCAAGGATGAATCACCCCTCTATACTTTACGTTTGCTAGACCCTTAGCAAACACTTATTTGAAAAAGAAGTGAAAAATAAAAAGGAAAGAAAAAGAAGGAGAATCAATGCTGATTATTAAACTTATCTTCATTAAATTGAAGTATGGAGCTCAGTCAAACCTTTGGATTATTAGTTTGTCGGAACCTTATTTGGACCTAGGTTTAAGACTCAACAACCTCTAAGTTCCATCAATATATGTCAAGACTCCTCAATAATCCAGATCAGAACTACACAAACTCTAATGACCATGAATCTTTTCTTGTACGGTATAATATGTATCTCTCCACCTCAGAAATGACAAGTCAACAGCCTCCCTCAACAAGGTAAATCTAATGCCCTAGTCCAACATCTCTTTCCTCGAAGAGCGGGGTATTCCCTTCTAAGTTCAAGTTCAACCGGCTCAAGAAGAGGGGAAAGAAGAGAATGGACCATGACCAGTGTAGCCATGTATCCCTGGGAGCCTAACCAATTAGCTATGTCTCCCGCTGCAAGCTTCATGAGATGAGAAGATGTAACACAAGCTTTGCTTTATTTGACTATATACACTCCAGCAAGTATTTTATTTTCTATCAGACCCGCCAATTTTTTTGGAGTTTTTTTCTTTTGCACATTATTTTATTGATGTGCATATGTACAACATATCTACATGGTGCAACATATATACATAAGGACTTCTTCCTCTTGAGCCAGTACACTATCCCTCTTTTGAAGCATTATTGCAACCCACAACTCCTGTCCTTAGACTTCAACACTACCGGACCAAATTGAGGTGCACTTCCTTCCCTAAAGGAAGACGAGAGGTTCCACCTAGAAGTACTACCCTCGTATGCTACCCCAAGCCAAAGGAAACTGCCTCCTCACCATCTCATCCATAGAGATCTATGTGTAAGGTGCTAGTGCAAGTAAATCCATTGTCTGTGAAAGTCATGTATGCGCTGTTAAGTATTCTACTTAGGTTCATCAAGATGACATCTGATCATAGCCTAGTGGACTCAAAGAATTAAGTCACCAATGGACCTAAAAAGTCTTTCCCCCAACCCCTATAAGGTTCCTCTTAGAATTAGGTGGATTAAGGTCTTAACCAAGCTCCATTTTCCAATTTAATTCCAGGCTGGTTTAAATGTCAACTATGATTCAGAAGAATATACAAATATTTACAAACATCTTTTCATGCAAAACTTTTGAAAATAGCGAATTTTTTGAAAATGTTTGAATGGATGCATGAATGCATAAGTTTTGCAAACGATTTACAAACATTTACACAAGGGTTTTTGCAAACTTTTGTTTTTCTACATTTTAGCAAATCATTTTTAAAAACATTTGTACAAAATAATTTCTATAAATAGCGATGTATGTGCAAGAAAGAATTTTATGTACAAGAGAAATTTTGATTTTTTTGTAATTTTTAACTAAAGGATTTTAGCCATTTTATTTATTAACACACTTATAAAAGTACGAGTTATGGCTAAAGTATATATGTAATATATACGTTACTCCCCTATACTTAGCTCGAACGATGTCCTCAGAGTGAACAAAGAGCGATGAAGAAGACATAACGCATGCTTAGTATAAGGAAGTGAAAAGGAATAGTATACTATAACGATGAATAAAAGCATCAAATATAGAGATCTTGGTGATTCCCCCTATACTTAGGATAGAGTAATCTTAAGTATAGAAGACTGTACACAAAGGGAAATCCGAGTCAGAGAATGTATAACTTTTACCTCCCCTATACTTAGGGTAAGATATCCCTAAGTATAGGCAGCAAAACAGAGGTAGAAAGAATCAAAAGAATAATCGAAAATCTGACGCCCCCTATACTTAGGGTAGAGTGCACCCTAAGTATAGCGTAATCACAAGATCAAGACGGCGTTAGACTAAAGAATGCAATGATATGGACAGCTGGATCTATACAAGGCGTGAGACAGTGATAATCAGCCAGGAGATGCGAATGATGTGAGTCAAAGGCCACATCTCATGCCAAATTAACCAGGGCGACGTCAACGATCAACGACTCATGATCTAGATATGGTTTGAGGCGTTGATCGTTAACATAAAAGGTGGACTCAGATGACATTTCAGATATGTTGATATGACACCTTTTTGACCAGGTAAGGTCCTTTCCACTTACTCTGCAATTTCCCTGAAAATAATCTAAGCATGGCATCAAATAACCATACTCTCTATTCTGGCTCAAATTGCTTATGGCTGAAATGAGAATCATGCCATATCTTTATACACTCCTTGTACTGAAGGATGCTTGAAAAGGCTGTGTCTATAAGCTCCTCCAGGGCTGCCAATACTGCCTTTCTTTGATATCCTATACTCTGGATCCAATAATATATCAATGACGTCCCATATTGACTTATGCTTGATCTCAATAGGTAAATGGTAGGGCTTACTATAAACAAGACGAAAGGGAGATGTATCCAAAGGAGTCTTTAAGGAAGTCTGATATGCCCACAAGTTCGAGTCCAAAAGCTGTGACCAATCCTTTCGGTCTGGGTAGACTACCTTCTGTAATATCATCTTGATATCCCTGTTCGATACTTCAGCAAGACCAATAGTCTGAGGATGATATAGAGTGGCAACTCGATGGTCTATGCTGAATTCGTTAGCAAGGGCCTTTACCTTGTCGTTGATAAAGTGAGATCCCCTGTCAGATATCAATACTCAAGGCACCCTGGATAGTGAAATGATATTCTTCCTCAAAAATCTGCAAATAGTCTTAGCATCTGCGGTTTGGGCAGGTATGGCCTCAACCCAACGACTCACATATTCAACAACTAATAGAATGTACTCGAATCCATGACTCTTAGGGAATGGACCCATGAAATCAATGCCCCATGCATCAAAAACTCAAAGAACTGAATGGGCTGCATTGACATCATATCACATTGTCCACAAGTGCCCATCCTATGACAATCAGTACACCTCTTCATGAATTCATCAGAATCCTTGAAGAGGGTAGGCCACCATAGGCCAGATTGGAGCACTTTCTATGTTGTTCTCCTCCCAGAATGATGTCCTCCTAGCTCAATCTTTTGATAGTATGTGAGGATGCTGTGGTTCTCCTCCTGAGGAATGCACCGATGCCATACACTATCCCCTCCTTCATGATAAAGGATGCGATCCTCCCAATGATAGGACTTGGCCTTCGCAAGGAAGGTCTCATGTTTCTGCCTGGGCCAACCTTGTGGAACTTTCTTGGCGACAATATAGTTCACAATATCGGCGTACCATGGGAGAGATACGATCACAAGGATAGCCTCATTTGGAAGGTCTCTGAAAAAGGATTAATCTGCTCAGATTCCTCAAGATTTTCCAATCGGGAGAGATGATCTGCCACCACATTCTTGACTCCAGGTTTATCCTTAATCTCAATAACAAACTCCTGGAGTAGAAGGATCCATCTAGTTAGTCTCGCTTTGGCATACTTCCTTGCCATGAGGTACCTGATGGCAGTATGATCAGTAAAGATAGTCACTTTGGATCCAAGAATATATGATCTGAGTTTGTCCACGGAAAAGACTACATCTAGCATCTCTTTCTCTGCAACGGTATAGTTCCGCTATGCGGCATCCAATGTACGGCTGGCATAGTGAATGGTAAATGGTACTACTCCATCCCTCCTCTGTCCTAGCACAACCCCTATGGCAAAATCGGAAGCATATGTCATGATCTCGAATGGGAGAGACCAATCAAGTGGCTGAAAGACAGGAGCCTCAACAACTAAGCTCTTGAGAGACTCAAATGACGCAAGACACTTATCATCTACAATGAACTCGGTGTCTTTTGTTAGTAGATCATCAACCATCGGGCAATCCTGCTGAAGTCATGAATGAATCGTCAGTAGAAACCGACATGCCCCGGAAAAGATCGTAACTGCCGCAAGTTGGACGATGGATTGAGTTTCCTGATGATATCCACCTTGGCCGAATCAACCTCCATGTCCATATTGGAGGTGATATGACCAAGCACCGTCTCCTGAATCACTATAAAGTGACTCTTTTCCCAAGATAGAACAAGATGGACCTCTATGCAGCGCTGACGAACATGGTCTAGACAGTCAAGACAAGCATCAAACCCATTGTTGTAGATCGAAAAGTCATCCATGAAGACCTCTAAATAGTCACCCACGATGTCCAAGAATATGGACAACATGCACCTTTGGAATGTTGCCGGGGTGTTACATAGACCAAAGGGCATCCGTCTGAAAGCATAAGTCCCAAACGGACATGTGAATGTCATCTTGTCCTGGTCTTCGGGTGCTATGGCCACCTGATCATATCCGGAGTACCCGTCAAGAAAGAAGTAGTGACTCTTCCCAACTAGCATCTCTATAATATGATCAATAAAAGGCAGCGGGAAATGATCCTTCTTGGTGGCCTGATTCAATCGTCTGTAGTCCACACAGACCTTCCAAGAAGTGGGTACTCGAGTAGCTATCTCCTCTCCAGACTCACTCACAACTATAGTGATGCCCGTCTTCTTAGGCAACCACATGTAATGGACTAACCCACTTGGAGTGGAAGATGGTGTAGATAAAATTGGCGCTCCACCATTTCGATATTTCCTTCATGACTACTTTTCGAAGGTTCAGGTTCAACCGTTGCTGGAACTCACACGACAGCTTAACGTCCTCTTCAAGATAAATATGGTGGGAGGACAGAGCCATATTTATCCCCTGGAGATCAGCTACACTCCATCCTATCGCCTTGCGGTTCCTTTCAAGAACCTCCATCAAACGAGATTCTTGCTCTTCAATCAAATCGGATGAGATAATGACTGGGTACATCTCATGCTCACCCGTAAGGAATCTATACTTCAGCGATTGCGACAAAGGCTTCAGTTCAGGACAACCGGGAGCTGGTAAATTTGGCCTATGAAAGGTTTGAGTGAATGCAAACAGATCTGAGTGAGAGAACTCTCGCTGATCATACAAATCTGGTGAAGACTGCCCTACTAGTGTATCTGTACTCGGTGCTGGCAAGGTCTCCGTCCTAGATGCTGGCTCTGCAGACATCAGACAATGTAACAAATCATCAAACTCTGCCCAGTCTATGTCTGAATCCAAGGGATCTGAATCAGAATCACATGATACAAAATCTGCTTCGCTGTCCCGAACACGGTTGTCAACCATAGAAGTATCCTCAGCCAAGAGTGTGCTCTCTGAACTCTCCTCTGTTGGAAATTGTGGATCTACAACATCTGAAGGTGAGAGAAGGGCTCGTGAAATGGGTTTGGTCCAAGCAGCTTCGTCATCAGTGATCACAAAGTCGCACTCCTGGTGGACGTCTCGCTCTGCCTCTGTCATCTACTCCGTATCACTGCACTTCTCTAAGCAAGCTAAGTTTCGTGCTCTAGTCTCGTCAATCGTCTCTATTTGTATACTCTCTCCCTCGACGCGAAAGTATACCTTCCCACTATCATGGTCGGACACCGCCTTGGCTATGGCCAAGAATGACCGTCCTAAAATAATGGGGGTATCGGTCACAGATTTAGGGATCTCCATGTCCAACACAACAAAGTCCACTGGGAATTTCAAGCCCTGAATGGTGAGGACCATGTATTTCAACAACCCCTCGGCCTCTTGACAGATCTATCAACAAATTGAAGGACTGTCCTGCTTTATCAAAGAAGGCCAAACTCGAATCGGTTGAGTAAGATTGCCGGAAGGAGGTTGATAGAAGAGCCGTT
This sequence comes from Ottelia alismoides, assembly GCA_037367405.1. Classification (NCBI taxonomy): domain Eukaryota; kingdom Viridiplantae; phylum Streptophyta; class Magnoliopsida; order Alismatales; family Hydrocharitaceae; genus Ottelia; species Ottelia alismoides. The sequence continues at coordinate 167,518 of JAZKJV010009966.1, forward strand.
GTCTAATAGAGTACGATCAAATCTCTGCTCATGAATATGGCCTTCGACATAGGGAGCTCCTGCATCTGGCCTCTTGGGCACACGGTTCTGGATAACAAAACAAGTGGAATGTGTTAGTACATGGATCTCTGCTTGATGATTCCTCTTCTTCCTACAAATAGTGGTATTCTCTCTCAAGTACTTCTGTAAGAGAGGGATGTGCTCAAGTGCCTCTTGTAGAGTCATCTAGATATGGAATCTATCAATCATCTGCTGGATGAACTCTAGCTACTTCTCCTTTTTTGGATTTTCTTTTTTATTCCCCTTAGCCAAGCGGAGTGTTTGGGGGAAGGGGATGGTTGGACCCTCCTCAGATAGAGGGCTAGGAACATGTTCTTGCTGCTGCGAAGGCATGGAATCCATATAAGTATCACCAATCACCACATATGGACTCAAAGATGAAGAAACATTTCCTTTATTAATTTTTTTGATATTTTCATATAGTCCCAAGGTACAGAAACTGGAGAAAACACTGTTGGAATATAAGGGGTGTCCTCCGTACCACCCACGTCATCAGGAACTGCGACATCATCACCACACTCTGGTTCAACATTAAGGTATCTAGTGGAATGAGTACCACCCTGCGTGTCTGGAGAAACGACAGCCTCAGTACCGTCGGCTGGATCAACAACCTTGGTGGCTTTGGCACCACTGACATCATCGTCAACCTTAGCGGCATCGGCACCATTATCTTCCTCGTCTGGCGTTCCTGAATCCTTGTGATGTCACCACTCAGATGAGGTGCCACCGGCTGGCATCCTACCGCTTCTAAGTGACACAAATCAACATCAAATGTATATAAAGCAATGTCACCCAACAAATCACTAGGAGTGGTGGTCTCTGTAAATTGTACCTGCTTAGATTTTCTTTTCAGGTTGTTCGGGTTGGACTCAATCTGAGCTGGTATGACGACTTTACCCTCAATGATCTCCCTCATCTCCTGGCGAAACTCATCCATCTCCCACCTAAAGGATGCCTGTTGGTCAGAGAGTAGGCTGGCTAGATCATCGAGTGCTGGGTTCTCATAGGCTGGCCCATGAGAATCGGACAAGTTTCCTCTTTGAAAATGAGGTTGCTACTGGAACTGATGAGGGACTTACTGAGAATACTGCTGAGGCTGCTGCAGGTGTTGCCTCCACTACTGTCCCTGCTGGTAGGGATGAGGACCTGACTGGAACTGTTGTTATAGCAGGTGAGGGAACTAGGGCTGCTGTGGTTGGCCGAACTGTCCACCCTGAGCTGGAGGCTGCTGTTGGGATGAGGCACCTCCAGTCGACCACCTGAATCCGAGATGATCTCGGAAGATCTCGGACTATTGTCGGTTGTACCAAATCCCATTGACTTCTATCAACGGCTCCTACTCGTAGGGGGATGGAGGGAGAACTGGCAGTGACTGATCCTGCTAATACACCACCATCTGGGTGTCCTGAGATGGCGGTGACTGAGGGTACTGGTGCTGCAGCTGCTGGAACGGCTCCGCCTAGATGTGGTGAATCTGTCGGTACTGGGCGGAATGCTGGGATGAGTCGCTGTTGCTAGGATCAGCTCGTGACCTGAGATGGGGATGGGAAGTCGTCTATGCCACTGGAGATACATGATATGGGTCTTTAGGTCACTCAACGTTTGTGCCAACTGGTCAATCTGAGTCATGCCCTGGCACTACTTCTTCTCGATAATCTCGATGCGATCCAGCTTCTCACTGATGATGCCCATATAACCAGTCGACGACTCGGCCTATGCTGTGGTTGCTGAAGAGGTGGATGGACCTGCATCGACTCATGCTATCCTTTGATAGGACACGACATGGGGCGAGGGCTTCCCATAAGTGTAGAGACGGGTCTGGGACATAACTGTGCAGTTCTAAGCCATCTCCTCATCTATGGAACAGACCCGATCTTCATCCTTGGTGAAGTAGGAGCCCCCACAAGAAGCATTCATAAGCCCCTGCAGCTCCGGTGTCAGCCCACAAAAGAAACTCTATACTTAGTTGGGCCTGGAGATGTCATGGTGTGGACAATAGTCAATGAGCTCACGGAAACGATCCCACACCTCATGGAATTGCTCGTTGGAGATCATGGAGAAGTTATTGATCAGAGCTCAAGCTACGTTTATCCGATCGAGTGGATAGTACTTTTTCAAGTACTCAGTCCGGAGCTGTTCCCAAGAAGTGACATATCTCCCCAAATGCTTCAACCAGTAGGCTGCTCTGTCAACTAGGGAGAATGGAAAAGCCATCATCTTGATGGTGTCCTCATCCACATATCTGTTATGGATAGTGTTGTAAATCATCTCGAATTCTTGTAAGTGAAGATGTGACTCCTCGGTGGAAAGCCCATGGAATTTGGGCAACAGCTGGATAATCTGAGGGGGGAACATGAAATCTCCCAAAATCATCGAAAACTGAATCTAACTGTGTATAAGGGTTGCACCAGGGTTGTGCAACTCTCTCATCGGCCTAGCTAGTCATACTAGTTCCTATGGTTCTTCTGGATCTTCTGGTTGGTCTCCTGCTCCTCCTCATACGGGAATGTCTCCACCGGCTACTCGCTGTTGCTCCTCTCTGTTGGCTCGCATTTACTCTAACTCTCGATGAACCTCAACTATAAATGCTCCCTGATCTCTGATCTGACGTTGCATCGTCTCCAAGGAGGCTAACAATGTGTTGTTGATGGTGCCCTGATCTAGAACATATGTGGTATTCTGGGATTGCCTATTAGTGCGCTCCTCGCTACTGGCCATCTCTTAGGTATTTGGAGGTGAGAAAGTGTTCCTGAGCTCCAGGCGGAGGGAGCCGATGAGATGATGGCCTCGACCACGTTGCGAAAGGTTGGGAGGCTGAATGCGGTGGTGCTCGCTGACCACGTAGTTGAGCTACGTCTCCTTACCACCAAACTCCAATCCGAGGGGTGCCTCTAGTAGTTGTTACTCCACATGAGGTCCCTATGGCTGGAAGAAGAGGCGAGGAACGAGCTCCCATGCAGTGGAGGCGAAAGAGATGATTTCTAGGATTCCCAAGGGGCTGGAAGACTCGGGCAAAGGCACACAACCCTAGGAAGATTTGCACCTTCCTAGGGATCCCAAAGATCGTGGATCCAAGGAGAGGCCACATGCGAAGAATCGGGCATAGGGGTTGCATAACTCGACTGGGAAAATTGGGAGAAATTGGTCAGACAAACAGGGTTAGGTTAGGTCAAGCCTAGAAGAGGGTGTTGACCTGAGTTAACAAAGTGACATGGACCAATCAGAAAATTCAATTGTACAAAATATTTACAAATTGAATAAAAAATAGTAAATGGCTTAGAAGTCAAAAGTGTATGAAATGAAAAATAATTTATTGTTTTTCAAAATATTTTTCTGTGATTTTTAATTATTTTTATGAAAAAAATTAATCTATATACATTATAATGTATTATATACATGTATAATATACCTATGTGTTTGTACAATTATTTTTATTTTGATGCTTTTACACAAATACCACCATTTTGTATTTTATTTATTTACAAGATCTTTTTAGGAGTATAAAATAATTTTTATTGTATTCTTATTAGTTATGTACATTTATATAATAAATAAAGAATGTTGTATGTATACATGTATTTTGTACAAGTGAGAGATGATTTAATTCTAATTTTATTTTATTTTTAGGAAAGAATACAAGGAGGTAAAAAGAATATTTTATTTTTATTTTGTTAACATAATTATTTACTGATATAAATGATATATACAATATAGAGTAGGCCTATCTCTCTCTACTTATTTTACTGGCGATCAGGTCAATGTTTGACCTTCTCTCGGGGTTCGGGTCACTCTGTATTTTTTCTAAATACCTCTTTCATTTTTATCTTCCTTTATTATTTTATTTTTACACAAGTACATGCTAATTATGCCGTATTAACAAATGCTTGCTGAATGCTAACTTATTGTATTTACACTTATCTACATGATGCTTTGCCCAGATAAATAGCTAAAATAAAAGAAGAAAGATTGAGAATCAGGGATTCATCATGTATACACAATGATGCTGGCCCCCCTATACTTAGGCTCAGTTCAACCTAAGTATGATCAAGTGACTACAAATGGGGGAATGAGTTTATCTGAGATGGATATACAAGTAATCGATTGAATCTTCTAGCTACACCAAAGAGGATGGATTCTTGTTTCAAAGTTTCACATGGGTCAAGGGAGTCTTTCATCAGAATATATACTCTGTGTGAATAATATATGCTAAACCAGGACCAACTGCTTATTTGATTCGACGAAGTTCTTAAGGCAGATGTCCATTGACTAGGGAAGTGTTTGTACTCTCTATTGTCTCAGAAATGGTAAGAATGCCAATATTGTGTACTTCCCTGATGATTAGTGGTCCTATCCATTTTGAATTTAACTTCCATTAGAATATCATTAACCTTGCATTAAATAACCACACTTCTGTCCTGGGATAAAGTTCCTGGTTCTGATGTGTCTATCATGCCATTTTTTCACTTTTTTCTTATAGATTGTGTTGTTTTCATAGGCATGGTTTCTGTTTTTTGTGAGCTCATTCAGATCCATATCACTGTTCTTTTTTCCTTGGTGACAATTCCAGTTGATCTTCCTGATTGCCCATTCTGATTTGTGTACTAATTCTGCATGAAAATAAAATAGCTTGCCAAATACCATTATAAAAGGGGAGATGTCCAATCGGGTCTTGTAAGTTGTCCTGTAAGCCCAAAGAACTTTGTCCAGAAGTTGGGACCATTCTTCCTGTCAGGACGGACTTGCTTCTGTAAAATTCCTTTGACCTCTCTGTTTGACACCTCTACCATAGCATTAGATTCTAGAGGGTAAGAACTAGCGCCACGATGCTCGGTACCACAGTCCTTGATCAACCTCTTCACCTCCTCGACAACGGTGCCATTTGATGAATCACATTTTCCACCTTTTAATAAAGATAAATTGTAGTATAGGATGCAAAAAATGATCTATCAAAAACCCCAACTTTAAATATGTGGATTATTTTACTTGGTAAATGCACCAAGATCGAACACATGGAACATTTACCAAGTAAAATAATCCACATATTTAAAAAAATTCAAGAAATATATTTACTTGGTTCTAAATGAATTAAAATAATTAAATAATTGAAATTTGAATTTCTTTGTCCAAAAAATAAAGTAAAAAATAAAAGAGATGTAATGCAAGGTAAACAGAGTAAACAATGAGCACATGATCTGTGAATAATTGATCTTCTAATCCTCAATTAGAGTGATCAATTAATTCTCAAAATTTATCACAGATCTAAAGAAAATTCAAGAAATATATTCAAATTAATTCCGAACTGTCGGTAAAATATATTCAAGAATTAGATCATGTGATTAATTAAAATCAATTTCTAAATATTTCTTTGAAAAATCGATCTCCAAATTCCCTACATAATTCTGAAGGATATCGTGAATCCTTAAGCGCATCATGGAAGCGTGTTGATCGCATTTTATGCAATCGGAGCAACTAATTGTACTAGATGCTAGATGCGGCGGAAATTAAAATTTTAACTTTAAAGATGAAACCACATGAACACGAGAACACTTCTCGGATCGTTTCATCAAACCACAAAGTATAATGAATACCTCTTGCAGCGTGGTTGTGATCGTGAGATCCCAAAGTAGAGATCCTCCTGTCTCAAGTCTGATCCACGAAGAACGCACTTGCGGGCACGATGATGAGTCGTGTCCTTCTCGCAATCTTTGACGAAGATCCAAGCGTCGCTGGCGAAGCAAGATGCTCTCCTTCTCATGCAAAGTGGACGGCCATTTGGATACTAAAAGAGAGCCCATACGAGAATGAGAGAGAGAGAGAGAGTAGTAATCTTCTACAACTCTAGATGATGTACCTTGGAAGGCTACCCTAGCCCTCCTTTTATATTAGTTTAGGATCCAATGGATCTCAATCCATGGGACACATAGATCCAACGGCTAGGCTTGGTCTATGTAAGATCAATGGCTATGATTGTTGTTGGTTAAAACCAACATCATTAATTTAAATTAAAATTTGTTGCAACATTATCAACATAATTTAATTTAACATTAACTAATTAAGAGATAATGTGATAACAAAATGGAGTCAACCAACCACCCTTGAATATAGGGGGCGTCACCCATGAACAATTCATAGGTGACGCCACCTATGAAATAGGTGGTTGTTTTGCCTCCTTTTTATTTTATCATATTATTTCTTAATCAATTTTGTAATAACAATTATCACAAAATTATTCACCAAATTAATTCCAAATTAATTTGTGAATATTTCAATCATGCCATTGAATATCATGTGAATCATATTCACAACCCAAACTAATTTGTAAATTGCATTTCTAATTAATTAACAAATGTGAATCCAATCCACATTATTAATCAACAAATGCTATTTACATAAATTCTCTCTCTCTCTCTCTTATATATATATATTATAAATCATATTTATAACACACATATATCATGGATAGTGTTATCCACATTCTCTTAATCCTTGATAATTAAATCTCATTTAATTATCTTAGATAATCATTCTCACAATATGAATCATATTCATATTAAGCTTGATAATTACATCTCATCTAATCATCAAGTTCTTCTTGCTTGGATATCAATTTTATCAAATGAATTATTCTTGAACCCTTTCAAGAATAATGTGCTTTCTCCGCAGATACTTGGATATAAGGACATGGCGATTGTATTATTCCATGTATAGTGACTTGGATATTGAGATCTTATCTCAAATCCAGATCTTACGAACCTCCCACAGATGCTTGATTAAATCTAGACCGCAAATCCAATCTTCTCATTGAATCTGAATCTCATTCAGACCAATGTCCAACCCTTGGACTAAGATCAGATTGCTTCTCTACTGAAAGGAGTCACTAAAATCCATACCTGTTTCATCACTCCCTCAGAATGGAAGCGTCATGGATGTACAATCGTTTATGATCACATCACCCTCAGGTATTCCCAATACCTATACATCCTGCATACTGGAAGACCCATGATCAACCCGAAGATCAAGATCAATTTTATACTGTCTTCTTCAGGGTTTGATCACTAAGTTTCTCAATATTGGTCATTGGGAGTTGGTATCGATCATATGCTTTCCCAAAGCATATATCATACCTTTAAATTCATGTCATGCTTCCAAAGCACGATGACCATGCATGGAATTTGATCGGTCCCAATACCTCATGAGTGAGCTCATGTCTTCCGGTTCACAAGTGAACCTGTATGACCCCTTTGAGAGATCATATTGCTCATATACCCTTATATGCACACCAGCTCGCCGGTGTATAGACCTTCGTTAGGTCATCAACCTATTGGTCTGCCAAATGTACATACTCAGACATATAACAATACATCTGTCTCCAGTCAGAGGATGCGTGCCTATGCTGTGACAGCATTCAACATAGGACTTAGGTTATCTCTATCTCGTTAAGTCAAGCCATTGACCTAACTAATCTGACACCTCCGAATCACTATTCCCATGCAGAGGACCTGCATCGAGAGGTCGGCCAGATATATGCCTATCCGAGAAAGGATTGCCATCTCCTACTCAGGCTGGAGATCTTCACTTGACAGTCATTTGACGGTGCTTGATGAGTCCTCTATCTAACTCCTTAGATATTCATCCAAACACCGGCCTCTATGATTCATTTAATGAATCAACAGCTATATGATCATCAAGCTGGCCATGGTACATAACCCTAATTGTACAGAGGGACCTTATAGTGCATTCATTCATATAATTTCAGAAAGGGAGTGAAACATCAATACTTTTATTGATAAATATAAATATTACCATAACATTTATTGTAAGAATGGTTCGCCCAGGGCTCACATGTCTAACAATCTCCCACTAGCCCTCAGAACCATTTAGGTACAATCCGTAAACCCATACTCATTACATGCTGGTCAAAAACCTTCTGTGTCAGAGGTTTGGTAAGAGGATCAGCAATGTTGTCGGCAGAGGCCACCTTTGTGATGATGATATCACCACGCTTTTGAATCTCCCGAATGATGTGGTATTTCCTTTCCACGTGCTTGGTCTTTTGATGGCACCTTGGCTCCTTTGCTTGGGCAATGGATCTAGTGTTATCGCAGAGTAACGGGACAGGAATATCAGAGGAAACTACGCCAAGCTCCAAGATGAACTTGCGTAACCACACCGCTTCCTTTGCAGCATCCGATGCAGCAATGTATTCGGCTTCTGTTGTTGAATCCGCCGTAGTGTCCTGCTTCTTGCTTCTCCAGCTCACAACACCACCGTTCAAAAGGAATACAAACCCTGATGTCGACTTTCGATCATCAACATCTGACTGGAAGTCTGAATCTGTATATCCTAAGACTTGGAGATCACCATCCCCATAGACCAAGATGTAATCTTGTGTCCGTCTTAGATATTTGAATATGTTCTTTACTGCATTCCGGTGTTTCTATCCATAGCAAGAATGGTAACGACGTACCACTCCCACTACATGGCAAATGTCTGGCCTAGTACATATCATGGCATACATCAAGCTTCCTACGACTGATGCGTAAGGGCATCCAGCCATGGCCTTCTTTTCCTCAACACTTTGGGGAGCCATCCCTTTGGACAGATGGATACCATGTCCTAAGGGGAGGAATCCTTTCTTTGAACTATCCATACGGAATCGTTCAAGAATCTTCTTGACGTATCCATGTTGTGATAATCCCAATATTCTCTTTTCTCGGTTTCTGAACAACTTCAGGCCTAAGATGTAAGAGGCTTCTCCAAGATCTTTCATCTCGAAGGTATGGGATAGCCAAATCTTCACACTGGTCATCATTCCTGTATCATTCCCAGTGATAAGGATATCATCTACATAAAGCACGATGAAAACAATGGCGCTCCCACTAAGCTTCTTGTACACACAAGGTTCATCAGGATTCTGCACAAAATCATAACTCTTTATGGTTTCATCAAATCTGATGTTCTAGCTACGAGAAGCTTGTTTGAGCCCATAGATGGATTTCTTTAGCTTGCATACTTTACCATCCTCAACAATGAAGCCCTGGGGTTGCTCCATATAGATATCCTCCTCAAGGTATCCATTGAGGAAAGCTGTCTTGACGTCCATCTGCCAGATATCGTAGTCAAGAGATGCAGCTATAGCTAGCAGTGTCCTGATGGATTTAAGCATAGCCACAGGAGAGAACGTCTCATCGTAGTCGATGCCTTCTCTCTGTGTGTAGCCCTTAGCCACGAGCTGTGCCTTGAAAGTCTCTACTTTCCCATCAGGTCCCCTCTTTCTCTTGAAGATCCATTTACACCCAATGGGTTTTACCCCTTTAGGTGGATCCTCTAGGGTCCATACACCATTCTTATGCATGGAGTCAATCTCTGACTTCATTGCTAGCATCCATCTATCCATGTCATGATCCGTAAGTGCTTCATCAAATGAAGAAGGATCAATGTCAGTCTCACTTGACACATGAAATCCATACCTTTCAGGTGGTGCAACCACCCTCGAACTCCTTCGAAGAGGTATGGGTGTTTCATCTTCATTTATCTCTTCAGTTTCTGGTTCAGGAATCTCAGAATCCTCAGGGGATTCAATGAGTTCCTCTACTTCATTTGTGTCTTGACCTTTAGGGAAATCATCCTCCAAAAATTTTACATCCCTAGAGACAAAAACCTTTTGGGTCTCAGGGTCATAAAGCTGGTATCCAATACCATCTTTAACATACCTAATGAAGTAGCACTCATGAGTGCGAGATTCTAGCTTACTTGCGTCCACGTTCTTCGAATGGACCAAGCATCCCCAAACCCTCAAGTGTTTAACACTAGGCTTGGTACCATACCAGAGCTCGTGAGGAATCTTCGATATAGATTTGCTAGGAATCTTGTTCAGGATATATATCGCAGTCTCTACTTCATATTCCCAGAAACTAAGAGGTAAATGTGCTTTACTCATCATTGAACGGACAATGTCCATGATGGTCTTGTTGCGTCTTTCAACAACACCATTAAGTTGGGGAGTTTCAGGAGGAGTGAGATTGGAGACAATTCCATTCTCTTTGAGATATTCCTTGAATTCATCTGAGAAGTACTCACCACCTCAGTCAGACCGAATTCGTTTGATCTTCCTATCGATTTGGTTCTCAACCAAAGCCTTAAACTCTTTGAATTTTTCAAAGGTTTCAGATTTATGACGTAGTAGAAAGACAAACCCATATCGCGAATGGTCATCAATAAACGTCAAATAATATCGATTTCCATTTCTAGTCGCGGTCCTGAAGGGACCACATACATCAGTATGTATTAGGTTAAGAATACCTTCGCATCTTGTAACCTTGTTACGGAAAGGTGTTCTAGTCATTTTACCTCGAATGCAGTGTTCGCAACTAGGCAAAGATTGAACTTGTAGAAAATCTAAAGGTCCATCCTTTATCAATCTATTGATCCTATCAACAGATATATGACCAAGCCTTTGATGCCAAATCATGTTTGAATGATTTCCATCCTTCCTGGATCTCTTGGGGTTTCCATTATTAGTGGTAGTAACATTCATGACACATTCATCAATGCACAATTCATATAGTCCACCAGAAGTCAAAATTCCATCCGCAATATATTTATCGTAACGGTTTATGATTAATTTATTACAGAAAATGAAGGAATATCTATTTCTAACTAACTTAGATACATATATTAAATTCCTCCTGACTTCAGGTACATAAAGACACTCTTTAAGTACTAGGACTCGACCACTAGATAACGAAAGTCTGCACGTCCCGATGGCGACTGCTGCAACACTTGCCTCAGATCCCATCTGGATAACTATCTCCCCATGCTCCAGATTCGTAGTTTCCTGAAACAAATGCAACGAATTGCATACATGAACAGAAGCACCAGAATCTACAACCCAACTTCCTTCTCATCCAACGAGAAAGCTAGTTTCAATGATGAAAGTAGATTTCATACCTGTTGGGGCTTTACCTTTGTCAGTAGACTTCAGGTATTCCGGGCAGTTACGCCGCGAGTGTCCCGGCTTCTTGCAGTAGTGACCGACATCGGTTTTTTTTCGATGTCATCAGTGTGGAAGCACTAGAAGATGAACCAACTCCTTGATTCGTCTTCTTTCTCTTCGGGGTCGGGCCCTTCCGAGAACCTTGCTTCCGCCCGCGCTTTCCTCTCATTTGTGCAACCATTGCACTAGCAGAGGGGTCGTCCTTCTTCATGACGTCTTCTGCAGACTTCAATGCAGCTAACATCCCAACGTTAGTGAAGTCACCTTTGTTCATGTGGTAAGACACAACAAAGTTGTTGAAAGACTTAGGGAGCGACAGGAGAATGAAATCAGCTTGCATTTCAGAATCCAAGTAGGCCCCCAGGGTTTCCAGCTCAGAGAGGTACCCAAACATTTTGAGTATGTGTTCTCTGACAGAGGTCCCTTCCTGCATCTTGCAGCGAATAAGCTCTTTCATCACATTGTAACGCTGTGTGCGGTTTATGCCACCGAACATCTCCTTCAGATTCAGCATAATCTCTTGGCAATGGTTCATTTCCACATGTTGCTTCTTAAGGACATTGGACAATGACCCAAGGATGTAACACCTTGCCAGATTATGGTCTTCATAATATTTCTCATTATATGATTTATCTTCCACAATCAAAGGGTTTGCTATCTTGTCCTTCCTAAGCACATAAGAGATGCGCTCCACAGACAGAACAAGATCCAAATTTTGGATCCAATCCAAATAATTTGGTCCGGTCAACTGGTTGACCTCCAGGATCCTGCTAAGTGGGTTCATGGACTTCATTTTCTGAAATTAAGAATGCACTATATTAGAATATATAGATAAATATATATTCATTTTAAGAATAATTTGATTAAGGCATTTTTAAATCAAATTTGTCTTGCTAGGTCAACTTTGAAAGATTATTCCCTATTTTTCTTTCAAAGTAAGAGATACACTTACCGCTGTATCTCAAGCAAGATCTGGGATCTCCTTTCCTATCTTTGTCACATCCCAATAATATGAGAACATGCGACTCCGATAAAAAGAAATAGGAACTCATTCCGCCTTTGCAAGTCCAACTTGCATTCCCAATTCGGTCTTTAACACCCGGGCCCACCACCCCTAAGATGATGTTGACCCATTGTTAACTGAACCAACCATCAACATGATTAGAACTCGCTATGCGCAATCCAATATCGCCCCAATAATATGAGGACTCGATATTGGGGTCACTACGCATACAGCCTTACTCTTTCGAGAAGCAAAGAGCCCGATCCAGATGCGATTGCATACAGGAGCTATCACTTCGGACATGTGTCTCCTACATACAATCCCTGGCGACGGAAATCCTTCGCCTTGACGGGAGACCATGGATGTCACTTTGTGATCCTCCACCTCTTATTCAAATTTTATAATTAATTATCGTGAATCACATTCACGTACTTAATTCTTCCAAGGGAAATACACATCTATTCAAAATAGAGTGTTTATTGGATATAATTAATTTAATCATATGAAATTAATCATTAATCCAATCATCAATCAACAAACATGTATTTTACTTGAATAGTAGGTATATTCTCAAAGTACTTATTATTTGAATTTTAATAATTAGAAAAATACACATTGACTTTCTCCGGCATTATACAGTCCCTACCCGCTGTCATGGCCGGTACCGACGAGAGTGGGACGGACCACATACGTTGCAACCCGCGACCCCAATGCTCTCCAACTAGGCACCACATCCGCCTCGGGAAAGGATAATACCAGATAGATCATCATGTACTATGAGATGCTCATCGATTTTTCAACCGAAATTATACCGTATAATATACATCAAAACATTTTTGATTATATTATAAGGAGATTTGCTAAACAAATCCCCAATCCTATTCAAGCAAGAGGGGTTTTCATGTAAAAGTTGTTCTACAACTATTGTAGGATAAACTATGGTTTTCAAGAAATCAATGTTTGTTGATGAACCAATGATCAAGATCTAATATCTCATCATTGTGGTTTAGGAAAATGTCATTCAATGAAATAATTATTTCTTTAAATATTTCACAAATATTTATCACTAATTATTCCATAAAATTAACAATTAATTTTCATCATGATAATTGAATGACTTATCACAAGGTTCAAGATCAGAAATTGTTAATTTCCAGCAGTGACCCCCAATCACTAAAATTAACTTATCTTGATCAATTTAAATCTAAAAAATACAAACTCAGTTTCCAAAGATTGCCTATTTGATTTATTAAAAAACCCAAGTGATAATTCACGCATTTTGAGGTGGATTAAAACCGTAATTATCTCATTAATCACGTTTAAATCCGCAGTTCCCGTAATAGTGAATATAGTCATATTCAAAAAGCCATATCATGAGCAAATGAAGTCCAGATTTCACAAACTCAAATCCTATGGTTTCCTTAATTAATGGGGAACAAAATCTAATTGTAAATTTTGTATTTAAACATTTTAAACAGTACGGAAAAAATCAATTAGACAGAGGTGCGAAAATTGAAATGCAGTAAAAATTTCGCAACCCTTTCAAGAACCAAATCGTCTAAGGTCTATGGATCATATCCAAACCCTTATTCAACATGGCTCTGATACCACTTGAAGGATATCGTGAATCCTTAAGCGCATCACGGAAGCGTGTTGATCGCATTTTATGCAATCGGAGCAACTAGTCGTACTAGATGCTAGATGCGGCGGAAATTAAAATTTTAACTTTAAAGATGAAACCACATGATCACGAGAACACTTCTCGGATCGTTTCATCAAACCACAAAGTATAAGGAATACCTCTTGAAGCGTGGCTGTGATCGCGAGATCCTAAAGTAGAGATCCTCCTGTCTCAAGTCCGACCCACGAAGAACGCACTTGCAGGCACGATGATGAGTCGCGTCCTTCCCGCAATCTTTGACGAAGATCCAAGCGTCGCAGGAGAAGCAAGATGCTCTCCTTCTCAATATGCAAAATGGACGGCCACTTGGATATTAAGAGAGAGCACACACAAGAATGAGAGAGAGAGAGAGAGTAGTAATCTTCTACAACTCTAGATGATGTACCTTGGAAGGCTACCCTAGCCCTCCTTTTATATTAGTTTAGGATCCGATGGATCTCAATCCATAGGACACATAGATCCAACGGCTAGGATTGGTCTATGTAAGATCAATGGCTATGATTGTTGTTGGTTAAAACCAACAACATTAATTTAAATTAAAATATGTTGCAACCATATCAACATAATTTAATTTAGCATTAACTAATTAAGAGATAATATGATAACAAAAATGGAGTCAACCAACCACCCTTGAATATAGGGGGCGTAACCCATGAACAATTCATAGGTGACACCACCTATGAAATAGGTGGTTGTTTTGCCTCCTTTTTATTTTATCATATTATTTCTTAATCAATTTGATAATAAAAATTATCACAAAATTATTCACCAAATTAATTCCAAATTAATTTGTGAATATTTCAATCATGCCATTGAATATTATGTGAATCATATTCACAACCCAAACTAATTTGTAAATTGCATTTCTAATTAATTAACAAATGTGAATCCAATCCACATTATTAATCAACAAATGCTATTTACATAAATTCTCTCTCTCTCTCATATATGTTATAAATCATATTTATAATACACATATATCATGGATAGTGTTATCCACATTCTCTTAATCCTTGATAATTAAATCTCATTTAATTATCTTAGATAATCATTCTCACAATATGAATCATATTCATATTAAGCTTGATAATTAAGTCACAATAGGTTATCTCGATCTCGTTAAGTCAACCCATTGACCTAACTAATCTGACACCTCCGAATCACTATTCCCATGCAGAGGACCTGCATCGAGAGGTCGGTTAGATATCAGCCCATGTGAGAAAAGATTGCCATCTCCTACTCAGGCTGGAGATCTTCACTTGACAATCATTTGGCGGTGCTTGATGAGTCCTCTATCTAACTCCTTATATATTCATCCAAACACCAGCCTCTATGATTCATTTAATGAATCAACAGCTATATGATCATCAAGCTGGCCATGGTACATAACCCTAATTGTACAGAGGGACCTTATAGTGCATTCATTCATATAATTTCAGAAAGGGAGTGAAACATAATTAACTTTTATTGATAAATATAAATATTACAATAACATTTATTGTAAGAATGGTTCACGCAGGGCTCACATGTCTAACAAATTCCTCCTAAAAATAATCATCAAATATCTGAGAAATAATTAATCATGCATCCTTTGTTTAGTCCATGCATAAATAGATCAATTTTCTCCAAATATGATTGCTAAATTCAATAATAAAGAGCATATAAAGATAAATTATACCCTAAAATAAGATTCAATTTGAATGAGTTGTATATAAAATGATAGAACATCAAATGCAGATCAAAATGGCATGAAGTTCGTGAAATTTGGACTTAAAGTGCAAACGATATTCAATGTCAAAGTTCTAGGGACTAAAATGCAAACAAAATAAAATTTTCAACCATTTCAGGTCTTGAGAGGCGCTTATCCCGTTAGGGTGCTGCTACAATTTTCCCAGGCGGCACGTACGCCGCACGTGATTTGGGTGGATGGGACCTCATCACAAAATTGAAGAATGGGGATTGACTGCAATCCCTCCCCCTTACCCCACACGTGCTACGCACATGCCACACTAGGCTCAAAGGTGGAGGCACATGCTCGGAGGCAAAGGCACAGACTCAAAGGCAAGGCTAAGGTATGCAGCTCCGAGCCTCCACATGGCTTGATGGAAGAGGCTCGATCCACCCAAACCTTGAGGTGTGGACTGAGGTTTGGATATCCATGTGGAAGAGAAGCTACCTTTGGATCGAGGCTAGGTACCTGATCCAATGGTGGCAAGGGCGATGATGGGCTTTGATGGTGTCATAGCGATGCGGAGGTGCGAGTTAAGGCGGATGACAGTGGAAGTGCATGGGTGGTGGGCGGTCCATGCGGAACGATATTGAGCCCAAGGGAAAGAGGGGCTGAGGCTGAGGAGCTCAGCCGAAGAGGCGAGGCAGAGCAACTATAGGCGATTAGTGCTTCTATAATAATCACTGAAGCGCAGAGTCATAGGCAGAGAAGTGGGGCAGATGGGGAGGGGGATGAGTGGTGGTCGGCAAAGAGGGGGTGTAGTCGGGCTCGATGCGAGTACCGAGGATAATGACATAGGGATGAAGGTGAAGGTGATGGAGGTTGGGCGGCAGTGGCGAGGCTAGTGGAGCAGAAGAGCTGTACGAGGGTGTTTGTGAAGCAAAGGAGCTTTGCGAGGGAGGTGATGAGGAACATGGTCGGAGCGAGTGGTAATCAGGCTGAGCACAGAGGTATGAAGGTGAAGTTCAAGGACAGTGGGGGAGATGGAGGTGAGGGAACGACAGAGCTAGGACTCAAGATGGTCGAGGCGGTCGAGGAGTTCGCTTGGGAATTAGGAGTGGAGAAGGCCTTCTTCGGATGGTTGCCTCAGTGGTCGGCGGGGAGGACCATGAAGATCGACCACCCTTAGGAAGAGGGAGCAGTTGAAGGCCATGGGAAAAGCCTTAAGCGCATCACAAAAGCGATATGATTGCATCTAATGCAATAGGAAGCAACTAGTCATACTAGTTGCTCGGGGGCATCGGAGTTTAAAACATTTAAAGAGATGAAACTGTTAGCCATGTGAGCCCAGGGCAAACCATTCCTACAATAAATGTTAGTGTAATGCTTGATATATCAATAAAAGTTATTGGTTTATTTCACTCCCTGTCTGGAATTAAGTGAATGAATGCACTATAAGGTCCCTCTGTATAAATAGGGTTATGTACCATGGCTGTCTTGACATCATAATGTTGTTGATTCAATTGTTGAATCATAGATGCTGGTGCTTGGATGAATATCTAAAGAGTTAGATTGAGGACTCATCAAACACCGTCAAATGATTGTCAAGATGTGATTTCCAGCCTGAGTGGGAGATGGCAATCCTATCTCTAAAGGCTGATATCTGACCGACCTCTTGATGTAGGTCCTCTGCATGGGAATAGAGATTCGGAGGTGTCAGATAAGTTAGGTCAATGAGTTGACTTAACGAGATCGAGATAACTAAAGACCTATGTCGTATGCTATCATGATGTAGGCATGCATCCTCTGACCTGAGACAGATGATGTGTCGCAATATGTACGAGTATGTACATTTGGTAGACCAATAGGTTGATGACCTAATTAAGGTATATATAATGGCGTGCTGGTGTGCATGAAAGGGCATATGAGTGATACGATCTCTCAAAGGGATCATACAGGTTCACTATCGAAGCAGAAGACATGAGCTCACTCATGAGGTATTGAGATGGATTAAATTCCATGCATGGTCGTCTTTCTTTGGAAGCTTGACAGAATTTATTGGTATGATATATACTTTTGGAAAGCATATGATCGATACCAAGTCCCAATGACTAAATGAGAATCTTAATGATAAAACCCTAAAGAAGACAGTCTAAAGTGATCTTAGACTTCGGGTTTATTCTAGGTCTTCCAGTATGCAGGTTGTACATGTATTGAGAATACCTCAGGGTGATGTAATCATAAATGATTTTATAACCATGACGCTTCCATTCCGAGAGAGTGATGAAACAGGTCTGGATTTTAGTGACACCTCTGAGTAGACAGAAGTAATCTAATCTCGGTTCAAGGGGTTGGACATTGGTCTGAATGAGATTCAGATGCAATGAGAAGATTAGATTTACGGACCTGATT
The DNA here is from genome assembly GCA_037367405.1 of Ottelia alismoides. Taxonomy (NCBI): domain Eukaryota; kingdom Viridiplantae; phylum Streptophyta; class Magnoliopsida; order Alismatales; family Hydrocharitaceae; genus Ottelia; species Ottelia alismoides. The sequence goes on from JAZKJV010009966.1 coordinate 185,339, forward strand.
TAATCAAGCATCTATGAGAGATCCCCGAGATATGGATTTGAGATATGATCTCAATATCCAAGTCACTATACATGGAACGTACGATCGCCCTATCCTTATCTTCAAGTATCTTCGGAGAAAGCACACTATTCTTGAAGGAGTTCAAGAATAATTCCTTTGATGAATTATGTATCCGAGCAATAGGATATTGATAATTAAATAATATATGCATCGAAATTCTCTCTCTCCTACTCTCATTCTCACGCCCCATCTCTCTCTAAGTGTGGCCGTCCACTCTGAGTCTTGAGAGAATCGTAGTCATCGCTACACCATCGTGTTGTCACCTCGATTGCTCGTGGATCTCTGTCTTCCTTGGTGCTTCTAGCACAAGTAGAAGACATCACATTTTTTTTGGACGAAATCATGATATTCATTGCTTGGATCTTCATTTTGGATTGCGGGAAGCACGTGTCTCATCATCGCACCCACAAGTGGCTTCTTCGTGGACCGGAGTTGAGTCGGGAGGATCTCTTACTTTTGAGATCAAGTGATCGCAACCACGCTTCAATAGGTATTTCTAATACTATATGGTTAGATGAAATGATCCGAGAAATGTTCTTGGATCATGTGGTTTCATCGTGTGATTTAAAATTTTTTAAATTTCGCTACACCGAGCCACTAGTGCGACTAGTCGCTCCGATCGCATTGGATGCGATCATCATGCTTTTGTGATGTGCTTAAGGATTTCCTATATCCTTTAGAAACCACATGATTAGAGACTTGAATCATTTCATAAAACCACATACAAGATAGAGGAATTCCTCTTGAAGCGTGGTTGCGATTGAACTCTCTAAAGGAAGAGACTACATGTCTCAAGTCCGAACCGATGAAGGAGACGCTTGCGAGTGCGTTGATGAATCTCCTCATTTTGTCAATGAAATCCAACATCTTCTTCATGAGCAAGGGGCACCGAAGAAGATGGAGATCCACAAGTGATCAAAGCAGCGGCACGACGACATAGCGACGACAACGACTCTCTCTAGTATAAGGGGTGGACGATCACACTTGAGAAAGAAAGAGAGAGAGAGTTTGGGCATGGGAATGAGGGAGAGAATGGGGCTTGCAAAGTGTTGTAAAAGAATAGGTAGGGTTGCCTCTTCTTTTATAATATTTTGGGAGTCCATGGATCATAATCCATGTACAATACAAAATCAATGGCTGAGATCGATTTGTGTTTCTATTCAATAGACAAGATTTTGTTTCCTATAAATGAAATAATAATTAACTTAAATCAAATTAATTATATTTAACTATCATCAATATTATTAATTTAATTAAATCAATATGTATAAAAGGATAAGGAAAAAGGCTACCCACCTTTCCATATGTGGAGGGGACGACCACCTTGAATTAGTAAAGGGTGGCTGTCCACCCTCCGTATTAGGAAGATGGCTCTATTTCCAATTATGTGAGTTTTTTATATCTCACATAATCTTTTATTTATTTGCAACAACTTTTTTTGTAAATTGATTCACAAAAGTAATTCCAAATTAATTTTGTGACAATTACAATCATGTCATTAAATAATGTGAATCATATTCACACATCCAAAATAAAATGTAAATTGTATTTTCAATTAATTATCCAATATGAATCCAACTCACATTAACATTTAATTTGTAAATACTATTTAGAATAATCTCCCTCTAATATATTATAAATCACATTTATAATATATTTGATCAATATGGATAGTGCTATCCACATTATCCATATCTTTGATAATTAACTAACATTTGATTATATTAGATCATGATTCTCATGAATCTAAATAATATGAATCATATTAGCATTATTTGTGATAATTAATCACATATAATTATTAATTTCACAATGCTTGGATACACTATTCATCAGTTGAATTATTCTTGAACTCTTACAAGAATAATGTGCTTTCTCTGTAGATACTCAGAGATAAGGACATGATGATTGTATGTTCAACGTATGATGACTTAGATATCGAGATCATATCGCATATCCAGATCTCAGAGACCTCTCATAGATGTTTAATTAAATAAAAACCGTAAATCTAATCTTCCCATTGCACATGTATCGTATTCAAATCAGTGTCAAACCTTTGAACTAAGATTAGATTACTTCTCTATTAAGAGGAGTCACTAAGATCCCAACCTGTTTCATCCCGTGAAATGGAAGCATCATGGTTATATATCTGTTTATGATCACATCACCCTCGAGTATTCTTAATACCCATTGATGAATATCTGTTTCTCATTTTTTATTCTTTTATTTTAACTTTATATTTTAGCAAAAAATCTATAAATGTGTATAAATACAATAACTTATCATTATGCATGCCCTTGTTAATATTGCATAATTAATACATATTTCCCAAAAATAAAAGAATAAAGAGAAAATAAAAAGGAAATAAGTATGTAATTATTAAATAAGAATAGATTGACCCAAACCCCAAGAGAAGGTCAATGATTGACCATATGAACAAGGATAAAGTAGGGGAGATAGAGTCCTAATATACTCATCACTATGCATTCTATGTACCTATCACTTCTCCTATTTTATTCATTAATAAAAAGACTTCAAAATAAATTATTTTCTTCATAACAGTTGCACATAAAATGTTTTTCTATATAATAAAAATACTTGTAAATATATTATTGAACATAATACAAATAATACCACTCATAAAAAGCCACACAACAAGAACTTAAAAGATCAATTCCAGCTCCATACGAACTCAAATTCTTCCAAAATAATTTATTGGATTATAAATTAAATTATCTTTCAAATGAGGATGGTTGCATAAATTTTGGAGTTATGAGAAAAAATTGGATTTTTGGGTGCATTGTCTAGTCATATTATACCTGTACTTGTAGATATGTGTATTTAATTGTTTTAATTCATAATTTATTTATATTGTATTCTAAACACTTGCACATATTCCTATAAATAAATAAAAATAAAAATAAAAGTTAGAAAACATGAAATAAAATAAAAACAAAATAAAAATTTCATTGTAGAAAAGCCACATGTGTGTATATGGTATACATTACCTATTTATTTAATACTTTTATTTAATTTATAAAAATAAAATATTATTTTATATTCCTCAAATTATTTTGTAAATAAATAAAATATAAAATAAAGGATTTATATATAAAAATACAGTAATAAATATAAAGGAATAAAATATAATGGTATACTATACCTATACATAATATCCCCTACTTAATATATTGTATATATAATTTCATAAAAATAATTAACAACCGCAGAAAAATAGGTTGAAAAATAATAAACAATTTGCATTTTTACAATTTTTATTTTAAATTTATTTACTATTTTATTTGATTTTTAAACTTTCAATTTTCTGATTGGCAGGCCCAGGACCGTTGACCCGGATCAGCCCTTCCCCTTTCCAAGTTAGACTCGACTGGACTTTGTCAGATCCAATTTCTCCCATTTCCCCAGCCTGGGTATGAACATCTTTTCTTCCATTTTCTGCACCCAATCCTTCTCCTTGGATCCTTGATCCTCACATATCCTTAGGAGGAGTCAGATCTTCCTAGAGTTTCGCACTCTCCGTCGATTCTTTTAGACCCTGGAGATACCCTATAAATTCTCTCCTCCGCCACCCTTGCTCGCCAGTTTGTGCCTCACTGCCTCTTTACTCCTTAGCCACCTTCAGAAGAGTGACAGGCTTCTGCCGGACCCCTTCGGAGTTTTATTTGGTGGATGTTTGGCCACAGCTCGTACGTGGCCAGAGCACTCCACCGTGTGTAGCCTCCCAGATCTTTCGCAACCCAGTCCAAGCTAGGACCTCTCCTTCCCCTCCGCCCGACTTTGCTGTTCATCTCAAGCACTTTAGGTGACTATTATTACATCCACATTTCCCTTTCATTCTGATTCACCCAATTCCTTCGCCGTTCATTATCTCACTTCGACCAACGCTACTAGGGTCCCATCCTTCATTTCGCCACACAAATTGACCCCTCGTATCGCCACTGTCCTTCTCTCACAACCTGACCCCCTGAATCTCGCTCAATATAGTAATTTAGGTTTGACATCTTTCCTCCACTTCTGCCGGACGTCACCCACATTCCCCCCATCGCTTCCCTCTCCTTTTATAACCAATAACTAGATCAGAGCTACACCCCGAGTCTCTTTACTCTTTGAAGGTGCTGTTGAGTGTGAGGAGGCCAATCTGACCTCCATTTGAGGTGGCAGAGCACCCCTAGGTGTTCTACCACCGCCACGACTATCCGATAGTTCACAGCTTCATCCGATCCCACCAGACAACACAGAATGCCTTTACAAACCTATTGGACCTTGCAGCGGGTTCATTGGACTCGTGGATCACCATCCACGGCCGATTGAGGCTCGTTGAAGCTTTGTTCTTCTTGCATCTTTCTTCGCCGTTGGATGAACCCCTTCTGTCAGATCTGATCTGGACCGTTCTCCTACACCTAACTTATAACGGTCCGATCAACGCCCCTACACATCTGAGCCACACATCAAGACTGACCTTTATAGACCATCAGATCCGTAGTGGCGCACTTGATCTGAGTCACACGTCCTCGACATTCTCTAGCCATCAGATCCCTTTGCTAAGCTCCATCAGAACTGTCAGCCGCCTCACGTGCATCGCACGCCTGTTTTGCTATATTTCCCTTTTTACCACACAGTTTATTTTATTTTGTTGTAGTCCAATAAATATAATATATAGTTGAAAACATTTATAGAAAGGGCCCGATAGTTGCATTATTTGCACTTTAGTCCGTCTGAACTGAAGTCACGTGTAGCTTCATGTGCATTTTGCTATATTTACATATTTTCCCCTGAGTTTTGAACTTGTTATGGAATGAATTAAATGTTTTGAAAATTGCATCTATACCCTTGTGGGTCTAGTTTCATGTGTACGCGTGTACTTTCTGGATTATTTGGGTAGAGGCCCCTAGACTTTAATTACTTTATTATTTTCTCGGACCTAGGACTTAAGGTATTTTTGTTTGGTCCTTGTGTGCTATTTTTAATTATAGTTTTGATTAATTGCAATAAATAATTAATTAACTTCAAAAATTTCCTAAAAATTACTTTTGCGTCCTGCTTACATGCTTTATTTGTGGTGATTTTTGCTCATTAATTTTTGTTCATTTTCTTATTAAAAATTCAAAAACACTCTAGAAAGTCCTTATTTGTTTTAAAAATTCATAAACCCTTAAAATTATATAAAATTACCGTAGTTGTATTTTATTACCTTTTAGCCTATGCATGAATTTTGTTGAAAAATACCGTATAAAAACCTAAAAAATTACAAAATACTCAAAAGCCTATAAAATAATATAAAATCAATAAAAAATCTAAAAATTTTGATTTCAGCTCTTGTTTGTTGATATTACTTCTAGTTTATCATAAAATTCACTTATAGGAATTTTGAGCCTTTTACCTATTTTTAAATTGCAAAATATCCTAGGATGTGCATTATTTGTTTGCTTTTTCACTATTTTACTTTTAGAAAATTACAAAAAAATATATAAAAACTTTCTAAAAATTCCCAAAAATACTTTAAAGTATGTGAAACCCAAAAATATTTTTACTTTACTTTTTTGAGCATTTTCGACCATTTAAAAAAGTACAAAAAGTTTGCTTGTGTATACATTTAGATTTTGTGCATACTTATCTTATATTGAAAAATTAAAATTTGAAAAATAAAAACCATTAAAAAGCAATATAAATCCTTTGATTTTAGAATCGACTACGTAGTATTTAATTGTGCTCCTTGGGTTCGACCCCTGTCACTATACCAGGTTAATAAAAGTAGCAGAACTGCTCAATTTGTCTGTTTTATTTATTAATGGTTTATTTTCTCATTGTTCACATTGATTGATTGGGTCACAATGACATATTAATTCTCTACCTAACCCTATTTTGTCTTTGTGGTTATCAGAATGACGTCGTTGTCGAGGAGCACGACTAAGTAGTTTGGATATATTTTTGCTCATTTTTGCTTCAATTGGTTATTACTATTTCTGACCTCTATCTGTTTTTCTTTTCGTGTGAGAGACTGCTTGGAGGATGACTCGGTTCACTTTGGAGGGACCCGCACTTGAGGAGGAGCAAGCGGAGAAGGAGACAATTATATGAGATATAATTTGTTTTGTTTTATTTTTGCAAAAAACTCTTGTAATAAATTAGACTCTTGGACATTTCTGGACACTTGGACATTATTCAGGATCTATTTCGCCGAGTGCCGGTGCACTCGAGGGACCTCACCGGATTTTTCGTATTTTTTCACCCTTTACTTTTGTTTTTTTCTGAGGTTTTAGCCCCTATGTTACATTATTTTGAAGAAAATATATTGAAAATGGTTTGAAAATTGGGTTTTACTTGTTTTGAAAAATCATTTGAAAAATATTTGAATAATCTATTTATATATATATGACACAATTTGGACAATCTTTTCAAAAATCTGTTCAAAAATGATGATGTAAATGAGACTAACTTGTGTTTGTAAATATTGTTCTTAAAAAACTAATGAGTTGGTTTAGTCCCTGACACTTACACATTCGCAAAAGACTAGTGAAGTTCAAGAATACTTGCTTATGATGTCTTGAGATTTAGTTAACCAGCCTCAGTCATTAGGGTTTTTGACTTATTTATTCATATTTTCCTAGTTTGAAATATTTGTCTGCTCTATAGCACGTTCAGTCTCTACCTTAAGAATATGATCAACACCTCACATACATGACTGCAGTTGTGATGAGATGACTTGAAATTTCACTTGAGGAGCTGGGATGAGGGATCTGAGTTTGGACCTGATTTATTAATGCTTGAGGATGGGATAAAATCAATGAAGGCTTCTTGAATCTGAGTGTCAACACCTTTAGCTAGTATGAGAACATGATTCTTCTACTATCTCTTGACATTTACCTATGTGTCATGGTGTGATGAAATCTAAAAAAATGTTGATCAGTGTGCGCTAACTCTTGGTAAAAGTAGTGGAGCTAGCCAAAAGTCAAAAGCAAAGAAAAAGAAAGTAATGTTGAAAGAAAATCTCTCACCATACAAAGTCAAATATCAAAGCGCTTCCACCAAAGGCGAGCGCTCCCAACCATTTCAAAATGTCCACTTAGACCACCTCTATTAGGACCAAGAGTCGTGCTAAGACCAAAAAAGGGCTCTACATAGTGATACAAGTCTGGGTGTCGAAGGTATCTTAGATACTCAAAAGAGACACACCCCAGTGTACTCCCATGAAAACAAGTGCAGACGACTCCGAATTCTCTTGACAGACATACCAATCAACAACCAAAAAAATACACGTGTTGAGTTAATAAGGCACTCGAGAGGATCCTTGTTCCAATGAGAGGGAGAGAAGAAATTATACAATCCTATATCTTCCATCAACTGTCCTTCCATCTACACTTCTAAGTATGGCAACTAAAGAGACGACAGATTGGATGCAAGAAATGGTTTATTCCCTAGTGTTGAGGATCAGGTTCTTAGGAGAGTCTCTTGGTCTGGAACCTTGGGTGACGTTGCGACTCCTACTCTTGTAACTGCGGTCCACACTTGTCATATCCCTATTATACATATATGTATACAGACAGAGTATGATGATTAGGTAAATTGGATACCTTTTGATTAGAGTGTGGTTCAGCTAAGAATTTTAGGACATCTAAAGTCGAGAGTTCTTGAATGGATTAGGTTTTCTATTCACATGAACAATCGGGGGTTAATCCATTTTTTTCATGCTTTAGATGCTTGAGGACGAGCATAGTTTAAGTATAGGGATGATAAACCTTAGATTCATCACACTTAAATCCTTATATTAATCCCCTAGCCTAAAAATATTCAAAAACAATTAGATTAAATACTATATATTTTGGTTTTAAAAATAAATAAAAAATACAAAATAAAAAAAAATAGTATTTTTATTCCTTAGAAATGCTCTTAAAAATATTTCTCCATTTGTTTCTTATTTTATATTTTTGGTCAACATGAAACTTGTAGATCTCATCAAGATCTACAACTTCCATGTTTTGAGTTTTTTTTCTAATTCGAACTTTTTTCTAATTATTTTTTATTTTTCTATTATTTATATTTGAATAAATCTCATTGGGCCACTTGTCTCCTTCTGGTTGAGCCACACTGCCTGCCTCCCCTTGCACCTCCAGCCACCCTTCCACACCGTCTGATCGCCTTCTAGATGCCCTCATCTCAATTGCCCGTCCCCCTTCATTTTCCACCCTTCGATCGATGCCTCCAGATCTAATTTGGAGCGCCCGCTTCTTCCCGATCATCGACCATTGGATCATTAGATCCAACGACCAATCTACCGTCTTCAACCTCCAACATTCGCCTCTCCTACGATCTCCACTCCTAACCACGCACACCCTTCCCATTTTCTCCACCTTCTCAACACCACCATCACTTCCTTGACCAGGCCAGGTCCAAGCCATAATTTCCACCATCTTCATGCGCCACCTAGCCTTGTTCCTTCACTCTTCTTCTAATCAATACGAGCCCACAGAGACATGCATTCCATAACCCGTACCTCAACTTCCTCGGCCTTCAAATATGTCTGCACCGCCACTTTCATGGTCATCGACTTTACGCGGGCCGAGGCCCAGTGCCTCTCCTTCCCTTTGTGACAGAGAGGGGATAGATCGAGGACGCGATGACGACCTCCATCCCCAGTGACGACCCATGGCTATGGTAGGTCTTGATACGACCCTAACATGATCGAGGAGTGGCTCTAAATTGTCGCCGGAGTCCAGCAAAGAACGAAGCTCCCCTTGGAGCTCAGCCTAGACCTCCTCATCTGCCATGCACATCATTAATCTCTAGGTAAGCTCCTCACATCTCTTACTTCTTTTTCTCCTAATTAATTAGGCGCGCACGCACACACACACACACACACATACACACACGCACGCACACACACACACACACACACACACACACACACACACACACACACACACACTCTCTCTCTCTCTCTCTCACCCTCAATTGACTAGCTCTCAAGTGTCGCCTCACCTCACTCATCCTTGCGCCACACTCAAACCACCTTCTCTGTTCTCTATAACCTCCAACCGCGTCGTCCATTTTCTCTGCCTTCACGGCGAAGGAACCCACCGAGCCTCCGCCTTCTCCGCTCGCTAAGGCTTCCATCTCATCTCACCACACATGCATACAAGACCTACATGCTTCGGCAATTTCCCCCTAACCTTTCTGCAGGAACACTCCTTCAATGGTCGGACGTCGGGTGGAGTTAAGTTCTCGAGCTCCATCTTCGATGTGGGTTTGTCCAGAACCACTTCTAGGTCACCCGAAGCCTTCCCTGTGCTCCAACCTTGGTCGTCATGCTCCCAAGGTTCTTCCTGGATCTTCAGCAACTCCGGAGGATGACAGTGGAGCTCTGGAAGGCCTACCATAGTTCCATTTACGTCGCCAACTAGAAATGGAGGAGGAGGCACTAGAAGGTACATGTGTCGTTGGATGGTACCCCTACGGTGCCCATTCAACGACTCATGATTAGCTACATCTCCACTCCGAGGCATGGAGGTTCGGGCAGTCTGAGCTAGCACCTGAAGATCAGATCCCTCCACGTGGCTCGAGTCTCCTGCCCGCGACCTCCCGAGCCAAGCACCAAGCCTCGCATCCATCCGAGCCTAACCCTCATGTGCTCTGGTAACGTGGGGGAGGGTAAATTGCATCAGTGCCTGACTAAATTCTTCAAATTGCATACATGTCTCTCCATGCACGTGTAATGCATGCACACCTAGGGTTCTTTGCAAACCAGCTCCTCTGAGTTTCAATAATTGCAATATTGCCCCCACGTGCATGGAAAATTTACAGGGAAGGCCTTGCAGTTATTTTTAATTACATTATGCCCTTCCATGGACCTGTTCGTGATGATTTTGTAATTATTTCCATGTTTTCTTCATGTTTATTTTCCTAAACTATTTTACGGATATCTTGAGCATATGATATCTATTTAAGTTGATTTCAATTTCATTTCGAAGCATGCTTCATTATCTATCCATTGGCATTATTTGTTCCCTATTTTGACATTTAAATTCGGTTGATAAATTCTGGTTATATAGTGTCATATGATTGTTGATTTCTAATGCCATTTGCTTGTTAATCGATTAAAGTTGATACATGAATTGCTCCTGAAATTGACCACACTTTTATTGCTCAATGATTTTATTCATGTAGGGCATATTTGCACATTTTTACATTTGTATCATGTTGCATTATAAAAACCAAATAAAAAAATGACTTCTGTTCATGCTTCATCTGTCTAGGGTGGTGTTTGACGAGAATCCGTTTTCGCCTACTGTGCTACTATTAAAACGATGATATTAGAGAGGTGAAAATGCGATTCATCAACCTCACATGTGACACACGTGCGTCGCCATATATAGTTTGCTCTTTTTGCGATCATTACCCCCAACATTTTGCATATCATGTACATGTCCATGGCAGGTGAAAGCACGTAGAAAGCACGAGAATACTAGGAAAACTGTATGAAGCACCCTAGAACTTTGTGATATTGCCAACAGATCCTAATCGAGAGAAGCCATGTGAACAACCACATGCATCTGGAGTTTCTGTGTGGAAGCCCTTGCACTTCTGCTCATTTAAACACACACCCCATATATGTCCAGAAAATTACGCTTAAACCCATATCCAGTAAATAAATCCTATAACTACTATACATATACCCTATATATAATAAATAAAAAAGAAAATATAAAAATATAAAAATACCCAAAAATATCTATACTATACAATATACCGTATTACAACAATTTTAAACAGATATAGATATATATAAGATTTATCATTTTTAATAAATCATTTTAAATTACCAACAAACTTTCAAAGTCATAAAAATATAAAACTTCATTAAAAATCTAACAAATATTACCTTTCAGTGTATTTTACTATTTTTTACATTTTAAATCAAAAATAAAATAAAAATTAAATAATGAAACAAATAAAAAAATACAAAATTCATTAAAACTTTGAAAAATCATAAGTAATTCAAGAAAAATCATATAAAAACGCATACTATATTATTTTAAACATAATTTCACATACTTTTCAATAAAATAAAATAAAAATATTTTGGCCCTTTTGAGTATTTTAAAATCCAAAATAAAAATAGGTTTTCCATAAAATCTAAAATTTCGACCTTAAAAATACAACAAAAACTATAAAAATTCCAAAGATTCTATAAATCCATAAAAAATTAGAAAACAAAATAAAACATAAAATCAACACAATAAAACTTACAAAAAGTTTAATATTAAAATAAATAAATAATACAAAATACTTAAAAATCAAAAAAATAATATAAAATTCATAAATATCAAATAAAAATATAGAAAAATCCTTCAAAATAAATAAAAATTTAGTAAACCTTTTACCTTAGGATTTCTATAACTCCCCTATTTCCAATAGTTTGCCTCCCTGAGTTCAACAATCCCGTACTTTATCGCTTTACATCAAAGTTTTGGAGTATAAATAACAAATAAAATTTTCTTCTAAGATCCACATGATCATTACAATGATAATTGTCTATTTTTAGACGACTCGAGCGGTGTATTTTTCAGATGGTGTCGTTGCCGAGGAGGAAGCGATAGGGTAGATCGTAAACTCAGGTTTAGGGTTTCTTTTTGCCATATTCTTATTTTTGTAACCTCATGGTTTATTGCTTCTGATTTGTGCAACACAGGTTGATCCGCACAACTGAGAATCGAGAATCGCATTTTTTACTTTCTTGTAATCTTTTGTAAGAAAATATAAAAATTCAAGTGTATTTGTCCGTTTTTTCTATTTTTGTAGAAGGGTCTCCGTAAGGGTATTCCGACTTGTACCTTCCTTCTCTTTCTTGGAGTCTGTTTCACCGAGTGCCATGCACTTGGGGGAGCAGAGCATCCTCCGTGGTTTTCTCGCTTCGCGTTTTTCTCGACGATTTTCCGTGCCTTTTTCGAGGCTAGGCACTTGCTTAAGTTTTCCGATTTTTCTTTCATTGCACTTCCGTAGTTAGACTTAGGACGCGCACCCTAGATGCTTGTTTGGTCATCTAGGTCAAAAAGAAAAAAAATGATTAGACGATTGTTTGAAAATGTTTAAAAAGTGATAACTGAAAAATTAAAATCAGGACTGCTAATTTTATCCGACTTTAAAACTTAACTTAACGGACTCACTTTTTTTGTGAGTGCAATCACCAACGAATGTATGACATGTACTTTCCAAATCTATGAGTGAGAGACGACCCTTAAGGTAGATCCAGAGTCTGAATTTCTTTCAGGATACTGCTAAGTTCATGCATTTATTCACTTTCTCTTCACTGGGGACTCTCGGGTAGCCATAACGGCCCGGGTTTCTTTCACAGAGTGGGAGGTTTAGAGTACACTGCAATAGCATGGTCCTTAAGTAACATGGATAGCCAGAAACGATATGTACTTACTCCCATACTGGCCGATAATATGTGATTTCCTATAAAAACTCAAGATAGTCTTCCAAGGAAGTTTCAGGCACCTATCAACTCTCTAAATTGTGAGAAGAATTGTTTGCCAAATAACCCTAAAACTGAAAAGACTAATGATCAAAATTTTAAGATCATCATCAGGTTGTGGTAGTGAATCCGGAGTTTGACTTGCGTTTGATTTTTATTGTGTGAGTCTCATCTTTCAGATCCAGAATCAATTATTCATCTTATCAAGATGATGGGTAGGCGGTCTCTTAGACCGATCTTTACGGCACCGCTTCAACGCACACCTACCCGTCCATCTAAGTCGGTTCAAGAGAACCCTCTCTTTGAATCTGAGTTGACTCAATCTCTTCCTTCAATCTCGTCCCCAGGTCAGTTTGCGAGAACCTCCTATTTGAGACGGATTCGAGACATCTCCCCCCTTCCAAGTGTGACCTTGACCCTGGAAGCTTCTCTCAATCACTTTATTCTTATCCACCTCCGATGGAAAATACAAAATTATATATAGACTTATCAGAGCCAGACATGGATGAATTTTCGTTCCTAGAAACAATTATGAGTGGGAAGGGAGCACAGTCGTAGAATGATTCGAAGCTTCCAGATCAGGCGATGATCAATGCTAATATCCTTGCTTCCCTTGAGATTATGCAAACTCATATTAGGGAGTAAGACCTTATGATGACCAAGGTCCGAGCTGAGTTACGACAAATGAGAGAGAAGAGACATATTTCAGAGGATGATGAGTCGGATAGAGAGGAGACAATACCTACAGAACCTGTATGCATGATGAGATAGCTTCACACACCCGTAGCTTCTTCTTCTTGTTGGTGGATTCGACTTCCTCCTATTCACGGATCATTTGTCCTCTTACCTGAGATTATTCAAACCTTACCGATTTTTCACGAGTAATTCATTGACGAGCCACATTCACACCTTCAAGAGTTCGATATGATTTGTAGTACAATATATGATTCTCGAGTTGATGAGGATATAATTCAGATGATAGCATTTCCGTTCTCCTTGGACGATAAGGCCGCAAACTGGTTGTGGCATTTAGGGAGAGTAATTACTACATGGGAGCAGATTCGTACTGAATTCCAGAGCAGATTCTACACCAACGGATGCACAAATTTTGCAAGGTTTCTCATTACCAGTTTCATCATGTTTGGGAGCGACCCTTTGCACAAAGCATGGGATCGTTTTCGAGACCTGACTGACAGGTGTCCCCACCGTGAGATTTCTAATGCAAACTTGGTTCTGAGCTTCTTTAGTGGAATGATACCTGAACTGCAAGGGTTAGTGAATGCACCTTGTGGTGGCTCATATTTTTTGAAGCATGAGGATGTTGTCTGGGATATTTTCGTGGAGATGGCATCTCATCATGCTAGTTTATCTCAAACAGACTCTTATATTCTGATGGAGTCACATGCATTTCTTCACCAGTCTATCGTGGCACAAATCAAGGAGGCTCCATGGACACATCTTCAGAATCTTCGTTAGTTGAAATAAGAATTCTTATTCAAAAATTGGACAACCTAGAGAATATTGAGACGAGATGCCCCAAGTTACACAAGCTCGATAAGATCGATAGGCTTATAAGGAGCATTAGTGACCCGACGATCCAGATCGAACAAATGACATCTATTCCATCTTTAAGGTTACCAGCTGATTCATCCAATACACAATCTCCAGTGCAGCAGATACATTACCAATAATTGGAGCCTGTGGCTGAGCCTCATCAGATTCATACTTACACTTAGTGGATGCTAGGATCTCTTTCTCAGCAGTTGTCTTAGTAGTTTTTAGATTACCCATCTAGTTCTCCAGGGCACTCCTATGAGAACTTGGTGTTAGATGATCTTACCTATTGGATCACCAGTCGGTATGAGAAGAATAGGCAATACATGGATGAATTCAAGCAGTAGATAGTGGATCTCGTGCTAGATCAGATTGCCACACAAACTCAACAAATATACTCTACTCCTCAATCACATACATCACTTGATGATGTGAATAATGATGATTTCATATCTCTGAGGAGTGGTAGAGTTCCAGCTGGCGTTAGCTCAGCTATGCCTGATGGAGATGCATCGGTAGATGATGTTTTCGAGCCAGTTGAGCATGATGCAAAGAGAGGTAGTAATGCCTCTAGTATCCATGATGATCTAGATGGTGGTGCTGATGCCACCAAATCTTATGACCGCGATGAAGATATAGCTATGTTAACAACTTTCATACCTAGTGATGAAGAGATAAGAATACAAAGAAATGGGAAGAGGAGGAGGTCAAAAAATAAATAAAGATAAGACAACTGATTCGTCAATTTCTGATGATCAACATAGAGGCAGTCCCCGTTTTACAAAAAGACTTGATTCTTCTTCTTCTTCATCTGATCCTCCTATTGTACATACTGATAAGGTGGATGTATAAATTCCCTTTCCTAAATCACTTTGCTTAGGAAAAGGCAATAAAAAGAAAATAAAAAAAGACCTAAATGTTAGATTTGATGAAAGAGATGCTCGATAAATTCACCATTCAGCTCATACTTTTGGAAGTCTTGGCACACATCCCTCTTCTACAGAAAGATCTTAAGGAGAGAACTATAGTTTGTAGAAAGAAGAGGCAGCGCAAGCATTGCTCAGAAATTCATGTGTTGACCAAGGCAACTTATCACGCCATCCAGAATCGTCTCCCAACCAAACGATCAGACGCGGGAGCACCATATGTCAGATGAGAGATCCTCGATCATATGTTTGATCGTACTCTTCTAGATAGTGGATCATCAATTAATCTCCTTCCCTCTTCCTTACTCGATAAGTTCGAGTTCGGACCTCTTTAACCTAGCAGAACGAACTTACAGTTTGCTGACATATCGGTCAAGAGGCCGAAGGGATTAATCGAAGAGTTATTGTCACCATTTAGGGTTTGCAATTCGCCATGGATTTTTTCGTGTTGGACATGGTGGTACACGAATGTGTGACCAATACCCCGATTGTGTTAGGATGACCTTTTTTGGCGACAGCTAAGGCCATCTTTGATTACATGGAAGATGTACTTTTGCGTCCAAGGTGAAAGTATACATAAAGAGACGATCCAAGACCCTAGATACAAATCAGAAGAGTCAAAGCGAGCATCTGAAGATGGAGCTGATAGTCATCAAGATTTTGATTTCATGCAGACAGATGATGAGGTTGTCTGGGCCGAACCGAGTACATGGTCTTTCATCACATCTTCAAGAGAGTCTGAGTGTCAGATACTAGATGATGGAAGACTAGATAACACAGTTCTAGAGCAAGTACAATTAGAGGTTGAGGCAGACGAGTCTGATGATGATCTTTTTGAGTTCCATTCTCATTGTTCAGATCCCGATCTTTCCGATGTAGACGTGGACTTTGATTGGAAGATGTTTGATGAGTATGTTCCGCGTCTCATTTCCGATGAGACTACAACTAGCCTGAAGACCAAGACAGTACAACAGAGTCAGCAATCAGACGATCAATCTCCATATTTTTCTAAATCAGAGCATACCGAGCTTACGCAGACATACCTAGTAGCCTCTACCCAGACCCTAGTCAGACCAACTCTCCCTTCTTCTTCTCCCCCTGAGATTAAATCTCTACATCGGAGAATGAAATATTAATTCCTTGCTGGAGAACCTAAAATGTTTCCGGACGTCATCATTCTGATCTGATCGATGAACAAGAATCCTGTCTGATGGAGATTCTTGAAAAGAACCACAAGACGATCGAGAGGTAAGTAGATGATCTCCATGGGATTAGTCCGGCTCCGTGCTCCCACCACATTTTTCTCGAGGATGATGCTAAACCATCTCGTGAGTTTCAATACAGGCTGAACCCGAATCTTCGAGAGATGGTTATGTAGGAAATATCCAAGTGTTGGAGCACCGATTTTATCTATCCCATCTCCGAGTCCAAATAGGTTAGTCCTTTACATGTGGTACCCAATAAGACATGTATCACTACAGTGATAAATGAGGATGGAGAGGAGATCACTAACCGAGTATCGACTTCTTGGCGCGTCTGTGTGGACTTCCCGCTATCGTTCATTGAATCAGACGACCAAGAAGGATCACTTCCCACTACCGTTCATTGATCAGATCATCGAATACGAAGAGCCATTATTGCTTTCTTGATGGGTACTTGGGACACAATCAAGTGGTCGTTGCTTCTGATGTCCAAGAAAAGGCAATATACACCTGCCCGTTCGGAACATATGCTTTCAAACGGATACCCTTTGTATTTTGTAATGCTTCGGCTACATTTCATAGGTGCATGCTTTCTGTTACTGTGGACACGATGGGAGACATGGAGGTCTTCATGGATGATTTAGATTCCTGCCTTTCTAGCCGAGACCATGTGCTTCAGAGGTGCACGAAGGTTAACCTCATTCTTTCTTGGGAGAAGAGTCATTTTATGATGACTCAGGGGACGATCCTCGATCACATCATCTCCAACATAGGCATGGAGGTGGACCCGACCAAGATGGACATCATAAAATAACTCAATCCACGGTCCAATCTAAAGCAGTTACGGTCTTTCCTTAGGCATGTCCATTTCTACCAATTTAGTACGAGATTTCAACAAAATTGCTAGACCGTTATCTGATCTTCTCGCGAAAAACACCGACTTTATTGTTTATGATAAGTGTCTTTTAGATTTTGAAACTCTAAAGAGCATGGTTGTAGAGGCTCATGTCCTTCAACCATCTAATTGGTCTCTCCCATTTGAGATCATGACAGACGCCTTTGATTTTGCCGTTGGAGTTGTGTTGGGATAGAGAAGGGATGGCCTTCCTTATGCCATACACTACATTAGCAAGACTTTGGATTCCGTCCAATGAAATTAAACTTTTACAAAGAAATAATTGCTAGCTGTAGTATTTTTCTTAGATAAGTTAAGTCCCATATTTTAGGATCTAAGGTTACCATCTTCGCTGACTACACCACCAATCAAATACTTAATGGATAAGAAGGATTCAAAGCGGCATCTGATCAGATGAATCCTTCTACTCCAGGAGTTCGATATTATGATCAAGGATAAGCCTGGAGTCAAGAATGTGGTGGCGGATCACCTCTCCCAGTTAGAATCACCTGAGACTTCTGAGTTTGATGCACATATTACCGAGACCTTTCCCAACGAGGCGATTTTGTTGGACATACGAGCCCACAGCGATCCACTATACAATAAATGTTATTGCAATTCACTCCTTAATCTGAAATGAAGAATAACTAATTTGCATAATAGATCCCTTAGTACAATTAGGGTTTTGTTTTATGGCTATCTTAAAGATCATAATGCTGTTGATTCAATTATTGAATCATAGAGGCCGGTGCTTAGATGAATATTTAAAGGGTTAGATTGAGGACTCATCAAGCACCGTCAAATGATTGTTAAGAGATGATCTCCAGCCTGAGTAGGAGGTGGCAACCCTTTCTCACATAGGCTGATATCTGACCAACCTCTTGATGCATGTCCTCTGCATAGGAATAGAGGTTCGGAGGTGTTAGATTAGTTAGGTCAAAGAGTTGACTTCACGAGATCGAGATACCCGAAGTCCTATGTCGTATGCCGTCATGATATAGGCACGTATCCTCTGACCGGAGACAGATGTGTTACTATATGTCTGAGTATGTACATTTGGCAGACCAATAGGTTGATGACCTAACCAAGGTCTATACACCGGCGCGCTGGTGTGCGTAGAAGGTCATATGAGTAATACCATCTCTCAAAGGGATCATACATGTTCATTACTGAACCGGAAGACATGAGCTCACTCATGAGATATTGGGAAAAATCAAATTCTGTGCATGGTCATCTCGCTTTGGAAGCTTGACTGAATTTGTAGGTTTGATATATACTTTTGGAAAGTATATGATCAAGACCTAGGTATGATATATGCTTTTGGAAAGTATATGATCGATACCAACCCACTATGATCAAATGAGAAACTTACTGATAAAACCTTGAAGTAGATAGTGTAAAGTTGATCTAATACTACTGGTTTATTCAGAGTCTTCCAGTATGTAGGATGTACAGGTATTGGGAATACCTGAGGGTGATGTGATCATAAACGATTGTATAACCATGACACTTCCATTCCTAGGGAGTGATGAAAAGGGTCTGGATTTTAGTGACTCCTCTCAGTAGAGAAGTAACCTGATCTTGGTCCAAATGTTGGACATTGATCTGAATGTGATTCGGATGCAATGAGAAGATAAGATTTGCGGTCTTGATTTAATCAAGCATCTATGGGAGGCCCAAGATCTGGATTTGAGATGTGATCTCAATATCCAAGTCACTATACGTGGAACAATACAATCGCCCTGTCCTTATCTCCAAGTATCCACGGAGAAAGCGCATTATCCTTGAAAGAGTTCATGGATAATTTCACTGTTGATATATATATATCCAAGCTTCGAGAAAATTGATAATTAAATGTGATTTAATTATCATGGATAATATGAATTTCATTCATATTATAAGGAGAGTTTTCTGAGATAATTAAATGTGATTTAATTATCAAAGGTGTGAATAATGTGAATGTGATTCATATTATTTTGGCACATGAGAATAGAGATCAAAGATGATCAAATATGATTTAATTATCATGGATATGAATAATATGGATAGCACTATCTATTAATCATATATATATGTATATATGTTATAAATGTGATTTATAATATATAAGAGAGAGATATTTATGATTTATATTTGTTGATTAATTATTGATGTGAATTGGATTCACATTAGATGATTAATTAAAATATAATTTACATTTTGTTTTAGGATGTGAATGTGATTCACATTTTTCCAATGGCATGATTGCAATATTTCACAAGATAATTATGAATTATTTTTGTGAAATAATTTACAATAATTGTTGTTGTAAATCCTGGAGATATCATGAGATAATGAGATCTCATGAGATAATGAGATCTCATGAGATGTTGGTAGCCATCCCTCCTTTTTAGGGGATATGGTTTATCTTCTCATTATCTCAAAGATAATTAATTGATTTGATTTGAATTTAAATATATTGATTTATTGATATGTATTAAATTAAATTAATTGTTGTTGTGTTTTTACAACAAGATCATCGCCATTTAAAGAAACACAAATCAATCTCATCCATTGATTTTGTGTTGTCCATGGATTGAGATCCATGGATCCCAAAACCCTATATAAGAAGAGGCACTCCTTTCTCTTCAACATGGGATATGATTAATGAATGCTCTCTCTCTCTCTCTCTCTCTCTCTCTCTCTTCTCCACACGCCAAGCCTCTCTCTCTCTCTCTCTTATTATGGTCGTCCACCATGGAACCATTGTGAGAGTCGTCATCAACGCAGCATCGTCGTTATGCTGCCGGATCATCTACTCGTGGATCTCCATCTCCTTCGGTGCGTCCCGTTCATGAAGAATATGTTGGATATCGTGTGACGAGATCAGGAGATCCGCCGCTTGTATCATCAACATGGATTGCGAGGAGCACGCGATTCGTCCTCGCGCACGCAAGCGTCTCCTTCGTTGGATCGGGATTGAGACAGGAGGTCTCTTAGTTTAGAGACTCGATCGCAACCACACTTCAAGAGGTAACCCTAGTACCTATTTGTGGTTTAGATGAAATGATCCAAGAAGTGTTCTTGGATCATGTGGTTTCATCAATTAAAAAATTTTAATTTCTGCTGCCCAGAGCAACTAGTACGACTAGTCGCTCCTAATCGCATTTGATGCGATCATCACGCTTCCGTGATGTGCTTGAGGATTTTTTTTCCATATCTTTCAAGTGGTATCAGAGCCAGTTTGTCGAAGGTTTTGGATGAGATCCACAAACCTATGAAGATTTGGGCTCAATAGGGTTCGTGAAAATTTTAGCATTTCAATTTTTGCAGCCTGTCTTGTGATAAAATTTCGTTCCTGTTTAAAATGTTTAAACATAAAATTTTTAACTGGATAATGTTACCCATTAATTAAGGAAACAGTAGGATTTGAGTTTGCGTGATTTGGAATCCGATAACTCAAGATATGATGTTTTTAGTAACCATATGTCCACTGTTTCGGGGATAACGATTAGTGACGTAATTAAAGAGTTAATTACGTATCTTAAATGTCTGAAAATACATAATTATCACTTGGGTTCTATTTTAAATCAAATTGGCGAATACAATAAATTTATTCTGCATTATTTGGATTTAAATTGATCGAGTTATGTTGACTTTAGTGAGTACGGGTCACTGCTGGAAATTAACAAACTTGATCATGAACCTTGTGATAGTCATTGAAATAAATTGATGGAAATTTATTATTAATTTATGAAATAATAATTGATAAATATTTGTGAAATATTTAAAGATGATAATTATTTCCGTGAATGACATTGCATTAACCAAAATGATAAGATAGTTGATCTTGATCACAATTGTTAATATGAAATTTTCAACAAATATTGTTTTCACGAAAAACTCTAGTTTATCCTACAATAGTTGTAGGACAACTTTTTCATGCAAAACCTTGTTGCTTGAATAGGATTGAGATTTGTTTAGCAAATCTCCTTATAATATTATCAAAATGATTTTGATTATTATTATATGGTATAATTTTGGTTGAAAAACCGATGATCATCTCACGTACAAAGTGTTTAATTTTGCATTATCCTTTCTCGAGGCGGATATGGTGCCTAGTCAGGGAGTGTTGGGGTAGCAGGTTCCACCATGTGTGGTCTGTCCCACTCCCGTCGGTACTGGCCATGACAGCGGGTAGGGTTGGTATAATGCTTAAGAAATCATGATGTATTTCTAATTATTAAAATTCAAAATAATATGCATTTGAGATAATACCATAATTCAAGTAACAACTAAGAATGTTTGTTATATATTAATTGGATCATTAATTTAATATGATTAGATTAATTGGAATCCAATTAAAATTATGACACTCTATTATAAATAGATGTGTTATTTCCCTTGGAAGAATTGATCATAATGAATGTGATTCATGATGATTACTTAGAATTTGTATATGAGGTGGAGGATCACAGAAGTGACATCCATGGTCTCCCATAAAGGCAAAGGATTCCGTCGCCAGATATTGTATATAGGAGACGCCTATCCGAAGTGACAACTCCTGTATACGATTTATTTGGATCGGGTTCTTTGCTTCTCAAAAGAGTAAGGCCGTATACGTAGTGACCCCAATATTGAGTCCTCATATTATTGGGGCGATATTGGATTGCGTATGGCGAGTATTAAGCCTGTTGACGGTTGGTTCAATTAATGACGGGTCAACATCACCTTAGGGGTGGTGGGCCTGGATGTTAAAGATCGAATTGAGAGATGCAAGTTGGACTTGCAAGGTGGAATGTGTTCCCGCTTCTTTTTATCAGAGTCACAAGTTCTCATATTATTGGGATGTGACAAAGATAAGGAAGGAGATCCCAGACCATGCTGAGATATAATGGTAAGTATATCTCTTACATTGAAAGTGATTAAGGGAATGAACTTTCAGTGTTGACAAGGTAAGAAAACTTAAAACTCCTAAATCAAAGTAAAAATATGTATATATATGAATATATGCACATATGCAAATTTCTTATTTAAGATAATCCTTCACAAAACCCACTCAATGTTATACTCAATAATAACCAGTAAAATATCATGGATTAGACTCGTGATCCAGATATTGTACTTGCAATTGGCCACATAATGTATGTGGTTGCAATGTGCAAGTTTCCTCATATTAATGAGGAATGACAATTAAATAAGATAATAAGACATCACCTTAGGGTTCGTATGTCTCTATAGTCTTGATCTTTCATCGAGTGTACTTTGGAAGTGCCATGTCGATGGTAATCGTAATTGTCGAATAATACTTATACAATCTAAGAAGATATTCTGGCATACATATGTGCTCTTGACATTTATCATGAATGACATGGTTCTCTGCATCATGCAGAATGATGGCTCTGTAAGAGATGATGTATTCAAAATATTTCAATACCTACCTGAACCAATGTTTTAAGAGTCTAGATGGATGTAGAAATGATGAATGTCATAGTTCTACTGTCTATACTCAAGTCATTCATTAAGCTTCATAATAATCATATTGTATAAACTAAATGAAGTATATATAAATGTTTAAATCTCTCATTTTTGAAATTCTTTTTGAATTCAACATAAGAGATCCTTTATCTTAAGCAATGGTTGTTTATAGATAAAGGGAGCACATTGGAAGCATGGGTCAAACCCAAGATGAGAAGGATAGTCAAAGAGTTGATCGTACTTCTATGACTTCCATATGACATCCTAAGAGTTGGATGAATTCCAATATTGCAACAAGTTGGTGTGTTGATAGTATGACTATCAAATCTATCTAGAATCCTTAGAGAAGGACTCGGATAGAGCATCAGAATAATCTACATAAATAACTGATATTGACTTGCTTATTGAATAAGACAAAGTCTGATAATTGTATCTCAATCTTCTAACAACACTTGCAATGGGTTGCATATGTTTTAGAAGACTAAAAAAATTTGATCTTAAGGTTTATAGTTATCCACCTGGATATTGATGCAATTGTTACAACTATCTCTGTTGGATTGATAGACTTCTAAGTTTCAGTGGGAGAGCCTTAGTCTTAGAGAATGTCTCTATGACCTAGATATTAGAATACACTCATTGTTTGTTTCTAAATATTGGAAACAAACATGAATTCTGAGATAGAATTATCATAAAGAGTTATGATGGATATATTTCAGATAGTAGTTTAACGTCTAGTGGACTCCACAAAATTAGAAAATTAATGAATGGCTTATTAAGATTTCTAATATTGAAATTAAACCTTTAAAAGATCAATAGGAGGATGAAGATCATTTTACAATGATTTGGCATCAAGTTTTGGACATGTGTCTGTTGATGAGATCAATGGACTAGTAAGATGAAACTTTAGAATGTCTAAAAATTTCAAATCTTACATACTTATGAATATAGTATTCAAAGTAAAATGTCCAATACACCCTTCTTTGGGATTGGTGTTAGATGTCGAGGTATTCAAGATCTCATACATATTGATGTATGCGAATCATCTATATCATAGTAAACATTATGGATATGTGATATCTATTGATGATTATGTATGATATGAGATTTCTTCTCTTCACCTAAGAAACCTTTGAAGTGTTCAAAGATTTCACAATTTTGGTTTAGAACCAAAGTTTGAAGAAAGATGGAATGAATTTGATCTAACCTAGGTAGCTTGTACCTGTTAGATAAAATTCAAAAAATATCTTATGGAGATATGAATATCATTTCTATCTCACTCCTCCTGATAAACCTAAAATCAATAGACTTGTGGGGAGATACAGTTGGATCATGTGTGACATGATTTGATCAATGATGATTTTTTAGCATAGTTGCATGTTAGTTTCCAAGATATATATGTAGTAGAGACTACATTATAAGATTCCATGCAAGTAAGCTGGAATTGAACACTAGAGAGTACTACTTCATTAGGAAAATAAAGGATGGTATTGGATACCTACTCTATAACCTTGAGATTCTTAAAAGATCTCATCTCTGAGAATGTGATTCTTAGAAGATGACTCTCTTGAGAATCAAGATGAAAATGGAGTATAGGAACTCATTTAATCTTGAAATGATAATGAGGCTCCTGAAATCAGAAACCAAAAGGATAATTAAAGATGAAACACTAATACTTCTTCAAATAAGTTTGAGGATGTATTCCATGTGTCGATTAAGTCTGACAATGATCGGACTTCATGTGATGAAGCTCTTGAGGATCATGACATGGAAAGATGGATATTAGCAATAAATTCTAAAGTAGACTTCATATACAAGTGTTGTATATGGACTCTCGAGGATCCACCTATATGGGTAAGACCCATAAAGGTGTGAATGGACCTTCAAGAGAAAAAGGGAACCTGATGATAAGGTAGAGACCTTCAAAGCACGGCTTGTAGCCATGATCTACATATTGAAGAGAAGACATTGCTTGCAACGAGACTTGATCTTCAATGACCATGCTTGAACTCATCAGAATATTGCTAACTATGGCTACATAACTTGACTATGGCATCTTTAAGATGTAAGTCAAGATTGTATTCCTCTATGAATACCTCTCTGAGGTTATTCACATGAAGTAAACCTAGGACTTCATGGTAGAGGAAAGCAAGATGTGCAAGCTAAAGAAATCCATCTATGGACTCAAATAAGCTTCTTGAAGCTGAAACATAAGATTTGATGAAATTATAAATTTTATGATTTCAGACAGAATCTTGATGAACCATGTGAAGCTTAGTGGGAGTGCTATTGTGTTCATTGTGCTAAATGTAGATAATATCCTAATCATTTTAAAATGATACAAGGATGATAATAAGTGTTTTATAGATTGGATATTCCATATCTTGAAATATGATTTTAAGGATACCTCTTAGATCTTAGTCCTGAAGTTGTTCAGAAGCAAAGAAAAGAGGGTATTGGAACTGTCACATTTGTAGTACACCTTGGACTTGTTCCATTTTCTGGGAAATTCCAAGAAAGGCTTCCTTCCCTTAAGATTTGGTACTGACCTATCTAAAGGGATAACACCTCAAAGAGTTGAGGAAGTGAATGCTAGAATTTCTTGCACTTGTGCATCAGTTACAAGAAGCCGAGAGTATGCTAGATGTGTACAAAAGCCAGATATCTGCCATGCAGTGGGAGTAGTAAAGTGTTGCTAATCCTATTGTGGAGATAAAAACACTTGATTGCAGTAATAACAAAATCTTCAAATATGACAAGACTTTCGAGATAGTGATCTCTAAATCTTATCTTCAAGAAATTAAGACTATATAGATAGTGATCTAAAAGTCTTAACTTTGGATACCTTTGGAGATAGAGATCTCCAGGAATAAAAGGTATTCTGATAAGGATTATGGAAACACTGGTTATGATAATTATTAAGCTATAGTGTCAAGGATACTATAACTTTTAATATTGAGTATTGGTTGCGTAAGATGCAACATTCACATTATATGCGAGCACTGTTACTGGGGATATGCAAGTGCCGTAAAAGGGCTTAGCGTAGTCTTACAGGAACATAGTGATTGATCAGCTTACCTAGCTATTTTCTAAATAGCCTATGATTGTCACATGAGTGTGGGTTGAAATGATTAGTTTATTAATGGCTCTTTAGGATAGTGGGAGATTGTTGGACATGCGAGCCCACAACGAGCCATTATGCAATAAATATTATTGCAATTCACTCCTTAATATGAAATGAAGAATAACTAATTTGCATAATAGGTCCCTTAGTACAATTAGGGTTTTGTACTATGGCTATCTTAATGATCATACAGCTGTTGATTCAATTATTGCAATTCACTCCTTAATATGAAATGAAGAATAACTAATTTGCATAATAGGTCCCTTAGTACAATTAGGGTTTTGTACTATGGCTATCTTAATGATCGCCACCTAGCCTTGTTCCTTCACTCTTCTTCCCATCAATACGAGCCCACAGAGACATGCATTCCATAACCCGTACCTCAACTTCCTCAGCCTTCAAATATGTCTGCACCGCCACTTTCATGGTCATCGACTTTACGCGGGCCGAGGCCCAGTGCCTCTCCTTCCCTTTGTGACAGAGAGGGGATAGATCGAGGACGCGATGACGACCTCCATCCCCAGTGACGACCCATGGCTATGGTAGGTCTTGATACGACCCTAACATGATCGAGGAGTGGCTCTAAATTGTCGTCGGAGTCCAGCAAAGAACGAAGCTCCCCTTGGAGCTCAGCCTAGACCTCCTCATCTGCCATGCACATCATCAATCTCTAGGTAAGCTCCTCACATCTCTTACTTCTTTTTCTCCTAATTAATTAGGCGTGCACGCACACACACGCACACATACACACGCGCGCGCGCGCACACACACACACACACACACTCTCTCTCTCTCTCTCTCTCTCTCTCTCTTTCACCCTCAATTGACTAGCTCTCATGTGTCGCCTCACCTCACTCATCCTTGCGCCACACTCAGACCACCTTCTCTGTTCTCTATAACCTCCAACCACGTCATCCATTTTCTCTGCCTTCACGGTGAAGGAACCCACCGAGCCTCCGCCTTCTCCGCTCGCTAAGGCTTCCATCTCATCTCACCACACATGCATACAAGACCTGCATGCTTCGGCAGATTCCCCCTAACCTTTCTGCAGGAACACTCCTTCAATGGTCGGACGTCGGGTGGAGTTAAGTTCTCGAGCTCCATCTTCGATGTGGGTTTGTCCAGAACCACTTCTAGATCACCCGAAGCCTTCCCTGTGCTCCAACCTTGGTCGTCATGCTCCCAAGGTTCTTCCTGGATCTTCAGCAACTCCGGAGGATGACAGTGGAGCTCTGGTAGGCCTACCATAGTTCCATTTATGTCGCCAACTAGAAATGGAGGAGGAGGCACTAGAAGGTACATGTGTCGTTGGATGGTACCCCTACGGTGCCCATTCAACGACTCATGATTAGCTACATCTCCACTCCAAGGCATGGAGGTTCGGGCAGTCTGAGCTAGCACCTGAAGATCAGATCCCTCCACGTGGCTCGAGTCTCCTGCCCGCGGCCTCCCGAGCCAAGCACCAAGCCTCGCATCCATCCGAGCCTAACCCTCATGTGCTCTGGTCACGTGGGGGAGGGTAAATTGCATCAGTGCCGACCAAATTCTTCAAATTGCATACATGTCTCTCCATGCACGTGTAATGCATGCACACCTAGGGTTCTTTGCAAACCAGCTCCTCTGAGTTTCAATAATTGCAATATTGCCCCCGCGTGCATGGAAAATTTACAGGGAAGGCCTTGCAGTTATTTTTAATTACATTATGCCCTCCCATGGACCTGTTCGTGATGATTTTGTAATTATTTCCATGTTTTCTTCATGTTTATTTTCCTAAACTATTTTACGGATATCTTGAGCATATGATATCTATTTAAGTTGATTTCAATTTCATTTCGAAGCATGCTTCATTATCTATCCATTGGCATTATTTGTTCCCTATTTTGACATTTAAATTCGGTTGATAAATTCTGGTTATATAGTGTCATTTGATTGTTGATTTCTAATGCCATTTGCTTGTTAATCGATTAAAGTTGATACATGAATTGCTCCTGAAATTGACCACACTTTTATTGCTCAATGATTTTATTCATGTAGGGCATATTTGCACATTTTTACATTTGTATCATGTTGCATTATAAAAACCAAATAAAAAAATGACTTCTGTTCATGCTTCATCTGTCTAGGGTGGTGTTTGACGAGAATCAGTTTTCGCCTACTGTGCTACTATTAAAACGATGATATTAGAGAGGTGAAAATGCGATTCATCAACCTCACATGTGACACACGTGCATCGCCATATATAGTTTGCTCTTTTTGCGATCATTACCCCCAACATTTTGCATATCATGTACATGTCCATGGCAGGTGAAAGCACGTAGAAAGCACGAGAATACTAGGAAAACTGTATGAAGCACCCTAGAACTTTGTGATATTGCCAACATATCCTAATCGAGAGAAGCCATGTGAACAACCACATGCATCTGGAGTTTTTGTGTGGAAGCCCTTGCACTTCTGCTCATTTAAACACACACCCCATATATGTCCAGAAAATTACGCTTAAACCCATATCCAGTAAATAAATCCTATAACTACTATACATATACCCTATATATAATAAATAAAAAACTAAATATAAAAATATAAAAATACCCAAAAATATCTATACTATACAATATACCGTATTACAACAATTTTAAACAGATATAGATATATATAAGATTTATCATTTTTAATAAATCATTTTAAATTACCAACAAAATTTCAAAATCATAAAAATATAAAACTTCATTAAAAATCTAACAAAAATTACCTTCAGTGTATTTTACTATTTTTTACATTTTAAATCAAAAATAAAATAAAAATTAAACAATGAAACAAATAAAAAAAATACAAAATTCATTAAAACTTTGAAAAATCATAACTAATTCAAGAAAAATCATATAAAAATGCATACTATATTGTTTTAAACATAATTTCACATACTTTTCAATAAAATAAAATAAAAATATTTTGGCCCTTTTGAGTATTTTAAAATCCAAAATAAAAATATGTTTTCCATAAAATCTAAAATTTCGACCTTAAAAATACAACAAAAACTATAAAAATTCCAAAGAATCTATAAATCCATAAAAAATTAGAAAACAAAATAAAACATAAAATCAACACAATAAAACTTACAAAAACTTTAATATTAAAATAAATAAATAATACAAAATACTTAAAAATCAAAAAAATAATATAAAATTCATAAATATCAAATAAAAATATAGAAAAATCCTTAAAAATAAATAAAAATTTAGTAAACCTTTTACCTTAGGATTTCTATAACTCCCCTATTTCCAATAGTTTGCCTCCCTGAGTTCAACAATCCCGTACTTTATCGCTTTACATCAAAGTTTTGGAGTATAAATAACAAATAAAATTTTCTTCTAAAATCCACATGATCATTACAATGATAATTGTCTATTTTTAGACGACTCGAGCGGTGTATTTTTCAGATGGTGTCGTTGCCGAGGAGGAAGCGATAGGGTAGATCGTAGACTCAGGTTTAGGGTTTCTTTTTGCCATATTCTTATTTTTGTAACCTCATGGTTTATTGTTTCTGATTTGTGCAACACAGGTTGATCCGCACAACTGAGAATCGAGAATCACATTTTTTACTTTCTTGTAATCTTTTGTAAGAAAATATAAAAATTCAAGGGTATTTGTCCGTTTTTTCTATTTTTGTAGAAGGGTCTCCGTAAGGGTATTCCGACTTGTACCTTCCTTCTCTTTCTCGGAGTCTGTTTCACCGAGTGCCATGCACTTGGGGGAGCAGAGCATCCTCCGTGGTTTTCTCGCTTCACGTTTTTCTTGACGATTTTCCGTGCCTTTTTCGAGGCTAGGCACTTGCTTAAGTTTTCCAATTTTTCTTTCATTGCATTTCCGTAGTTAGACTTAGGACGCGCACCCTAGATGCTTGTTTGGTCATCTAGGTTAAAAAGAAAAAAATGATTAGACGATTGTTTAAAATTTTTAAAAAATGATAACTGAAAAATTAAAATCAGGACTGCTAATTTATCCGACTTTAAAACTAAACTTAACGGACTCACTTGTTTTGTGAGTGCAATCACCAACGAATGTATGACATGTACTTTCCAAATCTATGAGTGAGAGACGACCCTTAAGGTAGATCCAGAGTCTGAATTTCTTTCAGGATACTGCTAAGTTCATGCATTTAATCACTTTCTCTTCACTGGGGACTCTCGGGTAGCCAGAACGACCCGGGTTTCTTTCACAGAGTGGGAGGTTTAGAGTACACCGTAATAGCATGGTCCTTAAGTAACATGGATAGCCAGAAACGATATGTACTTACTCCTATACTGGCCGATAATATGTGATTTCCTATAAAAACCCAAGATAGTCTTCCAAGGAAGTTTCAGGCACCTATCAACTCTCTAAATTATGAGAAGAATTGTTTGCCAAATAACCCTAAAACTGAAAAGATTAATGATCAAACTTTTACGATCATCATCAGATCGTGGTAGTGAATCCGGAGTTTGACTTGCGTTTGATTTTTATTGTGTGAGTCTCATCTTTCAGATCCAGAATCAATTATTCGTCTTATCAAGATGATGGGTAGGCGGTCTCTTAGACCGATCTTTACGGCACCGCTTCAACGCACACCTACCCGTCCATCTAAGTCGGTTCAAGAGAACCCTCTCTTTGAACCTGAGTTGACTCAATCTCTTCCTTCAATCTCGTCCCCAGGTCAGTTTGCGAGAACCTCCTATTTGAGCCGGATTCGAGACATCTCCCCCCTTCCAAGTGTGACCTTGACCCTGGAAGCTTCTCTCAATCACTTTATTCTTATCCACCTCCGATGGACATTACAAAATTATATATAGACTTATCAGAGCCAGACATGGATGAATTTTCGTTCCTAGAAACAATTATGAGTGGGAAGGGAGCACAGTCGTAGAATGATTCGAAGCTTCCAGATCAGGCGATGATCAATGCTAATATCCTTCCTTCCCTTGAGATTATGCAAACTCATATTAGGGAGTAAGACCTTATGATGACCAAGGTCCGAGTTGAGTTACGACAAATGAGAGAGAAGAGACATATTCAGAGGATGATGAGTCGGATAGAGAGGAGACAATACCTACAGAACCTGTATGCATGATGAGATAGCTTCACACACCCGTAGCTTCTTCTTCTTGTTGGTGGATTCGACTTCCTCCTATTCACGGATCATTTATCCTCTCACCTGAGATTATTCAAACCTTACCGATTTTTCACGAGTAATTCATTGACGAGCCACATTCACACCTTCGAGAGTTCGATATGATTTGTAGTACAATATATGATTCTCGAGTTGATGAGGATATAATTCAGATGATAGCATTTCCGTTCTCCTTGGACGATAAGGCCGCATACTGGTTGTGGCATTTAGGGAGAGTAATTACTACATGGGAGCAGATTCGTACTGAATTCCAGAGCAGATTCTACACCAACGGATGCACAAATTTTGCAAGGTTTCTCATTACCAGATTCATCATGTTAGGGAGCGACCCTTTCCACGAAGCATGGGATCGTTTTCGAGACCTGACTGACAGGTGTCCCCACCGTGAGATTTCTAATGCAAACTTGGTTCTGAGCTTCTTTAGTAGAATGATACCTGAACTGCAAGGGTTAGTGAATGCAGCTTGTGGTGGCTCATATTTTTTGAAGCATGAGGATGTTGTCTGGGATATTTTCGTGGAGATGGCATCTCATCATGCTAGTTTATCTCAAACAGACTCTTATATTCTGATGGAGTCACATGCATTTCTTCACCAGTCTATCGTGGCATAAATTGAGGAGGCTCCATGGACACATCTTCAGAATCTTCGTTAGTTGAAATAAGAATTCTTATTCAAAAATTGGACAACCTAGAGAATATTGAGACGAGATGCCCCAAGTTACACAAGCTCGATAAGATCGATAGGCTTATAAGGAGCATTAGTGACCCGACGATCCAGATCGAACAAATGACATCTATTCCATCTTTAAGGTTACCAGCTGATTCATCCAATACACAATCTCCAGTGCAGCAGATACATTACCAATAATTGGAGCTTGTGGCTGAGCCTCATCAGATTCATACTTACACTTAGTGGATGCTAGGATCTCTTTCTCAGCAGTTGTCTTAGTAGTTTTTAGATTACCCATCTAGTTCTCCAGGGCACTCCTATGAGAACTTGGTGTTAGATGATCTTACCTATTGGATCACCAGTCGGTATGAGAAGAATAGGCAATACATGGATGAATTCAAGCAGTAGATAGTGGATCTCGTGCTAGATCAGACTGCCACACAAACTCAACAAATATACTCTACTCCTCAATCACATACATCACTTGATGATGTGAATAATGATGATTTCATATCTCTGAGGAGTGGTAGAGTTCCAGCTGGCGTTAGCTCAGCTATGCCTGATGGAGATGCATCGGTAGATGATGTTTTCGAGCCAGTTGAGCATGATGCAAAGAGAGGTAGTAATGCCTCTAGTATCCATGATGATCTAGATGGTGGTGCCGATGCCACCAAATCTTATGACCGCGATGAAGATATAGCTATGTTAACAACTTTCATACCTAGTGATGAAGAGATAAGAATACAAAGAAATGGGAAGAGGAGGAGGTCAAAAAAATAAATAAAGATAAGACAACTGATTCGTCAATTTCTGATGATCAACATAGAGGCAGTCCCCGTTTTACAAAAAGACTTGATTCTTCTTCTTCATCTGATCCTCCTATTGTACATACTGATAAGGTGGATGTACAAATTCCCTTTCCTAAATCACTTTGCTTAGGAAAAGGCGATAAAAAGAAAATAAAAAAAGACCTAAATGTTAGATTTGATGAAAGAGATGCTCGATAAATTCACCATTCAGCTCATACTTTTGGAAGGCTTGCCACACATCCCTCTTCTACAGAAAGATCTTAAGGAGAGAACTATAGTTTGTAGAAAGAAGAGGCAGCGCAATCATTGCTCAGAAATTCATGTGTTGACCAAGGCAACTTATCACGCCATCCAGAATCGTCTCCCAACCAAACGATCGGACGCGGGAGCACCATATGTCAGATGAGAGATCCTCGATCATATTTTTGATCGTACTCTTCTAGATAGTGGATCATCAATTAATTTCCTTCCCTCTTCCTTACTCGATAAGTTCGAGTTCGGACCTCTTTAACCTAGCAGAACGAACTTACAGTTTGCTGACATATCGGTCAAGAGGCCGAAGGGATTAATCGAAGAGTTATTGTCACCATTTAGGGTTTGCAATTCGCCATGGATTTTTTCGTGTTGGACATGGTGGTACACGAATGTGTGACCAATACCCCGATTGTGTTAGGATGACCTTTTTTGGCGACAGCTAAGGCCATCTTTGATTACATGGAAGATGTACTTTTGCGTCCAAGGTGAAAGTATACATAAAGAGACGATCCAAGACCCTAGATACAAATCAGAAGAGTCAAAGCGAGCATCTGAAGATGGAGCTGATAGTCATCAAGATTTTGATTTCATGCAGACAGATGATGAGGTTGTCTGGGCCGAACCGAGTACATGGTCTTTCATCACATCTTCAAGAGAGTCTGAGTGTCAGATACTAGATGATGGAAGACTAGATAACACAGTTCTAGAGCAAGTACAATTAGAGGTTGAGGCAGACGAGTCTGATGATGATCTTTTTGAGTTCCATTCTCATTGTTCAGATCCCGATCTTTTCGATGTAGACGTGGACTTTGATTGGAAGATGTTTGATGAGTATGTTCCGCGTCTCATTTCCGATGAGACTACAACTAGCCTGAAGACCAAGACAGTACAACAGAGTCAGCAATCAGACGATCAATCTCCATATTTTTCTAAATCAGAGCATACCGAGCTTACGCAGACATACCTAGTAGCCTCTACCCAGACCCTTGTCAGACCAACTCTCCCTGCTTCTTCTCCCCCTGAGATTAAATCTCTACATCGGAGAATGAAATATTAATTCCTTGCTGGAGAACCTAAAATGTTTCCGGACGTCATCATTCTGATCTGACCGATGAACAAGAATCCCGTCTGATGGAGATTCTTGAAAAGAACCACAAGACGATCGAGAGGTAAGTAGATGATCTCCATGGGATTAGTCCGGCTCCGTGCTCCCACCACATTTTTCTCGAGGATGATGCTAAACCATCTCGTGAGTTTTAATACAGGCTGAACCCGAATCTTCGAGAGATGGTTATGTAGGAAATATCCAATTGTTGGAGCACCGATTTTATCTATCCCATCTCTGAGTCCAAATAGGTTAGTCCTTTACATGTGGTACCCAATAAGACATGTATCACTACAGTGATAAATGAGGATGGAGAGGAGATCACTAACCGAGTATCGACTTCTTGGCGCGTCTGTGTGGACTTCCCGCTATCGTTCATTGAATCAGACGACCAAGAAGGATCACTTCCCACTACCGTTCATTGATCAGATCATCGAACGGTTAGCTACAAAGAGCCATTATTGCTTTCTTTATGGGTACTTGGGACACAATCAAGTGGCCGTTGCTTCTGATGTCCAAGAAAAGGCAATATACACCTGCCCGTTCGGAACATATGCTTTCAAACGGATACCCTTTGTATTTTGTAATGCTTCGGCTACATTTCATAGGTGCATGCTTTCTATTACTGTGGACACGATGGGAGACATGGAGGTCTTCATGGATGATTTAGATTCCTGCCTTTCTAGCCGAAACCATGTGCTTCAGAGGTGCACGAAGGTTAACCTCATTCTTTCTTGGGAGAAGTGTCATTTTATGATAACTTAGGGGACGATCCTCGATCACATCATCTCCAACATAGGCATGGAGGTGGACTCGACCAAGATGGACATCATAAAATAACTCAATCCACGGTCCAATGTAAAGCAGTTACAGTCTTTCCTTAGGCATGTCCATTTCTACCAATCTAGTACGAGATTTCAACAAAATTGCTAGACCGTTATCTGATCTTCTCGCGAAAAACACCGACTTTATTGTTTATGATAAGTGTCTTTTAGATTTTGAAACTCTAAAGAGCATGGTTGTAGAGGCTCATGTCCTTCAACCATCTAATTGGTCTCTCCCATTTGAGATCATGACAGACGCCTTTGATTTTGCCGTTGGTGCTGTATTGGGACAGAGAAGGGATGGCCTTCCTTATGCCATACACTACATTAGCAAGACTTTGGATTCCGTCCAATGAAATTAAACTTTTACAAAGAAATAATTGCTAGCTGTAGTATTTTGCTTAGATAAGTTAAGTCCCATATTTTAGGATCTAAGGTTACCATCTTCGCTGACTACACCACCAATCAAATACTTAATGGATAAGAAGGATTCAAAGCGGCATCTGATCAGATGAATCCTTCTACTCCAGGAGTTCGATATTATGATCAAGGATAAGCCTGGAGTCAAGAATGTGGTGGCGGATCACCTCTCCCAGTTAGAATCACCTGAGACTTCTGAGTTTGATGCACATATTACCGAGACCTTTCCCAACGAGGCGATTTTGTTGGACATACGAGCCCACAACGAGCCATTATACAATAAATGTTATTGCAATTCACTCCTTAATCTGAAATGAAGAATAACTAATTTGCATAATAGGTCCCTTAGTACAATTAGGGTTTTGTTTTATGGCTATCTTAATGATCATACAGCTGTTGATTCAATTATTGAATCATAGAGGCCGGTGCTTAGATGAATATTTAAAGGGTTAGATTGAGGACTCATCAAGCACCATCAAATGATTGTTAAGAGATGATCTCCAGCCTGAGTAGGAGGTGGCAATCCTTTCTCACATAGGCTGATATCTGACCAACCTCTTGATGCATGTCCTCTGCATAGGAATAGAGATTCGGAGGTGTTAGATTAGTTAGGTCAAAGAGTTGACTTCACGAGATCAAGATAACCGAAGTCCTATGTCGTATGCTGTCACGATAGGCACGCATCCTCTGACCGGAGACAGATGTGTTACTATATGTCTGAGTATGTACATTTGGAAGACCAATAGGTTGATGACCTAACCAAGGTCTATACACGGGCGCGCTGGTGTGCGTAGAAGGTCATATGAGTAATACCATCTCTCAAAGGGATCATACAGGTTCATTACTGAACTGGAAGACATGAGCTCACTCATGAGATATTGGGAAAAATCAAATTCTGTGCATGGTCATCTCGCTTTGGAAGTTTGACTGAATTTGTAGGTTTGATATATACTTTTGGAAAGTATATGATCAAGACCTAGGTATGATATATGCTTTTGGAAAGTATATGATCGATACCAACCCACTATGATTAAATGAGAAACTTACTGATAAAACCTTGAAGTAGATAGTGTAAAGTTGATCTAATACTACGGGTTTATTCAGAGTCTTCCAGTATGTAGGATGTACAAGTATTGGGAATACCTGAGGGTGATGTGATCATAAACGATTGTATAACCATGACACTTCCATTCCTAGGGAGTGATGAAAAGGGTCTGGATTTTAGTGACTCCTCTCAGTAGAGAAGTAACCTGATCTTGATCCAAATGTTGGACATTGATCTGAATGTGATTCGGATGCAATGAGAAGATAAGATTTGCGGTCTTGATTTAATCAAGCATCTATGGGAGGCCCAAGATCTGGATTTGAGATGTGATCTCAATATCCAAGTCACTATACGTGGAACAATACAATCGCCCTGTCCTTATCTCCAAGTATCCACGGAGAAAGCGCATTATCCTTGAAAGAGTTCATGGATAATTTCACTGTTGATATATATCCAAGCATCGGGAAAATTGATAATTAAATGTGATTTAATTATCATGGATAATATGAATTTCATTCATATTATAAGGAGAGCTATCTGAGATAATTAAATGTGATTTAATTATCAAAGGTGTGAATAATGTGAATGTGATTCATATTATTTTGACAAATGAGAATAGAGATCAAAGATGATCAAATATGATTTAATTATCATGGATATGAATAATATGGATAGAACTATCTACTAATCATATATATATATGTATATATGTTATAAATGTGATTTATAATATATAAGAGAGAGATATTTATGATTTATATTTGTTGATTAATTATTGATGTGAATTGGATTCACATTGGATGATTAATTAAAATATAATTTACATTTTGTTTTAGGATGTGAATGTGATTCACATTTTTCCAATGGCATGATTGCAATATTTCACAAGATAATTATGAATTATTTTTGTGAAATAATTTACAACAATTATTGTTGTAAATCCTGGAGATCTCATGAGATAATGAGATCTCATGAGATGTTGGTAGCCATCCCTCCTTTTTAGGGGATATGGTTTATCTTCTCAATATCTCAAAGATAATTAATTGATTTGATTTGAATTTAAATATATTGATTTATTGATATGTATTAAATTAAATTAAATTAATTGTTGTTGTGTTTTTACAACAAGATCATCGCCATTTAAAGAAACACAAATCAATCTCATCCATTGATTTTGTGTTGTCCATGGATTGAGATCCATGGATCCCAAAACCCTATATAAGAAGAGGCACTCCTTTCTCTTCAACATGGGATATGATTAATGAATGCTCTCTCTCTCTCTCTCTCTCTCTCTTCTCCACACGCCAAGCCTCTCTCTCTCTCTCTTATAATGGTCGTCCACCATGGAACCATTGTGAGAGTCGTCATCAACGCAGCATCGTCGTTATGTTGCCGGATCATCTACTCGTGGATCTCCATCTCCTTAGGTGCGTCCCGTTCATGAATAATATGTTGGATATCGTGTGACGAGATCAGGAGATCCGCTGCTTGTATCATCAACATGGATTGCGAGGAGCACGCGATTCGTCCTCGCGCACGCAAGCGTCTCCTTCGTTGGATCGGGATTGAGACAGGAGGTCTCTTAGTTTAGAGACTCGATCGCAACCACACTTCAAGAGGTAACCCTAGTACCTATTTGTGGTTTAGATGAAATGATCCAAGAAGTGTTCTTGGATCATGTGGTTTCATCAATTAAAAAATTTTAATTTCTGCTGCCCAGAGCAACAAGTACGACTAGTCGCTCCTAATCGTATTTGATGCGATCATCACGCTTCTGTGATGTGCTTGAGGATTTTTTCCATATCTTTCAAGTGGTATCAGAGCCTGTTTGTCGAAGGTTTTGGATGAGATCCACAAACCTATGAAGATTTGGGCTCAATAGGGTTCGTGAAAATTTTAGCATTTCAATTTTTGCAGCCTGTTTTCTGATAAAATGTCTTTCCTGTTTAAAATGTTTAAACATAAAATTTTTAACTGGATAATTTTACCCATTAATTAAGGAAACAGTAGGATTTGAGTTTGCGTGATTTGGAATCCGATAACTCAAGATATGATGTTTTTAATAACCATATGTCCACTGTTTCGGGGATGGCGATTAGTGACGTAATTAAAGAGTTAATTACATATCCTAAATGTCTATAAATACATAATTATCACTTGGGTTCTATTTTAAATCAAATTGGCGAATACAATAAATTTATTCTGCATTATTTGGATTTAAATTGATCGAGTTATGTTGACTTTAGTGAGTACGGGTCACTGCTGGAAATTAACAAACTTGATCATGAACCTTGTGATAGTCATTGAAATAAATTGATGGAAATTAATTATTAATTTATGAAATAATTATTGATAAATATTTGTGAAATATTTAAAGATGATAATTATTTCCGTGAATGACATTGCATTAACCAAAATGATAAGATAGTTGATCTTGATCACAATTGTTAATATGAAATTTTCAACAAATATTGTTTTCACGAAAAACTCTAGTTTATCCTACAATAGTTGTAGGACAACTTTTTCATGCAAACCTTGTTGCTTGAATAGGATTGAGATTTGTTTAGCAAATCTCCTTATAATATTATCAAAATGATTTTGATTATTATTATTATATGGTATAATTTTGGTTGAAAAACCGATGATCATCTCACGTACAAAGTGTTTAATTTGACATTATCCTTTCTCGAGGCGGATATGGTGCCTAGTCGGGGAGTGTTGGGGTAGCAGGTTCCACCGTGTGTGGTCTGTCCCACTCCCGTCGGTACTGGCCATGACAGCGGGTAGGGTTGGTATAATGCTTAAGAAATCATGATGTATTTCTAATTATTAAAATTCAAAATAATATGCATTTGAGATAATACCATAATTCAAGTAACAACTAAGAATGTTTGTTATATATTAATTGGATCATTAATTTAATATGATTAGATTAATTGGAATCCAATTAAAACTAAGACACTCTATTATAAATAGATGTGTTGTTTCCCTTGGAAGAATTGATCATAATGAATGTGATTCATGATGATTACTTAGAATTTGTATATGAGGTGGAGGATCACATAAGTGACATCCATGGTCTCCCAAAAGGCAAAGGATTCCGTCGCCAGATATTGTATATAGGAGATGCCTATCCGAAGTGACAACTCCTGTATACGATTTATTTGGATCGGGTTCTTTGCTTCTCAAAAGAGTAAGGCCGTATACGTAGTGACCCCAATATTGAGTCCTCATATTATTGGGGCGATATTGGATTGCGTATGGCGAGTATTAAGCCTGTTGACGGTTGGTTCAATTAATGACGGGTCAACATCACCTTAGGGGTGGTGGGCCTGGATGTTAAAGATCGAATTGAGAGATGCAAGTTGGACTTGCAAGGTGGAATGTGTTCCCGCTTCTTTTTATCAGAGTCACAAGTTCTCATATTATTGGGATGTGACAAAGATAAGGAAGGAGATCCCAGACCATGCTGAGATATAATGGTAAGTATATCTCTTACATTGAAAGTGATTAAGGGAATAAACTTTCAGTGTTGACAAGGTAAGAAAACTTAAAACTCCTAAATCAAAGTAAAAATATGTATATATATGAATATATGCACTTATGCAAATTTCTTATTTAAGATAATCCTTCACAAAACCCACTCAATGTTATACTCAATAATAACCAGTAAAATATCATGGATTAGACTCATGATCCAGATATTGTACTTGTAATTGGCCACATAATGTATGTGGTTGCAATGTGCAAGTTTCCTCATATTAATGAGGAATGACAATTAAATAAGATAATAAGACATCACCTTAGGGTTCGTATGTCTCTATAGTCTTGATCTTTCATCGAGTGTACTTTGGAAGTGCCATGTCGATGGTAATCGTAATTGTCGAATAATACTTATAAAATCTAAGAAGATATTCTGGCATACATATGTGCTCTTGACATTTATCATGAATGACATGGTTCTCTGCAACATGCGAAATGATGGCTCTGTAAGAGATGATGTATTCAAAATATTTCAATACCTACCTGAACCAATGTTTTACGAGTCTAGATGGATGTAGAAATGATGAATGTCATAGTTCTACTGTCTATACTCAAGTCATTCATGAAGCTTCATAATAATCATATTGCATAAACTATGAAGTATATATAAATGTTTAAATCTCTCATTTTTGAAATTCTTTTTGAATTCAACATAAGAGATCCTTTATCTTAACCAATGGTTGTTTATAGATAAAGGGAGTACAGTGGAAGCATGGGTCAAACCCAAGATGAGAAGGATAGTCAAAGAGTTGATCGTACTTCTATGACTTCCATATGACATCCTAAGAGTTGGATGAATTCCAATACTGCAACAAGTTGGTGTGTTGATAGTATGACTATCAAATCTATCTAGAATCCTTAGAGAAGGACTCGGATAGAGCATCAGAATAATCTACATAAATAACTGATATTGACTTGCTTATTGAATAAGACAAAGTCTGATAATTGTATCTCAATCTTATAACAACACTTGCAATGGGTTGCATATGTTTTAGAAGACTAAAAAAATTTGATCTTAAGGTTTATAGTTATCCACATGGATATTGATGCAATTGTTACAACAATCTCTGTTGGATTGATAGACTTCTAAGTTTCAGTGGGAGAGCCTTAGTCTTAGAGAATGTCTCTATGACCTAGATATTAGAATACACTCATTGTTTGTTTCTAAATATTGGAAACAAACATGAATTCTGAGATAGAATTATCATAAAGAGTTATGATGGATATATTTCAGATAGTAGTTTAACGTCTAGTGGACTCCACAAAATTAGAAAATTAATGAATGGCTTATTAAGATTTCTAATTTTGAAATTAAACCTTTAAAAGATCAATAGGAGGATGAAGATCATTTTACAATGATTTGGCATCAAGTTTTGGACATGTGTCTGTTGATGAGATCAATGGAATAGTAAGATGAAACTTTAGAATGTCTAAAAATTTCAAATCTTACATACTTATGAATATAGTATTCAAAGTAAAATGTCCAATACACCCTTTGGGATTGGTGTTAGATCTCGAGGTATTCAAGATCTCATACATATTGATGTATGTGAATCATCTATATCATAGTAAACATTATGGATATGTGATATCTATTGATGATTATGTATGATATGAGATTTCTTCTCTTCACCTAAGAAACCTTTGAAGTGTTCAAAGATTTCACAATTTTGGTTTAGAACCAAAGTTTGAAGAAAGATGGAATGAATTTGATCTAACCTAGGTAGCTTGTACCTGTTAGATAAAATTCAAAAAATACCTTATGGAGATATGAATATCATTTCTATCTCACTCCTCCTGATAAACCTAAAATCAATATACTTGTGGGGAGATACAGTTGGATCATGTGTGACATGATTTGATCAATGATGATTTTTTAGCATAGTTGCATGTTAGTTTCCAAGATATATATGTAGTAGAGACTACATTATAAGATTCCATGCAAGTAAGCTGGAATTGAACACTAGAGAGTACTACTTCATTAAGAAAATAAAGGATGGTATTGGATACCTACTCTATAACCTTGAGATTCTTAAAAGATCTCATCTCTGAGAATGCGATTCTTAGAAGATGACTCTCTTGAGAATCAAGATGAAAATGAAGCATAGGAACTCATTTAATCTTGAAATGATAATGAGGCTCCTGAAATCAGAAACCAAAAGGATAATTAAAGATGAAACACAAATACTTCTTCAAATGAGTTTGAGGATGTATTCCATGTGTCGATTAAGTCTGACAATGATCGGACTTCATGTGATGAAGCTCTTGAGGATCATGACATGGAAAGATGGATATTAGCAATAAATTCTAAAGTAGACTTCATATACAAGTGTTGTATATGGACTCTCGAGGATCCACCTATATGGGTAAGACCCATAAAGGTGTGAATGAACCTTCAAGAGAAAAAGGGAACCTGATGATAAGGTAGAGACCTTCAAAGCACGGCTTGTAGCCATGATCTACATATTGAAGAGAAGACATTGCTTGCAACGAGACTTGATCTTCAATGACCATGCTTGAACTCATCAGAATATTGCTAACTATGGCTACATAACTTGACTATGGCATCTTTAAGATGTAAGTCAAGATTGTATTCCTCTATGAATACCTCTCTGAGGTTATTCACATGAAGTAAACCCAGGACTTCATGGTAGAGGAAAGCAAGATGTGCAAGCTAAAGAAATCCATCTATGGACTCAAATAAGCTTCTTGAAGCTGAAACATAAGATTTGATGAAATTATAAATTTTATGATTTCAGACAGAATCTTGATGAACCATGTGAAGCTTAGTGGGAGTGCTATTGTGTTCATTGTGCTAAATGTAGATAATATCCTAATCATTTTAAAATGATACAAGGATGATAATAAGTGTTTTATAGATTGGATATTCCATATCTTGAAATATGATTTCAAGGATACCTCTTAGATCTTAGTCCTGAAGGTGTTCAGAAGCAAAGAAAAGAGGGTATTGGAACTGTCACATTTGTAGTACACCTTGGACTTGTTCCATTTTCTGGGAAATTCCAAGAAAGGCTTCCTTCCCTTAAGATTTGGTACTGACCTATCTAAAGGGATAACACCTCAAAGAGTTGAGGAAGTGAATGCTAGAATTGCTTGCACTTGTGCATCAGTTACAAGAAGCCGAGAGTATGCTAGATGTGTACAAAAGCCAGATATCTGCCATGCAGTGGGAGAAGTAAAGTGTTGCTAATCCTATTGTGGAGATAAAAACACTTGATTCCAGTAATAACAAAATCTTCAAATATGACAAGACTTTCGAGATAGTGATCTCTAAATCTTATCTTCAAGAAATTAAGACTATATAGATAGTGATCTAAAAGTCTTAACTTTGGATACCTTTGGAGATAGAGATCTCCAGGAATAAAAGGTATTCTGATAAGGATTATGGAAATACTGGTTATGATAATTATTAAGCTATAGTGTCAAGGATACTATAACTAACAATATTGAGTATTGGTTGCATAAGATGCAACATTCACATTATATGTGAGCACTGTTACTGGGGATATG
Organism: Ottelia alismoides; assembly: GCA_037367405.1. Lineage (NCBI taxonomy): Eukaryota > Viridiplantae > Streptophyta > Magnoliopsida > Alismatales > Hydrocharitaceae > Ottelia > Ottelia alismoides. Next base: position 228,413 of record JAZKJV010009966.1, read on the forward strand.
CAAGTGCCGTAAAAGGGCTTAGCGTAGTCTTGCAGGAACATAGTGATTGATCGGCTTACCTAGCTATTTTCTAAATAGCCTATGATTGTCACATGAGTGTGGGTTGAAATGATTAGTTTATTAATGGCTCTTTAGGATAGTGGGAGATTGTTGGACATGCGAGCCCACAACGAGCCATTATGCAATAAATATTATTGCAATTCACTCCTTAATATGAAATGAAGAATAACTAATTTGCATAATAGGTCCCTTAGTACAATTAGGGTTTTGTACTATGGCTATCTTAATGATGATACAACTGTTGATTCAATTATTGCAATTCACTCCTTAATATGAAATGAAGAATAACTAATTTGCATAATAGGTCCCTTAATACAATTAGGGTTTTGTACTATGGCTATCTTAATGATCGCCACCTAGCCTTGTTCCTTCACTCTTCTTCCCATCAATACGAGCCCACAGAGACATGCATTCCATAACCCGTACCTCAACTTCCTCGGCCTTCAAATATGTCTGCACCGCCACTTTCATGGTCATCGACTTTACGCGGGCCGAGGCCCAGTGCCTCTCCTTCCCTTTGTGATAGAGAGGGGATAGATCGAGGACGCGATGACGACCTCCATCCCCAGTGACGACCCATGGCTATGGTAGGTCTTGATACAACCCTAACATGATCGAGGAGTGGCTCCAAATTGTCGTCGGAGTCCAGCAAAGAACGAAGCTCCCCTTGGAGCTCAGCCTAGACCTCCTCATCTGCCATGCACATCATCAATCTCTAGGTAAGCTCCTCACATCGCTTACTTCTTTTTCTCCTAATTAATTAGGCGCGCACGCACACACTCACACATACACACACGCACACACACACACACACTCTCTCTCTCTCTCTCTCTTTCACCCTCAATTGACTAGCTCTCAAGTGTCGCCTCACCTCACTCATCCTTGCGCCACACTCAGACCACCTTCTCTATTCTCTATAACCTCCAACCGCGTCGTCCATTTTCTCTGCCTTCATGGCGAAGGAACCCACCGAGCCTCCGCCTTCTCTGCTCGCTAAGGCTTCCATCTCATCTCACCACACATGCATACAAGACCTGCATGCTTCGGCAATTTCCCCCTAACCTTTCTGCAGGAACACTCCTTCAATGGTCGGACGCCGGGTGGAGTTAAGTTCTCGAGCTCCATCTTCGATGTGGGTTTGTCCAGAACCACTTCTAGGTCACCCAAAGCCTTCCCTGTGCTCCAACCTTGGTCGTCATGCTCCCAAGGTTCTTCCTGGATCTTCAGCAACTCCGGAGGATGACAGTGGAGCTCTGTAAGGCCTACCTTAGTTCCATTTACGTCGCCAACTAGAAATGGAGGAGGAGGCACTAGAAGGTACATGTGTCGTTGGATGGTACCCCTACGGTGCCCATTCAACGACTCATGATTAGCTACATCTCCACTCCGAGGCATGGAGGTTCGGGCAGTCTGAGCTAGCACCTGAAGATCAGATCCCTCCACGTGGCTCGAGTCTCCTGCCCGCGACCTCCCGAGCCAAGCACCAAGCCTCGCATCCATCCGAGCCTAACCCTCATGTGCTCTGGTCACGTGGGGGAGGGTAAATTGCATCAGTGCCCGACCAAATTCTTCAAATTGCATACATGTCTCTCCATGCACGTGTAATGCATGCACACCTAGGGTTCTTTGCAAACCAGCTCCTCTGAGTTTCAATAATTGCAATATTGCCCCCGCGTGCATGGAAAATTTACAGGGAAGGCCTTGCAGTTATTTTTAATTACATTATGCCCTTCCATGGACATGTTCGTGATGATTTTGTAATTATTTCCATGTTTTCTTCATGTTTATTTTCCTAAACTATTTTACGGATATCTTGAGCATATGATATCTATTTAAGTTGATTTCAATTTCATTTCGAAGCATGCTTCATTATCTATCCATTGGCATTATTTGTTCCCTATTTTGACATTTAAATTCGGTTGATAAATTCTGGTTATATAGTGTCATATGATTGTTGATTTCTAATGCCATTTGCTTGTTAATCGATTAAAGTTGATACATGAATTGCTCCTGAAATTGACCACACTTTTATTGCTCAATGATTTTATTCATGTAGGGCATATTTGCACATTTTTTACATTTGTATCATGTTGCATTATAAAAACCAAATAAAAAATGACTTCTGTTCATGCTTCATCTGTCTAGGGTGGTGTTTGACGAGAATCCGTTTTCGCCTACTGTGCTACTATTAAAACGATGATATTAGAGAGGTGAAAATGCGATTCATCAGCCTCACATGTGACACACGTGCGTCGCCATATATAGTTTGCTCTTTTTGCGATTATTACCCCCAACATTTTGCATATCATGTACATGTCCATGGCAGGTGAAAGCACGTAGAAAGCATGAGAATACTAGGAAAACTGTATGAAGCACCCTAGAACTTTGTGATATTGCCAACAGATCCTAATCGAGAGAAGCCATGTGAACAACCACATGCATCTGGAGTTTTTGTGTGGAAGCCCTTGCACTTCTGCTCATTTAAACACGCACCCCATATATGTCCAGAAAATTACGCTTAAACCCATATCCAGTAAATAAATCCTATAACTACTATACATATACCCTATATATAATAAATAAAAAACAAAATATAAAAATATAAAAATACCCAAAAATATCTATACTATACAATATACCGTATTACAACAATTTTAAACAGATATAGATATATATAAGATTTATCATTTTTAATAAATCATTTTAAATTACCAACAAACTTTCAAAATCATAAAAATATAAAACTTCATTAAAAATCTAACAAAAAATACCTTCAGTGTATTTTACTATTTTTTACATTTTAAATCAAAAATAAAATAAAAATTAAATAATGAAACAAATAAAAAAATACAAAATTCATTAAAACTTTGAAAAATCATAACTAATTCAAGAAAAATCATATAAAAATGCATACTATATTGTTTTAAACATAATTTCACATACTTTTCAATAAAATAAAATAAAAATATTTTGGCCCTTTTGAGTATTTTAAAATCCAAAATAAAAATATGTTTTCCATAAAATCTAAAATTTCGACCTTAAAAATACAACAAAAACTATAAAAATTCCAAAGATTCTATAAATCCATAAAAAATTAGAAAACAAAATAAAACATAAAATCAACACAATAAAACTTACAAAAAGTTTAATATTAAAATAATTAAAAATAATACAAAATACTTAAAAATCAAAAAAATAATATAAAATTCATAAATATCAAATAAAAATATAGAAAAATCCTTAAAAATAAATAAAAATTTAGTAAACCTTTTACGTTAGGATTTCTATAACTCCCCTATTTCCAATAGTTTGCCTCCCTGAGTTCAACAATCCCATACTTTATCGCTTTACATCAAAGTTTTGGAGTATAAATAACAAATAAAATTTTCTTCTAAAATCCACATGATCATTACAATGATAATTGTCTATTTTTAGACGACTCGAGCGGTGTATTTTTCAGATGGTGTCGTTGCCGAGGAGGAAGCGATAGGGTAGATCGTAGACTCAGGTTTAGGGTTTCTTTTTGCCATATTCTTATTTTTGTAACCTCATGGTTTATTGTTTCTGATTTGTGCAACACAGGTTGATCCGCACAACTGAGAATCGAGAATCGCATTTTTTACTTTCTTGTAATCTTTTGTAAGAAAATATAAAAATTCAAGGGTATTTGTCCGTTTTTTCTATTTTTGTAGAAGGGTCTCCGTAAGGGTATTCCGACTTGTACCTTCCTTCTCTTTCTCGGAGTCTGTTTCACCAAGTGCCATGCACTTTGGGGAGCAGAGCATCCTCCGTGGTTTTCTCGCTTTGCGTTTTTCTCGACGATTTTCCGTGCCTTTTTCGAGGCTAGGCACTTGCTTAAGTTTTCCGATTTTTCTTTCATTGCACTTATGTAGTTAGACTTAGGACGCGCACCCTAGATGCTTGTTTGGTCATCTAGGTCAAAAAGAAAAAAATGATTAGACGATTGTTTGAAAATGTTTAAAAAGTGATAACTGAAAAATTAAAATCAGGACTGCTAATTTTATCCGACTTTAAAACTAAACTTAACGGACTCACTTGTTTTGTGAGTGCAATCACCAACGAATGTATGACATGTACTTTCCAAATCTATGAGTGAGAGACGACCCTTAAGGTAGATCCAGAGTCTGAATTTCTTTTAGGATACTGCTAAGTTCATGCATTTAATCACTTTCTCTTCACTGGGGACTCTCGGGTAGCCAGAACGGCCCGGGTTTCTTTCACAGAGTGGGAGGTTTAGAGTACACCGCAATAGCATGGTCCTTAAGTAACATGGATAGCCAGAAACGATATGTACTTACTCCTATACTGGCCGATAATATGTGATTTCCTATAAAAACTCAAGATAGTCTTCCAAGGATGTTTCAGGCACCTATCAACTCTCTAAATTGTGAGAAGAATTGTTTGCCAAATAACCCTAAAACTGAAAAGATTAATGATCAAACTTTTACGATCATCATCAGGTTGTGGTAGTGAATCCGGAGTTTGACTTGCGTTTGATTTTTATTGTGTGAGTCTCATCTTTCAGATCCAGAATCAATTATTCGTCTTATCAAGATGATGGGTAGGCGGTCTCGTAGACCGATCTTTACGGCACCGCTTCAACGCACACCTACCCGTCCATCTAAGTCGGTTCAAGAGAACCCTCTCTTTGAACCTGAGTTGACTCAATCTCTTCCTTCAATCTCGTCCCCAGGTCAGTTTGCGAGAACCTCCTATTTGAGTCGGATTCGAGACATCTCCCCCCTTCCAAGTGTGACCTTGACCCTGGAAGCTTCTCTCAATCACTTTATTCTTATCCACCTCCGATGGACATTACAAAATTATATATAGACTTATCAGAGCCAGACATGGATGAATTTTCGTTCCTAGAAACAATTATGAGTGGGAAGGGAGCACAGTCGTAGAATGATTCGAAGCTTCCAGATCAGGCAATGATCAATGCTAATATCCTTGCTTCCCTTGAGATTATGCAAACTCATATTAGGGAGTAAGACCTTATGATGACCAAGGTCCGAGCTGAGTTACGACAAATGAGAGAGAAAAGACATATTTCAGAGGATGATGAGTCGGATAGAGAGGAGACAATACCTACAGAACCTGTATGCATGATGAGATAGCTTCACACACCCGTAGCTTCTTCTTCTTGTTGGTGGATTCGACTTCCTCCTATTCACGGATCATTTGTCCTCTCACCTGAGATTATTCAAACCTTACCGATTTTTCACGAGTAATTCATTGACGAGCCACATTCACACCTTCGAGAGTTCGATATGATTTGTAGTACAATATATGATTCTCGAGTTGATGAGGATATAATTCAGATGATAGCATTTCCGTTCTCCTTGGACGATAAGGCCGCATACTGGTTGTGGCATTTAGGGAGAGTAATTACTACATGGGAGCAGATTCGTACTGAATTCTAGAGCAGATTCTACACCAACGGATGCACAAATTTTGCAAGGTTTCTCATTACCAGTTTCATCATGTTAGGGAGCGACCCTTTCCACGAAGCATGGGATCGTTTTCGAGACCTGACTGACAGGTGTCCCCACCGTGAGATTTCTAATGCAAACTTGGTTCTGAGCTTCTTTAGTGGAATGATACCTGAACTGCAAGGGTTAGTGAATGCAGCTTGTGGTGGCTCATATTTTTTGAAGCATGAGGATGTTGTCTGGGATATTTTCGTGGAGATGGCATCTCATCATGCTATTTTATCTCAAACAGACTCTTATATTCTGATGGAGTCACATGCGTTTCTTCACCAGTCTATCGTGGCACAAATCGAGGAGGCTCCATGGACACATCTTCAGAATCTTCGTTAGTTGAAATAAGAATTCTTATTCAAAAATTGGACAACCTAGAGAATATTGAGACGAGATGCCCCAAGTTACACAAGCTCGATAAGATCGATAGGCTTATAAGGAGCATTAGTGACCCGACGATCCAGATCGAACAAATGACATCTATTCCATCTTTAAGGTTACCAGCTGATTCATCCAATACACAATCTCCAGTGCAGCAGATACATTACCAATAATTGGAGCCTGTGGCTGAGCCTCATCAGATTCATACTTTCACTTAGTGGATGCTAGGATCTCTTTCTCAGTAGTTGTCTTAGTAGTTTTTAGATTACCCATCTAGTTCTCCAGGGCACTCCTATGAGAACTTGGTGTTAGATGATCTTACCTATTGGATCACCAGTCGGTATGAGAAGAATAGGCAATACATGGATGAATTCAAGCAGTAGATAGTGGATCTCGTGCTAGATCAGACTGCCACACAAACTCAACAAATATACTCTACTCCTCAATCACATACATCACTTGATGATGTGAATAATGATGATTTCATATCTCTGAGGAGTGGTAGAGTTCCAGCTGGCGTTAGCTCAGCTATGCCTGATGGAGATGCATCGGTAGATGATGTTTTCGAGCCAGTTGAGCATGATGCAAAGAGAGGTAGTAATGCCTCTAGTATCCATGATGATCTAGATGGTGGTGCTAATGCCACCAAATCTTATGACCGCGATGAAGATATAGCTATGTTAACAACTTTCATACTTAGTGATGAAGAGATAAGAATACAAAGAAATGGGAAGAGGAGGAGGTCAAAAAAATAAATAAAGATAAGACAACTGATTCGTCAATTTCTGATGATCAACATAGAGGCAGTCCCCGTTTTACAAAAAGACTTGATTCTTCTTCTTCTTCATCTGATCCTCCTATTGTACAAACTGATAAGGTGGATGTACAAATTCCCTTTCCTAAATCACTTTGCTTAGGAAAAGGCGATAAAAAGAAAATAAAAAAAGACCTAAATGTTAGATTTGATGAAAGAGATGCTCGATAAATTCACCATTCAGCTCATACTTTTGGAAGGCTTGGCACACATCCCTCTTCTACAGAAAGGTCTTAAGGAGAGAACTATAGTTTGTAGAAAGAAGAGGCAGCGCAATCATTGCTCAGAAATTCATGTGTTGACCAAGGCAACTTATCACGCCATCCAGAATCGTCTCCCAACCAAACGATCAGATGCGGGAGCACCATATGTCAGATGAGAGATCCTCGATCATATGTTTGATCGTACTCTTCTAGATAGTGGATCATCAATTAATCTCCTTCCCTCTTCCTTACTCGATAAGTTCGAGTTCGGACCTCTTTAACCTAGCAGAACGAACTTACAGTTTGCTGACATATCGGTCAAGAGGCTGAAGGGATTAATCGAAGAGTTATTGTCACCATTTAGGGTTTGCAATTCGCCATGGATTTTTTCGTGTTGGACATGGTGGTACACGAATGTGTGACCAATACACCGATTGTGTTAGGATGACCTTTTTTGGCGACAGCTAAGGCCATCTTTGATTATGGTACATGGAAGATGTACTTTTGCGTCCAAGGTGAAAGTATACATAAAGAGACGATCCAAGACCCTAGATACAAATCAGAAGACTCAAAGCGAGCATCTGAAGATGGAGCTGATAGTCATCAAGATTTTGATTTCATGCAGACAGATGATGAGGTTGTCTGGGCCGAACCGAGTACATGGTCTTTCATCACATCTTCAAGAGAGTCTGAGTGTCAGATACTAGATGATGGAAGACTAGATAACACAGTTCTAGAGCAAGTACAATTAGAGGCTGAGGCAGACGAGTCTGATGATGATCTTTTTGAGTTCCATTCTCATTGTTCAGATCCCGATCTTTCCGATATAGACGTGGACTTTGATTGGAAGATGTTTGATGAGTATGTTCCGCGTCTCATTTCCGATGAGACTACAACTAGCCTGAAGACCAAGACAGTACAACAGAGTCAGCAATCAGACGATCAGTATCCATATTTTTCTAAATCAGAGCATACCGAGCTTACGCAGACATACCTAGTAGCCTCTACCCAGACCCTAGTCAGACCAACTCTCCCTGCTTCTTCTCCCCCTGAGATTAAATCTCTACATCGGAGAATGAAATATTAATTCCTTGCTGGAGAACCTAAAATGTTTCCGGACGTCATCATTCTGATCTGATCGATGAACAAGAATCCCGTCTGATGGAGATTCTTGAAAAGAACCACAAGACGATCGAGAGGTAAGTAGATGATCTCCATGGGATTAGTCCGGCTCTGTGATCCCACCACATTTTTCTCGAGGATGATGCTAAACCATCTCGTGAGTTTTAATACAGGCTGAACCTGAATCTTCGTGAGATGGTTATGTAGGAAATATCCAAGTGTTGGAGCACCGATTTTATCTATCCCATCTCCGAGTCCAAATAGGTTAGTCCTTTACATGTGGTACCCAATAAGACATGTATCACTACAGTGATAAATGAGGATGGAGAGGAGATCACTAACCGAGTATCGACGTCTTGGCGCGTCTGTGTGGACTTCCCGCTATCGTTCATTGAATCAGACGACCAAGAAGGATCACTTCCCACTACCGTTCATTGATCAGATCATCGAACGGTTAGCTACGAAGAGCCATTATTGCTTTCTTGATGGGTACTTGGGACACAATCAAGTGGCCGTTGCTTCTGATGTCCAAGAAAAGGCAATATACACCTGCCCGTTCAGAACATATGCTTTCAAACGGATACCCTTTGTATTTTGTAATGCTTCGGCTACATTTCATAGGTGCATGCTTTCTATTACTGTGGACACGATGGGAGACATGGAGGTCTTCATGGATGATTTAGATTCCTGCCTTTCTAGCCGAGACCATGTGCTTCAGAGGTGCACAAAGGTTAACCTCATTCTTTCTTGGGAGAAGTGTCATTTTATGATGACTCAGGGGACGATCCTCGATCACATCATCTCCAACATAGGCATGGAGGTGGACCCGACCAAGATGGACATCATAAAATAACTCAATCCACGGTCCAATCTAAAGCAGTTACGGTCTTTCCTTAGGCATGTCCATTTCTACCAATTTAGTTGAGATTTCAACAAAATTGCTAGACCGTTATCTGATCTTCTCGCGAAAAACACCGACTTTATTGTTTATGATAAGTGTCTTTTAGATTTGTAAACTCTAAAGAGCATGGTTGTAGAGGCTCATGTCCTTCAACCATCTAATTGGTCTCTCCCATTTGAGATCATGACAGACGCCTTTGATTTTGCCGTTGGAGCTGTTTGGGACAGAGAAGGGATGGCCTTCCTTATGCCATACACTACATTAGCAAGACTTTGGATTCCGTCCAATGAAATTAAACTTTTACAAAGAAATAATTGCTAGCTGTAGTATTTTGCTTAGATAAGTTAAGTCCCATATTTTAGGATCTAAGGTTACCATCTTCACTGACTACACCACCAATCAAATACTTAATGGATAAGAAGGATTCAAAGCAGCATCTGATCAGATGAATCCTTCTACTCCAGGAGTTCGATATTATGATCAAGGATAAGTCTGGAGTCAAGAATATGGTGGCGGATCACCTCTCCCAGTTAGAATCACCTGAGACTTCTGAGTTTGATGCACATATTACCGAGACCTTTCCCAACGAGGTGATTTTGTTGGACATACGAGCCCACAGCGAGCCATTATACAATAAATGTTATTGCAATTCACTCCTTAATCTGAAATGAAGAATAACTAATTTGCATAATAGGTCCCTTAGTACAATTAGGGTTTTGTTTTATGGCTATCTTAATGATCATACAGCTGTTGATTCAATTATTGAATCATAGAGGCCGGTGCTTAGATGAATATTTAAAGGGTTAGATTGAGGACTCATCAAGCACCGTCAAATGATTGTTAAGAGATGATCTCCAGCCTAAGTAGGAGGTGGCAATCCTTTCTCACATAGGCTGATATCTGACCAACCTCTTGATGCATGTCCTCTGCATAGGAATAGAGATTCGGAGGTGTTAGATTAGTTAGGTCAAAGAGTTGACTTCATGAGATCGAGATAACCGAAGTCTTATGTCGTATGCTGTCACGATATAGGCACGCATCCTCTGACCGGAGACAGATGTGTTACTATATGTCTGAGTATGTACATTTGGCAGACTAATAGGTTGATGACCTAACCAAGGTCTATACACCGGCGCGCTGGTGTGCGTAGAAGGTCATATGAGTAATACCATCTCTCAAAGGGATCATACAGGTTCATTACTGAATCGGAAGACATGAGCTCACTCATGAGATATTGGGAAAAATCAAATTCCGTGCATGGTCATCTCGCTTTGGAAGCTTGACTGAATTTGTAGGTTTGATATATACTTTTGGAAAGTATATGATCAAGACCTAGGTATGATATATGCTTTTGGAAAGTATATGATCGATACCAACCCACTATGATCAAATGAGAAACTTACTGATAAAACCTTGAAGTAGATAGTGTAAAGTTGATCTAATACTACGGGTTTATTCAGAGTCTTCCAGTATGTAGGATGTACAGGTATTGGGAATACCTGAGGGTGATGTGATCATAAACGATTGTATAACCATGATACTTCCATTCCTAGGGAGTGATGAAAAGGGTCTGGATTTTAGTGACTCCTCTCAGTAGAGAAGTAACCTGATCTTGGTCCAAATGTTGGACATTGATCTGAATGTGATTCGGATGCAATGAGAAGATAAGATTTGCGGTCTTGATTTAATCAAGCGTCTATGGGAGGCCCAAGATCTGGATTTGAGATGTGATCTCAATATCCAAGTCACTATACGTGGAACAATACAATCGCCCTGTCCTTATCTCCAAGTATCCACGGAGAAAGCGCATTATCCTTGAAAGAGTTCATGGATAATTTCACTGTTGATATATATATATATATATCCAAGCATCGAGAAATTTGATAATTAAATGTGATTTAATTATCATGGATAATATGAATTTCATTCATATTATAAGGAGAGTTATCTGAGATAATTAAATGTGATTTAATTATCAAAGGTGTGAATAATGTGAATGTGATTCATATTATTTTGGCACATGAGAATAGAGATCAAAGATGATCAAATATGATTTAATTATCAGGGATATGAATAATATGGATAGCACTATCTACTAATCATATATATATATATATGTATATATGTTATAAATGTGATTTATAATATATAAGAGAGAGATATTTATGATTTATATTTGTTGATTAATTATTGATGTGAATTGGATTCACATTGGATGATTAATTAAAATATAATTTACATTTTGTTTTAGGATGTGAATGTGATTCACATTTTTCCAATGGCAGGATTGCAATATTTCACAAGATAATTATGAATTATTTTTGTGAAATAATTTACAACAATTGTTGTTGTAAATCCTGGAGATATCATGAGATAATGAGATCTCATGAGATAATGAGATCTCATGAGATGTTGGTAGCCATCCCTCCTTTTTAGGGATATGGTTTATCTTCTCATTATCTCAAAGATAATTAATTGATTTGATTTCAATTTAAATATATTGATTTATTGATATGTATTAAATTAAATTAAATTAATTGTTGTTGTGTTTTTACAACAAGATCATCGCCATTTAAAGAAACACAAATCAATCTCATCCATTGATTTTGTGTTGTCCATGGATTGAGATCCATGGATCCCAAAACCCTATATAAGAAGAGGCACTCCTTTCTCTTCAACATGGGATATGATTAATGAATGCTCTCTCTCTCTCTCTCTCTCTCTTCTCCACACGCCAAGCCTCTCTCTCTCTCTTATTATGGTCGTCCACCATGGAACCATTGTGAGAGTCGTCATCAACGCAGCATCGTCGTTATGCTGCCGGATCATCTACTCGTGGATCTCCATCTCCTTCGGTACGTCCCGTTCATGAAGAATATGTTGGATATCGTGTGACGAGATCAGGAGATCCGCCGCTTGTATCATCAACATGGATTGCGAGGAGCACGCGATTCGTCCTCGCGCACGCAAGCATCTCCTTCGTTGGATCGGGATTGAGACAGGAGGTCTCTTAGTTTAGAGACTCGATCGCAACCACACTTAAAGAGGTAACCCTAGTACCTATTTTTGGTTTAGATGAAATGATCCAAGAAGTGTTCTTGGATCATGTGGTTTCATCAATTAAAAAATTTTAATTTCTGCTGCCCAGAGCAACAAGTACGACTAGTCGCTCCTAATCGCATTTGATGCGATCATCACGCTTCCGTGATGTGCTTGAGGATTTTTTCCATATCTTTCAAGTGGTATCAGAGCCAGTTTGTCGAAGGTTTTGGATGAGATCCATAAACCTATGAAGATTTGGGCTCAATAGGGTTCGTGAAAATTTTAGCATTTCAATTTTTGCAGCCTGTCTTGTGATAAAATTTCGTTCCTGTTTAAAATGTTTAAACATAAAATTTTTAACTGTATAATGTTACCCATTAATTAAGGAAACAGTAGGATTTGAGTTTGCATGATTTGGAATCCGATAACTCAAGATATGATGTTTTTAATAACCATATGTCCACTGTTTCGGGGATGGCGATTAGTGACGTAATTAAAGAGTTAATTACGTATCCTAAATGTCTGGAAATACATAATTATCACTTGGGTTCTATTTTAAATCAAATTGGCGAATACAATAAATTTATTCTGCATTATTTGGATTTAAATTGATCGAGTTATGTTGACTTTAGTGAGTACGGGTGCTGGAAATTAACAAACTTGATCATGAACCTTGTGATAGTCATTGAAATAAATTGATGGAAATTAATTATTAATTTATGAAATAATTATTGATAAATATTTGTGAAATATTTAAAGATGATAATTATTTCCGTGAATGACATTGCATTAACCAAAATGATAAGATAGTTGATCTTGATCACAATTGTTAATATGAAAATTTCAACAAATATTGTTTTCACGAAAAACTCTAGTTTATCCTACAATAGTTGTAGGACAACTTTTTCATGCAAAACCTTGTTGCTTGAATAGGATTGAGATTTGTTTAGCAAATCTCCTTATAATATTATCAAAATGATTTTGATTATTATTATATGGTATAATTTTGGTTGAAAAACCGATGATCATCTCACGTACAAAGTGTTTAATTTTGCATTATCCTTTCTCGAGGCGGATATGGTGCCTAGTCGGGGAGTGTTGGGGTAGCAGGTTCCACCGTGTGTGGTCTGTCCCACTCCCGTCGGTACTGGCCATGACAGCGGGTAGGGTTGGTATAATGCTTAAGAAATCATGATGTATTTCTAATTATTAAAATTCAAAATAATATGCATTTGAGATAATACCATAATTCAAGTAACAACTAAGAATGTTTGTTATATATTAATTGTATCATTAATTTAATATGATTAGATTAATTGGAATCCAATTAAAATTAAGACCCTCTATTATAAATAGATGTGTTATTTCCCTTGGAAGAATTGATCATAATGAATGTGATTCGTGATGATTACTTAGAATTTGTATATGAGGTGGAGGATCACATAAGTGACATCCATGGTCTCCCGTAAAGGCAAAGGATTCCGTCACCAGATATTGTATATAGGAGACGCCTATCCGAAGTGACAACTCCTGTATACGATTTATTTCGGGTTCTTTGCTTCTCAAAAGAGTAAGGCCGTATACGTAGTGACCCCAATATTGAGTCCTCATATTACTGGGGCGATATTGGATTGCGTATGGCGAGTATTAAGCCTGTTGACGGTTGGTTCAATTAATGACGGGTCAACATCACCTTAGGGGTGGTGGGCCTGGATGTTAAAGATCGAATTGAGAGATGCAAGTTGGACTTGCAAGGTGGAATGTGTTCCCGCTTCTTTTTATCAGAATCACAAGTTCTCATATTATTGGGATGTGACAAAGATAAGGAAGGAGATCCCAGACCATGCTGAGATATAATGGTAAGTATATCTCTTACATTGAAAGTGATTAAGGGAATGAACTTTCAGTGTTGACAAGGTAAGAAAACTTAAAACTCCTAAATCAAAGTAAAAATATGTATATATATGAATATATGCACTTATGCAAATTTCTTATTTAAGATAATCCTTCACAAAACCCACTCAATGTTATACTCAATAATAACCAGTAAAATATCATGGATTAGACTCATGATCCAGATATTGTACTTGCAATTGGCCACATAATGTATGTGGTTGCAATGTGCAAGATTCCTCATATTAATGAGGAATGACAATTAAATAAGATAATAAGACATCACCTTAGGGTTCGTATGTCTCAATAGTCTTGATCTTTCATCAAGTGTACTTTGGAAGTGCCATATCGATGGTAATCGTAATTGTCGAATAATACTTATAAAATATAAGAAGATATTCTGGCATACATATGTGCTCTTGACATTTATCATGAATGACATGGTTCTCTGCATCATGCAGAATGATGGCTCTGTAAGAGATGATGTATTCAAAATATTTCAATACCTACCTGAACCAATGTTTTAAGAGTCTAGATGGATGTAGAAATGATGAATGTCATAGTTCTATTGTCTATACTCAAGTCATTCATGAAGCTTCATAATAATCATATTGTATAAACTAAATGAAGTATATATAAATGTTTAAATCTCTCATTTTTGAAATTCTTTTTGAATTCAACATAAGAGATCCTTTATCTTAAGCAATGGTTGTTTATAGATAAAGGGAGCACAGTGGAAGCATGGGTCAAACCCAAGATGAGAAGGATAGTCAAAGAGTTGATCGTACTTCTATGACTTTCATATGACATCCTAAGACTTGGATGAATTCCAATACTGCAACAAGTTGGTGTGTTGATAGTATGACTATCAAATCTATCTAGAATCCTTAGAGAAGGACTCGGATAGAGCATCAGAATAATCTACATAAATAACTGATATTGACTTGCTTATTGAATAAGAAAAAGTCTGATAATTGTATCTCAATCTTCTAACAACACTTGCAATGGGTTGCATATGTTTTAGAAGACTAAAAAAATTTGATCTTAAGGTTTATAGTTATCCACATGGATATTGATGCAATTGTTACAACAATCTCTGTTGGATTGATAGACTTCTAAGTTTCAGTGGGAGAGCCTTAGTCTTAGAGAATGTCTCTATGACCTAGATATTAGAATACACTCATTGTTTGTTTCTAAATATTGGAAACAAACATGAATTCTGAGATAGAATTATCATAAAGAGTTATGATGGATATATTTCAGATAGTAATTTAACGTCTAGTGGACTCCACAAAATTAGAAAATTAATGAATGGCTTATTAAGATTTCTAATATTGAAATTAAACCTTTAAAAGATCAATAGGAGGATAAAGATCATTTTACAATGATTTGGCATCAAGTTTTGGACATGTGTCTGTTGATGAGATCAATGGACTAGTAAGATGAAACTTTAGAATGTCTAAAAATTTCAAATCTTACATACTTATGAATATAGTATTCAAAGTAAAATGTCCAATACACCCTTCTTTGGGATTGGTGTTAGATGTTGAGGTATTCAAGATCTCATACATATTGATGTATGCGAATCATCTATATCATAGTAAACATTATGGATATGTGATATCTATTAATGATTATGTATGATATGAGATTTCTTCTCTTCACCTAAGAAACCTTTAAAGTGTTCAAAGATTTCACAATTTTGGTTTAGAACCAAAGTTTGAAGAAAGATGGAATGAATTTGATCTAACCTAGGTAGCTTGTACCTGTTAGATAAAATTCAAAAAATACCTTATGGAGATATGAATATCATTTCTATCTCACTCCTCCTGATAAACCTAAAATCAATAGACTTGTGGGGAGATACAGTTGGATCATGTGTGACATGATTTGATCAATGATGATTTTTTAGCATAGTTGCATGTTAGTTTCCAAGATATATATGTAGTAGAGACTACATTATAAGATTCCATGCAAGTAAGCTGGAATTGAACACTAGAGAGTACTACTTCATTAGGAAAATAAAGGATGATATTGGATACCTACTCTATAACCTTGAGATTCTTAAAAGATCTCATCTCTGAGAATGTGATTCTTAGAAGATGACTCTCTTGAGAATCAAGATGAAAATGAAGTATAGGAACTCATTTAATCTTGAAATGATAATGAGGCTCCTGAAATCAGAAACCAAAAGGATAATTAAAGATGAAACACTAATACTTCTTCAAATGAGTTTGAGGATGTATTCCATGTGTCGATTAAGTCTGACAATGATCGGACTTCATGTGATGAAGCTCTTGAGGATCATGACATGGAAAGATGGATATTAGCAATAAATTCTAAAGTAGACTTCATATACAAGTGTTGTATATGGACTCTCGAGGATCCACCTATATGGGTAAGACCCATAAAGGTGTGAATGGACCTTCAAGAGAAAAAGGGAACCTGATGATAAGGTAGAGACCTTCAAACACGGCTTGTAGCCATGATCTACATATTGAAGAGAAGACATTGCTTGCAACGAGACTTGATCTTCAATGACCATGCTTGAACTCATCAGAATATTGCTAACTATGGCTACATAACTTGACTATGGCATCTTTAAGATGTAAGTCAAGATTGTATTCCTCTATGAATACCTCTCTGAGGTTATTCACATGAAGTAAACCCAGGACTTCATGGTAGAGGAAAGCAAGATGTGCAAGCTAAAGAAATCCATCTATGGACTCAAATAAGCTTCTTGTGAAACATAAGATTTGATGAAATTATAAATTTCATGATTTTAGACAGAATCTTGATGAACCATGTGAAGCTTAGTGGGAGTGCTATTGTGTTCATTGTGCTAAATGTAGATAATATCCTAATCATTTTAAAATGATACAATGATGATAATAAGTGTTTTATAGACTGGATATTCCATATCTTGAAATATGATTTCAAGGATACCTCTT
This sequence comes from Ottelia alismoides, assembly GCA_037367405.1. Classification (NCBI taxonomy): domain Eukaryota; kingdom Viridiplantae; phylum Streptophyta; class Magnoliopsida; order Alismatales; family Hydrocharitaceae; genus Ottelia; species Ottelia alismoides. Next base: position 245,284 of record JAZKJV010009966.1, read on the forward strand.
AGATCTTAGTCCTGAAGGTGTTCGGAAGCAAAGAAAAGAGGGTATTGGAACTGTCACATTTGTAGTACACCTTGGACTTGTTCCATTTTCTGGGAAATTCCAAGAAAGGCTTCCTTCCCTTAAGATTTGGTACTGACCTATCTAAAGGGATAACACCTCAAAGAGTTGAGGAAGTGAATGCTAGAATTGCTTGCACTTGTGCATCAGTTACAAGAAGCCGAGAGTATGCTAGATGTGTACAAAAGCCAGATATCTGCCATGCAGTGGGAGTAGTAAAGTGTTGCTAATCCTATTGTGGAGATAAAAACACTTGATTGCAGTAATAACAAAATCTTCAAATATGACAAGACTTTCGAGATAGTGATCTCTAAATCTTATCTTCAAGAAATTAAGACTATATAGATAGTGATCTAAAAGTCTTAACTTTGGATACCTTTGGAGATAGAGATCTCCAGGAATAAAAGGTATTCTGATAAGGATTATGGAAATACTGGTTATGATAATTATTAAGCTATAGTGTCAAGGATACTATAACTAACAATATTGAGTATTGGTTGCATAAGATGCAACATTCACATTATATGCGAGCACTGTTACTGGGGATATGCAAGTGCCGTAAAAGGGTTTAGCGTAGTCTTGCAGGAACATAGTGATTGATCAGCTTACCTAGCTATTTTCTAAATAGCCTATGATTGTCACATGAGTGTGGGTTAAAATGATTAGTTTATTAATGGCTCTTTAGGATAGTGGGAGATTGTTGGACATGCGAGCCCACAACGAGCCATTATGCAATAAATATTATTGCAATTCACTCCTTAATATGAAATGAAGAATAACTAATTTGCATAATAGGTCCCTTAGTACAATTAGGGTTTTGTACTAAGGCTATCTTAATGATCATACAACTGTTGACTCAATTATTGCAATTCACTCCTTAATATGAAATGAAGAATAACTAATTTGCATAATTGGTCCCTTAGTACAATTAGGGTTTTGTACTATGGCTTTCTTAATGATCGCCACCTAGCCTTGTTCCTTCACTCTTCTTCCCATCAATACGAGCCCACAGAGACATGCATTCCATAACCCGTACCTCAACTTCCTCTGCCTTCAAATATGTCTGCACCGCCACTTTCATGGTCATCGACTTTACGCGGGCCGAGGCCCAGCGCCTCTCCTTCCCTTTGTGACAGAGAGGGGATAGATCGAGGACGCGATGACGACCTCCATCCCCAGTGACGACCCATGGCTATGGTAGGTCTTGATACGACCCTAACATGATCGAGGAGTGGCTCTAAATTGTCGCCGGAGTCCAGCAAAGAACGAAGCTCCCCTTGGAGCTCATCCTAGACCTCCTCATCTGCCATGCACATCATCAATCTCTAAGTAATCTCCTCACATCTCTTACTTCTTTTTCTCCTAATTAATTAGGCACGCACGCACACACACGCACACATACACACACGCACGCACGCGCACACACACACACACACTCTCTCTCTCTCTCTATCTTTCACCCTCAATTGACTAGCTCTCAAGTGTCGCCTCACCTCACTCATCCTTGCGCCACACTCAGACCACCTTCTCTGTTCTCTATAACCTCCAACCGCGTCGTCCATTTTCTCTGCCTTCACGGCGAAGGAACCCACCGAGCCTCCGCCTTCTCCGCTCGCTAAGGCTTCCATCTCATCTCACCACACATGCATACAAGACCTGCATGCTTCAGCAATTTCCCCCTAACCTTTCTGCAGGAACACTCCTTCAATGGTCGGACGTCGGGTGGAGTTAAGTTCTCGAGCTCCATCTTCGATGTGGGTTTGTCCAGAACCACTTCTAGGTCACCCGAAGCCTTCCCTGTGCTCCAACCTTGGTCGTCATGCTCCCAAGGTTCTTCCTGGATCTTCAGCAACTTCGGAGGATGACAGTGGAGCTCTGGAAGGCCTACCATAGTTCCATTTACGTCGCCAACTAGAAATGGAGGAGGAGGCACTAGAAGGTACATGTGTCGTTGGATGGTACCCCTACGGTGCCCATTCAACGACTCATGATTAGCTACATCTCCACTCCGAGGCATGGAGGTTCGAGCAGTCTGAGCTAGCACCTGAAGATAAGATCCCTCCACGTGGCTCGAGTCTCCTGCCCGCGACCTCCCGAGCCAAGCACCAAGCCTCGCATCCATCTGAGCCTAACTTTGGAGATAGAGATCTCCAGGAATAAAAGGTATTCTGATAAGGATTATGGAAATACTGGTTATGATAATTATTAATCTATAGTGTCAAGGATACTATAACTAACAATATTGAGTATTGGTTGCATAAGATGCAACATTCACATTATATGCGAGCATTGTTACTGGGGATATGCAAGTGCCGTAAAAGGGCTTAGCGTAGTCTTGCAGGAACATAGTGATTGATCAGCTTACCTAGCTATTTTCTAAATAGCCTATGATTGTCACATGAGTGTGGGTTGAAATGATTAGTTTATTAATGGCTCTTTAGGATAGTGGGAGATTGTTGGACATGCGAGCCCACAACGAGCCATTATGCAATAAATATTATTGCAATTCACTCCTTAATATGAAATGAAGAATAACTAATTTGCATAATAGGTCCCTTAGTACAATTAGGGTTTTGTACTATGGCTGTCTTAATGATCATACAGCTGTTGATTCAATTATTGAATCATAGAGGCTGGTGCTTGGATGAATATCTAAAAGGTTCGATTGAGGACTCATCAAGCACCGTCAAATGATTGTTAAGAGATGATCTCCAGCCTGAGTAGGAGATGACAATCCTTTCTCACATAGGTTGATATCTGGCCGACCTCTTGATGCAGGTCCTCTGCATAAGAATAGAGATTCAGAGGTGTCAGATTAGCAGGTTAAAGAGTTTACTTAACAAGATCGAGATAACCAAAGTCCTATGTCGTATGCTGTCAAGATATAGGCACGCATCCTCTGACCGAAGACAGATGTGTTACTATATGTCTGAGTATGTACATTTGGCAAACCAATAGGTTGATGACCTAACCAAGGTCTATACACCGACGCACTAGTGTGCATATAAGGTCATATGAGTAATACGATCGCTCAAAGGGATCATACAGGTTCATTACTGATCCGGAAGACATGAGCTCACTCATGAGATGTTGGGAAGAATCAAATTCCGTGCACGGTCATCTCGCTTTGGAAGCTTGACTGAATTTGTAGGTTTGATATATACTTTTGGAAAGTATATGATCAAGACCTAGGTATGATATATGCTTTTGGAAAGTATATGATCGATACCAACTCCCAATGATCAAATGAGAAACTTACTGATAAAACTAAAACCTTGAAGTAGACAGTGTAAAGTTGATCTTATACTTTGGGTTTATTCTGAGTCTTCCAGTATGCAGGATGTACATGTATTGGGAATACCTGAGGGTGATGTGATCATAAACGATTGTATAACCATGATGCTTCCATTCCTAGGGAGTGATGAAACGGCTCTAGATTTTAGTGACTCCTCTCAGTAGAGAAATAATCTGATCTTGGTCCAAATGTTGGACATTGATCTGAATGTGATTCAGATGCAATGAGAAGATTTCAGATGCAATGAGAAGATTATATTTGCAATCTTGATTTAATCAAGCATCTATGGGAGGCCCGAGATCTAGATTTGAGATGTGATCTCAATATCCAAGTCACTATACGTGGAACAATACAATCACCTTGTCCTTATCTCCAAGTATCCGCAGAGAAAGTGCATTATCCTTAAAAGAGTTCATGGATAATTTCATTGTTGGTATATGTATTCAAACATCGAGAAAATTGATAATTAAATGTGATTTAATTATCATGGATAATATGAAGTTGATTCATATTATATGGAGAGTTATATGAGATAATTAGATGTGATTTAATTATCAAAGATGTGAATAATGTGAATGTGATTCATATTATTTTGGCACATGAGAATAGAGATCCAAGATGATCAAATATGATTTAATTATCATGGATATGAATAATATAGATAACACTATCTATATTAATCATATATATGTTATAAATTTGATTTATAATATATAAGAGAGAGATATTTGTTATTTATATTTGTTGATTAATTATTGATGTGAACTGGATTCACATTGGCTGCATAATTAAAATATAATTTACATTTTGTTTTCGGATGTGAATGTGATTCACATTTTCCAATGGCATGATTGCAATATTTCACAAGATAATTATAAATTATTTTTGTGAAATAATTTACAACAATTGTTGTTGTAAATCTTGGAGATATCATGAGATAATGTATCTCATGAGATAATGACATCTCATGAGATGTTGGTAGCCATCTCCCCTTTTTAGGGGATATGGTTTATCTTCTCATTATCTCCAAGGATAATTAATTGATTTGATTTGAATTTAAATATATTGATTTATCGATATATAAATTAAATTAAATTAATTGTTGTTGTGTTTTTACAACAAGATCATAGCCATTTAAAGAAACACAAGTCAATCTCATCCATTGATTTTGTGTTGTCGATGGATTGAGATCCATGGATCCCAAAACCCTAAATAAGAAGAGGCACTCCTTGCTCTTCAACATGGGATGATTAATGATTGCTCTCTCTCTCTCTCTCTTCTCCACATGCCAAGCCTCTCTCTCTCTCTCTTATAATGGTTGTCCACCATGGAGCCATTGTGAGAGTCATCATCGACGCAGCATTGTCATTATGCTACCGGATCATCTACTTGTGGATCTCCATCTCCTTCAATGCGTCTCGCTCGTGAAGAATATGTTGGATCTCGTGTGACGAGATCAGGAGATCCGCTGCTTGGATCATCAACATGGATTGCGAGGATCACGAAATTCATCCCCGTGCTCGCAAGCGTCTCCTCCATTGGATCGAACTTGAGACAGGAGGTCTCTTGGTTTGGAGACTCGATCACAACCACGTTTCAAGAGGTAACCCTAGTACCTATTTGTGGTTTAAATGAAATAATCCAAGAAGTGTTCTTGGATCATGTGGTATCATCTTTTAAAAAATTTCAATTTCCGCTGCCCGGAGCAACTAGTGCGACTAGTCGGTCCCAATCGCATTCGATGTGATCATCACGCTTCCATGATGTGCTTGAGGATTTTTTTTCCATATCCTTCAGATTCTTGCTGTCGCCTCACTACCATGGTATGCCGACATTGTGACCTTTCTTGTTGCTAAGAAAGTTCTACAAGGTTGGCCTAGAAAGAGACTTTATACTTTCCTCGTGAAAGTCAAGTCTTACCATTGGGAGGATCCAGTATTTTATCATGAAGGAGCGGATTCTGTCTAACGTTGGTGTATTCCTGAGGAGGAATACCAGAGTGTCCTCATGTATTGCCATATTTTAGAAGCTGGAGGACACCATTCAGGGAAGAGGACATCACAGAAAGCACTCCAATCCGGCCTTTGGTGGCCTACGCTCGTTGTAGATGTCCGTGCATTCGTAAAGAGATGTATCGACTATCAGAGAATGAATACTTGTGGACACAGAGACATGATGTCAATGCAGTCGATTCACTTCTGTGAAGTGTTTGATGCACGGGGTATCGACTTTATGGGTCCATTCTCAAAAAGTTAGGGATTTGAGTATATTCTTCTAGCTGTGGATTATGTGAGTCATTGGGTAGAGGCTATTCCTACCCGGGCCGCTGATGCGAACACAGTCTGTAAGCTCTTGAGAAAGCATATCATTACATGGTTCGTGATCCCTCGAGTTCTAATATCAGATGGGGGTACACACTTCATCAACAATAAGGTAATAGCACTTGCTAACGAGTTCTGTGTCATCTTCAGATGAATGGTCTAGTAGTTGAGGTCTCGAATAAGGAGATCAAGATGATCTTGTAGAACGTTGTTCTCCCAGACCGAAAGATTGATCGCAGCCTTTGGACTTGGTTTTTTGGTCTTTTAGAACATCCTTCAAGACTCCATTAGGTACATCTCCCTTTCAACTCATTTATGGCAAGCCATGGCACTTACCTGTCGAGATCAAGCACCGATCTTTGTGGGCAGTGAAAGATGTGATATTTGGTCCAGATGATGTGGGAGATCAGAGGCAGACCGAATTGACAGCCATGAAGGAATTGAGAGATGAAGCCTTCACGATTAACCTACACTATAAGGAACGGATCAAAGAGTGGCATGATGCTCACATCAGCCATAAGTAGTTCGAGACCAATCAGAAGTCTGGTTATTCGACGTAAGACTGAAGCTATTTCTAGGGAAACTTCAAAGAAAGTGGAAAGGCACGTATCTTGTGTTAAAGGTGTACGACAACGGTAACATAAATATATCCGAGTTGTCATCTTATCCCATCTTTTGAGTTGATGACCAGTGGTTGAAACATTTTCTTGATCATGAATCGTCAAACATTGAGGTTGCCCTATCTATTTTGTATAAGATGATCTCTTCACTCTTACACTCTGCATCTCATACCCGATTTTCTAGATCACTTTGTATATACTTTCGATTTTACTCTTTCTTCGTTCCGTTTGTTTTACACCCTTAGGTTTCATCTATAATTTTGCTATACTTAGGATGTGCTTTATTCTAAGTATAGAGGGGTGTAGACACTGTTATGTTGTTCAAATCATTCTGTTCTATTACCTTTGTTATTTCTTATATTTAGGGTGTGCTTTACCCTAAGTATAGGGGGTAATATTGCTCATTATTTCTTTTGATCGTTTTAGATTTTGTATCATCTGATCTCTCACTTGTCCCTTACCTTTTCATATTTGTCTCTATACTTAGGGATATTTTACTCTAAGTATAAAGGGGATAAGCCGAGCCATTGAGTGTGTACATTCTCTTGACCTCGATCATCTTCGATTTTGAATATGCTATCCTTAGGATTACTTGATCCTAATTATAGAGAAGATGATCAACTTCTATGTGTTTATTTGTTATTTCTTTGAGTCATTATAGTATAGGATTCTTTTCACCAATCTATACTTAGCCGAAGTTATGTCTTCCTTTGCCGCTTCTTTGGTCACTATGAGGACATAGTTCACGCTATGTATAGGGGGGTGTCATATATATATATATGCTATATATACTTTAGAAGCCATAACTTGTACTTTATTGTATTTGCAATAATATGACTCTCTAAAAATATAGGTGAATATTTTTGGAATTTAAAAGCTGCAAGAAAACCGTAAACATGACTTAAAAAAAGGCTTACAATTGTATTAAAAAATGTTGTAAAATACTATGATAAAATCATTAAAAAATTTGTAAATATTAATTTTTTTATAAAATCCGTATAATCTTGTATATAAAAATATGTATAAATTTTTTTGTAAAATGTACATAATTCTTGTAAAATTTGTGTAAATCGAATTAATCCACTACCTCTTTCAAAAAGCCCTTAAAAATTGGAAATTTTTAAAATTCAATAAAAATTTGCAAAAGTCTTAAAAAACTACTTAAAAGTTTAATTCAAAAAATTCACTTCATAAAAATTATCGCATTCATTAGAATTTTTCAGAACAAGTCCGATTCTTGAACTGAATGGATCTAAGTATAAGAGATGGAGCTTGGTTTAGGTCTTAATCCACATAATTCTAAAGGAAATTTATTTGGAACTAGAATTGAGACTCTTCATGTCTTTTAGACTTAGTTTTTTGGGTTCCATGAGACTGTGTTCGGAATTCAACTTGAATGTGTCTAAGTAGGACACCTGCTGTCAACCATTTAACTCTTCTCCATTTGAACCAATTTTGAACTCTACACTTAGCTCAACTTGCATGGGGTTGCGAAGGGCAATCTATTTAGGTGGTGCATTTCAATCCTTGTCTAGTGGTGTTGACGTATAAAGACAAGAGGGATTGAGGTTGAAATAAAGCTTCGGATGAGGGAAGAATCTGCTGGCACAATTTTTCTAAGATCCCAAAAAATTGACGGTATGAAAAGATGCTATATCCATCGGGGCATCTATGCAATCCAACAATCATTTCAACCAAAATGATGCCAAATACACCAAATACCAAATTTGTCCACAATGGTCCAAGCTTCGGAGAGCATGCACTGTCTTAGTGGAGACTTGGCTAAACGGGCCAAGCTTCACAAGAGATGTGATTACACTGATCACACTTCAGTTCTCTTCTCATTCTTTTATCTTCTTTCTCTATTCAATTGTGACATAGCACGACCTGACCTTAGAAGGAAATACCCCCCTCCTTGAGGATTGAGTAGCTGGATGAGGTCCCAATGGGAGTGTATTATTGGGATGGGCGGTTTCTTTGCTTCTTTTAGCAGAAAGAGCTAAAACCTTTCACACGTAGTACAAGTTGCTTTCAAAGCTGAAAAGTTTGCATGATGGATGGGTGGATCTGAGCTGACCGTTGAGGTGAACCTGGATAAGGATTTGTAGAACTTGAGGGCTGTCGAGGCTTAAATCCTAATTCTAATAGAGTCCCGACACACTATTAATACAAAGGTCTAAATCCAAGTTCTGAATTTTGGGTGAAGTGAGTTTCGGTTTAAAGAAACAGACGTTTTCTAAGTTCTTTTTGCTTGCACTTATTTATAGAATAAGTGTTTGCTAAGGGACTAGAGAAGGTAAAGTATAGGGAATGATGAATCTATGATTCATCATCTTTATTCTTTCATTTTTGCTAAAATTCTCGGTAAAATGCATGTAAATAATCACTAATTCCAACTAATTATCATTCTAACCACAAATGTTAATATTATATAATAAACACTTATTTTATCTAAAATAAAATAATAAAGAGAAAAAGGAAAATAAAAAGAAAAGAAGGATGGACATAATTATGTACAGACCGATCCTAACCCTGAGACAAGGTCAATATTGACGTTGTCGATAAAATAAATAAATAGGGGGAGATAAGGATCCTAAGTTATAAAAATGATAGAAAATCAAGATAAAAAATACAATTTATCCTTTTTTATATTGTAAATATTTTACCTATTTTATTCACCATCAAGAAAATTCCAAATTAAAATATCTCCTTTACAAAAGTTGTTCACAAATATATTTTTTAAAATAAAAATATCAGAAAAATTATTTCATATAAAATAATTAATCACAATGAACCGAAAAAGCCGCAAAAGCCCACTTATGAGATTCATAACTATTTATATAAAACTCCAAATGGACCAAACCCACTTTTAAACTTTGTTTTATACTTAGTGCTATTTATTAAAAATATTAGACACATATTAAAATAAAACATGTGAGTTTCGGCATTTGGAACCCATTGTCTATATATACTATATATAGAAACTTCCTGTATTTTTAATTAGTTAACCGTAACTCCTACTAACTTAAATTTTTAAATTCTTCTAAAAATAGTATATAAATGCATAAATATAACTAAGTCAAAATACCAATAAAACCCGTAGCCACGAAGCTGATACCTAAATTTTCCGGACCTCATAACTCGCTCGTATGGACTTCGAATTAGGCAAAGTCGGTTTTAAAATTCATATTATTTAGTTAGTCAACAAAATGACACTAGTTTCACTAAAATCGAAGTTAATACACAAAATGTGGATTTCAAGACCGTATTGGTATAATTGTACAATGTACCATAATATATTATTATTTAATATATTAATACTCTATTCTTACATTAAAATAAATAAATAAATATTATTTAATTACTTATTAATTAATGTAACTATTCAATTATATTCTTAATCATTTAATAAATTATTTAAATTAATTCTTTAATTAATTACACATTTACCCATTTAATTATATCTTAATTAATTAATTAATTAATTAATTAAATTATTAAACTAGCATAATATTTATTATATTAATTAATTATTTTTATTATTTTTATTTTTTATATTCTCTCTCTCGTTCTCCCTCCCTTTCCCTTCTCTCTCTTCATCCTCTTTCTTCCTTGTTTCTTCCTCGATCCCTTTCTCCGCCCGCCACGCGTTCCTTCTTCCCCTTCATTTTTACTCCACCTCTCCTTCTCCTCCTCTCCCAACTGCACAAAGGCCAGTTGTTGGGCAGTTGGGCAACAACCCGCCGAGTTCCCCTCCATTCTCGCTTATAAATAGGACCATTACTGTAACACCCCAACCCCAAACATGATACCATACCTAAAACTCACGAAGTGTGGATGTGGTATATAAGTGTTGGGGACTACTACTTGACAACTTGGGCTTAAGTATTTTGGGTGGTTGTTAACGGATCCAATTGGGTCCGAACCCAACAAGTTGTCGGGGCTAGTTTTCCTCGATAACGGATCGGGGACCTAAGCCCGGGACGTTACAAATGGTATCAGAGCCAAATTTTCTCTAATAGTGGAAAGGGCTACCCGAGAGGTGGAGCCGCCCCTACAAAGAGGTTGGAGGAAATGGCTACCCGGAGCGTGCAACCGCCACTGTCACTGAGAATAAGTAATGGGCCATGTCGCAACGAGGACGTTGCGAATATAAGTGAGGGAGGTTGTAACACCCCAACCCCAAACATAGTACCATACCTAAAACTCACGAAGTGTGGATGTGGTATATAAGTGTTGGAGACTACTACTTGACAACTTGGACTTAAGCATTTTGGGTGGTTGTTAACGGATCCAATTGGATCCGAACCCAACAAGTTGTCGGGGCTAGTTTTCCTCGATAATGGACCGAAGACCTAAGCCCGGGACGTTACAATTACCCCCTGCAGGAGCGCCATCCTCCAATTTATTCACTCTTGGTGAGCTCCAAGAGAGGTGACAGCTCCGTCATTGAGCATCAAGGAAGGGTGAGGACCGGTGAGATCACAACTCCGACGTCGCAGTTTCGTCCTCCGCCGAGGGTTCAACCTCCAGATCTGCCGTCATGGAGGCAAGGACCTATGGAGATACGCTCCAGATCCCAGGCGAACAACCCACTTCATCCACTTCCCATCCAATAGCTTCTAGGTTAGATCCTTAATCTCTTATCTTCTTCCTCTCTTCTCTTCTCAATCCCTCTATTCATCTCGAATTTCATCGATTTTGAAACCAAAAACCATTCGATCATCTTCTCATGTCGTTCACCTCTGGTTCTCCGTACTCAGTTTCATCTCCTATAATCATGGATCTGAATATTTCAATTACTTCAATCATCCATTCAACCCCCCTTTTGCTTAACATTGGGCCGAGGTATCATACCTCGAGCCTTATTCAAGTTTCCAGGTAATCAGGTTTGAAGCGCTTTTCGTCGCTCATTAAGAGAACCTATAGGAGAGTACGTTAACTCCTCGAGTCCATCGCTGAGCCGATTATAGAGGACCTGAAACTCACAACAATAGCAAAGCATCATATCGTAATCGTGTATTGCTTTTGCCGCCTTCAAAGCAACTAGCTGATTGACGACAGATCTGAACACAAGATCGATCGAGCTAAGAATCTGAGGTTCACAGCCCGTGAACAGTATCAAAGCGCACCTAAGATTCATCGATTGCAAAAAACATAGCAATACTCGTTCGATTTGTGAGGAGTCATCTCCTGGGCTTGATTGAAGAACAAAGGGGAGAACATATCGAGCACCTCCAATTGAGATCTTTGAACAATCGCCACTCGAACAAATTGGGGGAGAACGAAGACAATCCTCAGATTTAATAACATCCATCGATTATCTCTCATCAGACGGCCGACGATCAAGCCGTACATTTGCTCGATTAGATCCAAATCAAGGGCCACAACCTCGCCACACGTCGGCTCCATAACACACCCACCGCCCGCCGCTTCAGTGCCTCAAGCGTGACACACGTGTCTCGCCGGATATAGTTTGAGATCATTACCCCCGACGTTTTGCATATCAAGTACAGGTCCTTAGCAGGTGATAGCACATGGAAAGCGTGAGAATACTAGGAAAACTGCTCAAAGCACCCCCAAATTTTGTGATATCGCGAACATGTCTTGATCGAGAGAAGCCACATGAACAACTACGTGCATATGGAATTTTCGCATAGAAGCTAGGGCATTTCTGCTCATTTACACGCGTACCCCTATATGTCCAGAAAATTACGCTCCCCTATCCAATAAATAAATCCTATAACTACTATGCATATACTCTATCCATAATAAATAAAAAGACAAAATATAAAAATATACTAAAACACAAAAAAATACCTATACTACATACCATATTAAAAAAGTTTTTTAAAAATATATATAAAAAAGATTTACTATTTTTAATAAATCATCTCAAAATACTAAAAAATATAACAAACTTTTAAATCATAAAAATATAAAACTTCATAAAAATGCTAACAAAAATTACCTTTAGTGTATTTTACAACATTTTACATTTTAAACCAAAAATAAAATAAAAGCTAAATAATAAAACAAATAAAAAAATAAAAAATTCATTAAAACTTTGAAAAATCACAACTAATTCAAGAAAAATCATATAAAAATGCTCAATATATTATTTTAAAGAAAATTTCACATACATTTCAGTAAAAGATGAAATAAAAATATTTTCTCTATTTTAATATTTTAAAATAAAAAATAAAATATGTTTTTGCATAAAATATAATTTTCAACATTAAAAATACAACAGAAGCCATAAAAATTCTAAAAACTTCAAAAAAATCCACAAAAATAGGAAAACAAAATAAAAAATAAAAATAATAAAATAAAATTACAAAAAATAATATAAAAACCAAAAAAATAAAAGTACTTAAGAATCACAAAATAGTATAAGATTCATAAAAATCAAATAAAAATAGAGAAATATCCTTAAAATTAAATAAAAAATTGAAAACCTTTTACCGTAGGATTTCTATAGTTTTCCCCTAGTTTCCAATAGTTTGCCTCCTTCAGTTCGACACTCCCGTACTTTATCGCTATACATAAAAGTTTAGGAGTATAAATTACAAATAAAATTTTCGATTATAATCCACCCGATTAATACATCGACAGTTGTCTATTTTTAGACGACTTGATTGGTGTGTTTTTTTAGAGGCTAGCACGCACCATGAGGTTGTTACACATCCCTAGTGCAACCCTCGCTCATCGATGCGTCCAGCTTCCAGCCATCCATGGAGACTTCGAGCTTCACCCCCAGGCGATCCATCTACTACTTGAATTCCATGGGTACGCCACCGAGGAGCTCCATCTCCGTCAGCTAGAATTCGAGATGATCTGCAACACCATCCACGTCAAGCTTAATGTACGGGGACACCATCAAGATGATAGCCTTCCCATTTTCCTTGGTTGATCGAGCAGCTTATTGGCTGAAGCACCTAGAGAGGGTTGTCACCACGTGGGAGCAGCTCCGGACCGAGTACTTGAACTATTATTACCCACTCGATCAGACCAATGCAACTAGATCCATTATTAGAAACTTCACCATGATCCCCAATAAATAGTTTCATGAAGCGTTGGATCGATTCTGAGAGCTCATCGACATGTGTCCCCACCATGATATCAGCAAGCCCAACCTCGTTTAGAGTTTCTTCTGTGGGCTGACACCTGAGATGAAGGGGCCAGTAAATGCCTCTTGTGGAGGTTCCTACTTCGTCAAGGATAAAGATCAGGTCTGGGCCATCTGTGAGGAAATGGCTGAAAACTACACTATCATGTCCCAGACTAGGTTTACACTTAAGGTAAGCCTCCCCACCAGGCGACTTCATTTCAAAGGATAACACATATCGAGGTCGATCCTTCTTCCTCTTCTGCGGCAGCAGCACTAGCTAAGTCATTAGTTGCCGATATGGTTATCTGACGAATCTCTATTTCATCACCTTTATTCTATCATTTTGGCCTTCAAAACCCTAGATAATGCATGTAAATAGCATCAATTTGTATGAAATAGCATTCATCATTTATCGCATTTATTGGATAAATAATATGATTTTTAATGCCAAAATTATAAAATAGAGAGAAGAAAAGAAAAAGGAATAAAATATCAAAGATATTTTATGACCCTAAACTCCGAGACCAAGTTGAGTTGGTCAACAACGAATAAAGTAGAGGGATATAAGGGCCAAAAATACAATAAAAACCCAATTCATTTATTTATTATTTATTCATTTTTGACACCTATGTTATTCTTTATTATATATCCATAAAAAAGAAACTTTGTACATGAAAGTTGTAGATAATAATGTAAATAAAAATACAAAATTGAGTTTGTACAAAAATAATATGAGAGTGCTTTTTATACACAAAATAAAAAGCCAAAATCACAACTTCACAGACCCATATCTTTCAAATAAAAACTGAAAATACATCAAAAATCACCCCTCTAATTGTATATAGCCTTTTGTAAGCTATTTAATGGAGGTGGTTTCATTTTTTCTGGAGTTACGATGTGAAAGTTAGGTTTTGGACCCTCATTGTATAATAGACCCGAATAAAATATTCAATGTATTCAATCCTGATTGTTTCTACAACTTTATATTTTTATATTTTTATAATTATTATTCATGACATATATGCATATTAAAATCAAAAATAAACCAAAAAGAAAACATAAAATAAAATAATCATGTATAAATACATAGGCAAAATACCTATAATATTACATGTATATAAATAAAAACAAAAATCATTCTTTCAATCTTTCTCCTGTTATATTTTTATAAACTTTTAAAATTAATTATATTTCATTAAAAACATAAAACCAAAATAAAACCCAATAAAATACATTAAAATAAAATACTGTATATAAAACATAGATGAAATACCTATATATACATGTATAATTTACATATCTATTTATTTAAGTGTACAAAATATATTAAAAAATAAAATAAAAATATATTTATACACCTAAAAATAAGTTATAAATATAAAAAATAATAGAATAAAATAATAAAATAAAATATACAAAATAGAAATAAAATATCTATAACATAGAAGAATATACCTATAAATACACCATTAAAAAATTAACTACTAATAAATAACATCAAAAAATAAATAAAAATCATAATAAAATACTAAATAAAAAAATAAACATATTTTATTTTATAATCGAAAATCAATAAAAATCAATCATTGTTTTTAAATCATTAATTTCTAATAAAACCTGTTGTTTTGTCTCCTAGCGGGCTGACGTGCCCCAATCACAGTGCCTCGCTATTGCCCGCTGGTGAACTTAGCCCCAGTGTTCTGATTTGACGCAACCTGTCTTTCCCCTCTTTTCCGCCATTTTTGGTGCTTGACCTATCCATCCATCACCTTCGACCCCTTCACATTAAATGATCATTGATCATCATAGATACACGCCCAAGTCTTAGATGCATTGTATATACACCCGATTCGTTTCATATGATAGGTCAATAAGGGTGCTTTACTTGTTTTATAAATAAACAACCTTCTTCCTCCTTGTAATTTTGGTCATCACCCAAAAGCTCTAGAGCCCTAGATCTCGGCCAAATTGAGCACCCTTGTGACAAGAGAGGATCCCCTAAGGTTCTAGACGCTCGCGGAAGAGGGAGGTGCACCCAGGTCGCCGTCATCGGCGACCTCTGCTTCTTGGCCAGCCGATCAGGTAAGATCTATGCTTTTTCATTTCTTTAGCTTAGGTTTAATCGTAGGATCTTTTTAAGCTTTTTATTTCTTGTTTTAAGTAGTTAATTAGCTAGGGTAGCTTAGGTAGCCTCGTCGGAGCTCTTGAGCTCCGGCGACTGTTCCAACGTACAACACCCATCTCCGACTCCCGCTTCCACCTTCATTCACTTTCTCAACCGATTCCCCACACTTCGCACCCCTACCTTCACTTCGACTCCCTTCAGGTTGAGTCTTTGGTGTTCCAACTCCTCCACCCTCTGGAGAGCCAAAGGAATCCATCTAGAGTCAATTTCCCAGAAGAGGAAGCACCCGGAGCCCCCTTTCTTCCTCGATGTCGCATGATCACGTCAGAACTCCAGGTGCCATTTTGAAGACACCATCAGTTGTGGACCGCCTCCCAGGATGTGTAGAGCCAAAGACCATCGCAGAGGACTGTTTATGGACGGAGGAATCGACGATTGAAGCTCGGAGGCAGGGACCTTCTTCCCGGTTCTTTGAGCGAAGATGCAGCTGTCCAATCTGGGGAGGTACCCCAGATTTGATCTTGGCTGTACATCCTCACCACATTTCGGCCATTGATGAAGACCCCATATCTGATACAGAGCGCTCATTGATGAAGCGGCATCGGGCGACGAGAAGCGGACACATGTCAAGTGGACAAACACCCCCCGTCCGATTGCGAGCAATAAAGTGGTAAATTACAATCCTTGCCCTGCATTTTTGTTTATTTAATATTCAGTCCATCACTAAAATATAATGTGTAAAATAAATTGGAAATTTTGCATGTAGGCCCCTGTAGTTTCTGTAATTGTATCCGGGTGCATTCTACGCCACCTCTTGTGGCATGCCACGTGAGGTAGCAAAATTGTAGGGTCACCCTTGCGACTTTGTATATTTATATTTAGTCCAATAAAATTTGAGTTACGTTGTATATTTTGTAAAAATTTCTGGAAGGCCCCTTGGATTTAATTTATTTACATTTATGCCCCTGCCAATATATGAATTTTGGTACTTGGATTTCATTTATTAAAAATAGCACCCTAGCTCATAATAATCTGCAAAAATAGGATTAAATTCCTATTACTATGAATTTCATGCCATGTATTTATTTTGCATTTTTAGGCATTTTAATCATTTATTAAAAATCAAAAGGAGCCTATTTACTCCTTATTTAACTTATAAAATACAAAAAAAACATCGTTAAAAATTCCTAAAATATATAGTATTTTATACTTTTTTAATTACCCATAAAATCACTAAAAAATGAAAAATAAAGAGCTAAAAAAATATAAAATCCCAAAATCTTTCATAAAAATCTAAAAATTCATTAAAAATCCAAAAATATAATTTTTATTTTTTTAATTTTATTTATAAATATTTATATTTTATAATTGATTTGGATAATTTTTAGACTTATTTTTTATTTTTAAAATGAAATTCAATTTCGATTTATTAATCTAATCCCTTATTTGGGACATTTTTTATTTAAAAATATATAAAGATTATCAAAAATTCCAAAAAATACAAAAATATTATAAAATTTAAAACAATTTTAATAATGTTTTTTTATTTATATTTATTAGTATTATAAATATATTACTCTATATTGTATATATAAAGCCTTATATATGTTATATTATATTATATATATATATGAAAATGACATATGAAAAATATAAAAATATAAAAAGAAAAATATAAAAATAGTAAATCAAATACAAAAATATAAAAAATATAAAAATAAAATAAAAAACCCACAAAAACAATAAAATGGAGAAGAGATAAAAGACAAACTTTTGAGCATTATTTTTTCCTTCTTCTAAAGTTTTCTCCCTGAGTTCGACCTCTAAACATGCTTACGCCTATACACATGTTGTTATAGAGTTATATTTTTTAACTCCACATTTTTAATATTAATTACTTGATTCTTACTGTGGATTAATTGTTGACTGATCCAAGGTTTTCGTCCGTCGCCTCGACGATTGTGCTCTCACCGTGCGTGGAACACACGACCGATGATTATTTCTTGGTTCATCAGTATCATCAGCCAGAAGCTAGTCCAGATGGAGATTATCGAGAAAAAAACGTGCTAGGGACTTGAAAAGCTCAATAGGATTGATGAGCTGGCCCAAACATTGAGTGACCTTAAGACCCATATCATATGTCTCCAAGAGGTACAAATGGCTTCTCAACCACATTCTAGGTTACGGAGTGATCTAGGGAGCAGTTCGTCAGCACTCTGCCTCGTACCATCAGGTCCATTACATTCATCCAGAGCTGATCCGGTCACTCCCACAGTATCAGTTGTCACCACCCCCATCCTCAGATACTCATTTGGTGGTGTATCATCCGGATTAACCCTTGGCATTGCTTCCCCCGCTAGTTCACGAGCAGCATGAGACATTGATGGAAGTCAATGGGATTTGGTACTCCCAGTACCAACAACAACCCGGGATCCGTCGTGACCACCCAGGCTTCTAATGGTCCACTAGAGGTGCTTCATCCCAGCAGCAGCCTCCGACATAGGCAGGGTAGGGCACCCTACAATATCAACCCTAATATTCCCAGCAACCACAACGTTGGTCCTCAACCCTCATACCAGGGTCAGCTGTGGAGGCAACAAGCTCATAAACAATACCCACGACCTCCTCCTCCTCAATCATACCAGCAGTAGCAACAGAGACAACCTCATTTCTAGCGAGGCAACTTGTCCAGTTCTCATTCACACTCGTCTGAGAACCCAACCCTTGATGATCTCACCCACATGCTGTCCTAACAGCAATATACCTTCCAACAATAGATGGATGAGTTCCGACAGCAAATGATAGAGATAATAAGCCTCCATACCTGCACAGATTGAACCTAACTCTAACAATTTGAAGAGAAAGTCTGAGAAGATACAATCTACAGAGACAACCTCTCCTAATGATATTCTGGATGACATTCATTATTTATTTGACTCTAATTTTGTGACATTTAGGAGTGATAGGAAGCCATCCGACGATGACTCATCTAAGCAACATCCTACCGCAGATTCTAGAGAGTCAATCGGAGTCAGGAACGGTGCTGATGCCACTAAGGATGATGACGACAGTGGTACTGACACCACCAAGGATGATGATCCAGATGACGGTGCTGATGCCATCATATCCCCAGCTGTAGACGGTGGTGACAATGTCACCAGATTACTAGATGGCATGCTAGAGCATGATACTAATACCGCTAGTTTAGATGTTGTCGATGGTATTGATGCCACCAAGAGCCAGACAATTGTTTTGTCCTCTCGTATACCTGAGGATATTTTTAGAAAAATAAAAAAATAGAAAAACTTTGAAAATAAAAAATATGAATAAAGAAAAGGTTTATGTATCTCCTTTGGATCCATCTGTTTATATTGATGATGTTCGCATGGATTCCGGCATTATGCATTCTCATAAACCCACTCCTGACACTCATTCTTATGAGGAGGTTCCCTCTATCCCCTTAACTCAAGCACTCTGCTTAGAGAAGGGCCAAAAAATAGAAAATCCCAAAAAGAGACAACAGATAGAGTTCAACGAGCAGATGATAGACAGATTCCAGATCCATTTGATTCTTCAGTAGGAACTTGAGCATATCCCTCTTTTCCAAAAGAACCTTAGAGAGAAGACCACCATCCGTAGGAAGAAGAGGTGAAATCACAATGCAGAAATTTATATGCTCACTTGTACCACTTGCTTTGCCATCCAGAACTGATTGCCAGCCAAGAGACCTGATGTAGGCGCTCCGTATGTCAGATGCCACATCCATGAGGAGTGGTTTGATCAGACTCTATTAAACAACAGGTCCTCTACTAACCTCCTCTCGATTGCCTTACTCGACCAATTTGGGTTTGGCCCTCTTAGACAGAGCATGACAATTCCTTAGTTTGCAGATCGATCTGTCAAGAGGTCGAAGGGGTTATTAAAGGACATTGTCATCACAATTCAGGGCTTGAAATTCCCTGAGGACTTCGTTGTGTTGGACATAGAGATCCCTTAATGCATGACCGATACCCCTATAATTTTAGGATGACCTTTCTTGGACATAACCAAGGCAGTGTCAGATCATGATACTGGGAAGGTATACTTTCACATAGCGTCGATGGCGAAAGTGTACATACTTTCTCATTCGGTCAATGGGTGTTGGTATCAATCATATGCTTTCCAAAAACATATATCATACCTATGAATTCCTTTATTGCTTCCAAAGCAAGACAACCATGCATGGAATGTGATCAGTCCGAATACCTATGAGTGAGCTCATATCTTCCCGTTCAGTAATGAACTTGTATGATCCCTTTGAGGGATCGTATTACTCATATGCCTGATGAATCTATGTTTCATCATCTTTATTCTATCATTTTGGCCTTACAAACCCTAGTAAATGCGTGTAAATAGCATTAATTCATGCATTTTATCATTCATATATTATTGTGTAAATAGTGTATAAAATGCAGTTTTTAAAGCCAAAATTATATAATAAAGAAAAAAAAGAAAAAGAATAAAATATTGTAAATATTTTATGACCCGAAACCCTGAGACCTAGGCATCTCGATGACTAGGTCGACAAGGAATAAAGTAGGGGGAGATAAGGGCCAAAAACTAATAAAACCCCTTTTATTTAATTCATTCTTTATTCATTTTGGGACCTATTTTTGGTTCCACTCTTTATACCTCAAATGAATAAAATTTAAACATGAAAGTTGTAGTAAATAAATATAGAAAAATACAAAATTGATTTCACCCAAAAATAATATATAAAAAGTTATGATCTGAATAAGAATTCAGAATCCCAACTTCCCAGACCTGTATCTCTCAAATAAAAACTCGAAACACGTCAAAAACACATTTTAATTGTATATAATTTCTCATAAGCTATTTAATGAAGGTGTTTTCGTATTTTTCGGAGTTACGATTTGAAAGTTGAGTTTTGGACCCCACTAGTATACTTGTACATATTAAAATATTCAATTTATTATTTATTCATTATTTTCATAATTTTATATTTTTATAATTTTGTAAATATTATTTATTATATATAATAAAAACCTAAATAAAATACAAAAATAAAATACTTGTATATAATACATAGGTATAATACCTATACTAATACATGTATAATTAATACTTATATTTAAGTGTACAAAAAACTTCAGAAAAATAAAATAAAAATATATTTAAGTGTATAAAAAGATTCTATAAATTTATAAAATAATAAACAAAAATAATAAAATAAATATACAAAATAAAAATAAAATAATAAAATATATAGATATATACACCTATATAGGCCTATAAAAGGCAACTTGTATTTTTATACTTCATAAAAATAAATAATAATCATAATAAAATACATAAAATAATAAACGTTTTTTATTTAATAACCAAAAATTAATAAAATCGTTTATTATTTTAAATCGAATTAATAAACCTTTTTTGCCAGGGATTTTTCTGGTTGGTCCACGTGGACCAACCAGAACCATCCGCTGCTTGACCTCGGTCAACTCTCTGACCGAGGTCTGTACAATGTTAGATTTGTGTTTTGGCCTTATTCTCCCATTTTTATAGGCCGAGCCTTTCACTATCTCGTGTCGCACCCTTAAGGACTTTTTCTCCTCTAGAATCGAGCTTTCACGCTCTGGGATTGTATCGATCTTTGGATCGATGCATTGTCTGCTATCACTCGATCTTTGAGCCATGTCACGCCATTGTTCAAAAGCCCCCTGCCACCTTCCACTCGATTTTGAACCCCCTTTTCGACCAAGTTTGCCCTAGCCTTGGAGCTCTGGATTGACGCCGGTGACAGAGGATCTCCAGCTCCTTCAGGCGAGGCCAGGTGAGGAAGTAGGGCGGCGTTCCACCCATCTCCGGCCACCTTGTCCGTGAGGTCTTTCTCTGATATTTAAAGCCATCGAGGTTCTGTTTCTCATCCATTCTTCTTGCTGATTAATTAGCTTAGTCCTAGCTTTTATTCCGTGTGTTTATTTTGTCATTTCATCGAGTCATTCGTCTAGATCCACGATCAAACACCTTGTCGGAGCTCTCGAGCTCCGGCCACCACCGTCACCTATTTATCCATCGCCAACCACCGCCAATAAGGCCCTAGGTTATTTCTTTTTGTGCATGCTAACGATTTTTGTTGGACCTGGTGGCCGAGATCTCTGAAAGGGGTCGATTTTTAAAGGTCTTGAAGCACCTGGAGCGCCCCACCTTCTCCGACTCCTTGGTGATGTCACTGGCGCTCCAGGCACTATTTGGAGACCATCTCCTGAAGAGGAGCTCAGGCTCCGTTTTGCCCCGTTCTCACGTGTCCAGGTGGTCGGAGTGGCATCAGAGGAGCGTTTGAAACTCGACCCAGCCGAGTTCTTCTCTCTGCGCCGTCTGATTTCCACGCCTCTCCAAGACGCACATTGGCCGTTAAATCAACCCCAACATCAGCTATCGGATCGCCATTCAGGGTCTAATCGTAAGCGTGGATCCGAAAGGGTATCGCCGCCCCCCGTGTTGACATGTGTATAAGTGAAGAGGGCGGTACCGTTCGATCTGCCTTGGAGGGGTATTTTGCGTAGCCACCCCTCCTTCTTTTTGTATTTAATATATAAGATGTAAAATTCCATCTGCCCTTTATTTATTTTGTATAAATTGCATATAGGCCCCTGTAGTTTCACTATTTGCAAAAGAGTCCTCAGCTACGTCAGCTCACGTGACCCATGCACGTGAGGTGCGGGGCATTTTGTAGAGGACCCCTCACGGGTCTTGTTATTTCCGTTTTGTACATGAAGTTTTTATTTCAGTTATAAATTTTGTTGAAAATTGCATTTCAACCCCTGGTCTTTTCGCATATTACATATATACCCCTTGCTAGGACGTATTTTCTTGATGTTTCCTTCATTTATTTCATGCACCTCTAAAATCGCAAAAAAAAATCCATAGAAATTAGTCTAAGCTCCTGTTGCATCCTAGTTTCACATCATATTTTTTTGCATTTTTATTACATTTTATTATTTATAAAAATTCAAAAACACATATTTTCAGCACTGTTTGCATCATAAAATCCATAAAAATTATAAAAACACCTTAGAAAATTCCCAAAAAAATAAATTTTGCTTATTTCAGTGTGTTTTAACTTCAATCCCAAAATCACTAAAAAATACAAAAGAAAACTTCTAAAAATTAGAAAACCCCAAAAACCTTCACAAAAATCTTAAATATTCCGTAAAGATCATAAAAACACAATTTCAGTTGCCGGATTTCCCCTATTTTATTATCTTTATGTTAAAATTAATTTGAGGAATTTTGGATACCGTTGGATATTTTTCATCCTCATTTTAATTTCATCCGGCAACTTAGTTCACTGTTTACTAGTACTTTTGAATTTAAAAATACCAAAAAATTAGGAAAAATATAGAAAAAACACAAAACCATTAGGAAAACATAAAAAGCCCAAAAATATTTTACTTCCTGTGTTTTGACAATTTTCCCTATTTTTACCTCTCTCTTATCTCTAGTGTATATATATTCCTTATATATATTCCTTATATATTTTACTTCCTATATTTTGACAATTACTGGTCATTATTTGGATCTCATAACAAGCATTTACTTAACTGAAGTATATTTATTACCTCTAAAAAGTCGCCTACCATGTCCACGAAAATCAAGAGCATGCACCTCTTGAATGTAGCCGGAGTATTACATAATCCAAAGGGCATTCGTCGGAAAGCATATGTTCTGAATGGATTGGTAAACATCGTCTTTTACTGGTCTTCAGGTGTGATAGCCACCTGGTTATATCACGAGTACCCATCAAGGAAGCAATAATGGCTCTTCTCAGCTAATCTCTCGATAATATGATCGATAAACACTAGTGGTAAGTGATCCTTCTTGGTCGATTGATTCAAACATCTGTAGTCCACAGAGATGCGCCAAGAAGTCGGTACTCGGGTAGCGATCTCCTCTCCATCCTCATTTATCACTATAGTGATACCCGTCTTCTTGGGTACCATATGTAAAGGACTAATCCATTTTGAGTCGGAGATGGGATAGATAAAATCAGTGCTCCACCACTTGGATATTTCCTTCATAACCAACTCTCGAAGATTTGAGTTTAGCCTGTGATAATCTCGGATATCGAGAGAGTCTAAATTGGTGTCTCACACAAGGCGAAGACAACCGTCGCTGTGGCGGCTCTCAATGAAATCCGAAATTAATCAACAATTAACCCACACTAAAGATCAAGAAATTAGAAATAATGTGGAGTTAAAATTTATTTTTAACTCTGCACAAATGGTGTATAGTGACAAGTATGCAGAGAGTTCGAACACAGGGAGCAAGCAGGGTAATTCAAGCAGATGTAAGCACAAGTGTGTGTGTGTAAAGTGTCTACACTAAGCAAGCAAGCAACTACAATTTTTGTGGGTTTTTAATTTTAAATTTTTTTTATTTTAATTTTTTTTAATTTTATATTTTGGTTTTTAATTTTCTGAATTTTATATTTATATTTTATATTTTTCTTTTTCTTTTTTTCAATATTGGAATTCAAAGACAATGGAATAAAAGACAAGATAGAATATTTATAAAACTAAGTAAAAATTACCAAAAATTCAGAAACAAATTGTTTTTAGTCTTTTTAGGGTTTTTTACTGTTTTTGTGATTTTTGGGGATTTTTCAAGGTGTTTTTGGTATTTTAAATACTGAAATTAAGCAAAACAGTGCAAATGAGGCTGGCTGTGAGTAAAATGATATTTAAAAATAGCAACCAGTAGCTCAAAATTTTCACACTATTTTTCAAATAAAAAGGACAAAATAAGGAACAAACAGAAACTGAGTTTTTGATTTTTGAAGTTTTCTACTATTTTATATATTTTTTTGAGTTTTTGAGTCTTTTCGAATTTTTTTAGGTTTTTCTTTTGAGATTTTTAGTGATTTTTGGACTGACACTAAAATAGGTTAAAATAGACACTAGCTAATTTTTTTGGAATTTTTCAAAACGTTTTTTAATTTTTATGGATTTTCTAAGCTAGACAGTGCACAAAAAGCAAGTTTTTGATTTTTAATAAATATGAAAATAGAATGAAATCAAAAACTAAATAGATGGCGTTAAAGCACGGGTGCACAGGAACTAAACCCTATTTTGTGGAATTTTTGGACTTAAATTGATGGGTTAATAATTAAAACAAGCATCCAAATGTTAAACAGTCCTGACAGGGGCATATATGCAATATATCAAACATCCCAGGGGCATACACGCAATTTTTCCACAAAAGTTTACACTGAAATTTGCATTTCAAGGATTAAAAACAATTAACTAAACCTGCAAGGGTATCTGGGCAATTTACCCATCAGGGTGCGTGACTTGCACGCGCCTGAAGGGGTATTTTTGCAATATTACAAAATTCCAAGGGTTCAATGCAATTTCTCCAAAATATTACAACTTAAGCAAACATTCATGGACTTAAGCGAAATAAACAAACCCAGGGGGGTCCCTGCAAAATACCCAGCCCCCTCACGCGCACGGACACGTGAGATGACGTGGATTGGACCTAGGTGCAAATAAGTAAACTACGGGGTTCTAATTGCAAATATTTACAGAAATATTTAAACTACGCAACACAGTTTTTGGACTGAATAGAAATTACAAAATAAGCGGGGGTTGACTGCAAAATACCCTCGCTTAGGCGATCCGACGGCTGATGGCAAGCCACTTTAGACACGTGGCACTTGATGGACGGCCGATGTCGTTTCACTCGTGGAGTCTGGGATTAGATCTCGGCTGAGATCGATGGTGGCTGAGTCTTCAAGATCGGACGGTCCACGATCTGTCTGGAGCTCTGCCTCGATCCAACGGTGACGAAGGTCGGAGCAAGAACCGCGACGAACTCCGGCGAACCGAAGTTCTCCGAGGTCAAGCTCCGTCTCCGATGGGCTTTTGGCTTCAAATGGGGCTGGAGGCTCCTCAGGTCTTCGTCTATCTCCTGGGGGGCTCAGGTTCGTCGAAGGTGCTTCGATGTGCTGGCGCGAAGGCGGCGGAGCTCAGAGCTCCAGGTATCTCCGGCGAGAGCTGCAAAATGCCTCCCAGGTACGTTGACTGCGCTTTGACCTGCAAAACAAGGTGAGAGGGTCCAGGGCAAGTTGCCTGGACCCCGCGGAGGCGAAATGGAGGTTGGAGGTGCTCTGTGGACGGCGAAGAGATGTCGGCCAGAGGTGCGCTCCGGCGATGAGCGATGGGAGGTCGATTCGATCGATGGAATTCAGATTTTTTGGGGGTTTTTGATACTGAAGCTAAGGGAAATGAAATGAAATGAAAAGGGGAGGTAAAAGGGCAAACCTCGAAGGCGGAGGGCCTGAGGTGGTAGAACCTTGACGCCGGTGGTCGGCGGAGGTGGTGGAGCCGCTACAGAGCCCCCTCGACTCGCCTGAAGGTGTGGATGCGGAGCTGTCACCTCCAGCAACACGAAGAGCTCGACAGGGAGGAGGATTAATGGCTAATGAGGGTTCAAACTTGGGCTTGAAGGTGGCGGGGTGTTTAAGTAGAAGATGATGGCGTCTCCTTCAAGCCAGACTCACGCGCGAATGATGGAGATATGGCTGGATCCGGATACATGGCGTGGGAGAGTGATGATCGGGGATGAAGTCCCAAGAAGAGATCGAGGCGTGAGGACGAACGGATCGAGCTCGAAAATTGGGGGAAATCGGGGAGAAATCAGTGTGTCAGAAATGGCAGGCTTTGGTCGGGGGAGTTGACCGGGGTCAACTCTAGACCGCGCCTGGTTGGTCCACGTGGACCAACCAGGAAACCTCAGATTAGAAATTATTTGAAAAATCAAAATAAAATAGTAAATGAATTTATTGATGTTAGGTTATAAAATAAAAAAATGTTTATTATTTTATGAAGAATTTTTCTGTGATTTTTATTTATTTTTATGAGACGTATTTTTACAAGTTTGCATTTATGCCCTTTATAGTATATATATCTATATATTTAAGTATTTTACTTTTATTTTGTGTATTTTATCTTTATTATTTTTATTTATCATTTTTCTAAAACATAAAATACTTTTATGTACATAAATATATTTTTATTGTATTTTTCTGATATGTTTTGTATATTTAATAGAATACAAGTACTATTTGTATAGGTATATGTATAGGCAGTATACCTATGTATCCTTTATACAAGTATTTTTATTTTGTGATTTCTTTGCATTTTTATTCTGGTTTTAATGTACATATATATTATAAGTAATATATACATAATTATAAAAATATAAACATGCAAGAATAATGAATAAAGAATAAATTGAATATTTTAATCTGTACAAGTATACAATGAGGGTCCAAAAGTCAACTTTCAAACCGTAGCTCCGCCAAATGCGAAACCACCACCATTGGATAGATTATTTTATTCTATATACAATTAAAGGTGAGTAGGCTGCATTTGGGAGTTTTTATTTGTGAGATACAGGTCTGGGAAGTTGGCATTCTGGATTTTTATTCAGACCATAACTTTTTGTCTGTACATTCTTTTCCTGTGAAATCAATTTTGTATTTTTCTTTATTAAAGTATCTACAACTTTCATGTACAAAGTTTCTTTATTTGATGTACAAATAGTGAAACCAAAAATAGGTCCCAAAATGAATAAAGAATGAATAACAAGTAAAGGTATTTTGACTGTGTTTTTGGCCTTATCTCCCCCTACTTTATTCCTTGTCGACCTATTCATCAAGATGCCTAGGTCTCGGGGGTTTTGGGTCATAAAATATTTACAATATTTTATTCTTTTTCTTTTCTTTATTTATTCTATAATTTTGGCCTTAATTACAGTAATTTATACACTGTTTAGATGCACATGCATGAATGCTAAGATGATGATTTTAATGCTATTTACAGGCATTTGCTAGGGTTTTTGGTGCCAAAATGATAGAATAAAGATGATGAAATGTGGATTCATCAGCCTGCACTGAAACTCATGAGATGGCTTGGCATCATCCTCGAGAAAGATGTGGTGGGAGCATAGAGCCGGATCAATCCCATGAAGATCTGCTACTGTCCACCCTATTGCCTTATGATTCATCTCAAGAATCTCCATCAGACAGGATTCCTGATCTTCGGTCAGATTGGAAGAGATGATGATCGGAAACATTCTAGATTTGATGGCAAGGAATCAATATTTCATTAGCTAAGGTAACGGTTTAATCTTGGGGGGGAAGGACCAAGAAGAACGGGTTTGATTAGGGCCTAAGTATAGGCTACTAGATCGATATGGGTAAGCTTGACCTACTCTGACTCAGAAAGATCGGGAGACTGCTTTTCTGATTGCTGAATCTACTGCACTAGCTTGGTGTCCAGGCTGGTTGTAGGCTCATCTGAAATCAGATGCAGAACATACTCATCAAAACTCTGCCAATCAAAATCCATGTCAATATCAGAGGGATCAGAATAGGAACAACAAGATCAAAAATCAGAATGATCATCATCAGAATCGTCGGCCTCAACCTGTGACCGATCTTCAGCAAATTGTAAGACCATTCTGCTTGGTCTAAGAGGTCCAAACTCGAACTTGTCGGTTAAGAAAGAGGGAAGGAGATTAATCAATGATCCACTATCTAAAAGAGTATGATCCAAAGTCTGATCGAGGATCTCGCATCTAACATATGGTGCTCCCGTGTCTGATCTTTTGGTTGGGAGACGATTCTGGATGCCGTGACAAGTCTCCTTGGTCAACACATGGATTTCAAAACAGTGATTACGCTGCCTCTTCTTTCTGTGAATGGTGGTTCACTCTTTGAGACCTTTCTGCAGAAGAGGGATGTGTGTCAAGGCTTCTAAAAGAGCGAGCTGGATGGTGAATTTATCGAGCATCTCTTTTGTCAAATCCAACATTTGGGTCTTTTGGGATTTTATTTTTTTATCGCCTTTTCCTAAGCAGAGTACTTGAGGAAAATGAATCTGTGCATCTTCCTTGTCAATATATACAATAGGAGGCTCAGATGAAGAAGAAAAAATATGTCTTTTTGTAAAACGGGGATTGTCATTTCACGAATCATCAGAGGAAGGTGAATCAACTGTCTCATCTTTATTTCTTTTTCTGGACCTCCTCCTCTTCCCCTTTCTTTGTATTCTTATCTCTTCATCACTAGGTATGAACGTTGGTAACACAGTTATCTCTGCATCACAATCATCAGATTTGGTGGCATAAACACCACCATCCTGATCATTTACATCATGCTCAACTGGCTCGAAAACATCATCTACTAATGCTTCTGTATCAGGCATAGCTGAGCTACCACCAACTAGAACTCTACCACTCCTCAAAAAAAATGAAATCAACATTATTCTCATCATCATGTGATGTATGTCTTCGAGGAGTAGAGTCTATTTGCTAAGTTTGCGTGGCAGTTTGATCTAACACGACATCCATTATCTGCTGCTTGAACTCATCCATATCTCGCATATTCTCCTCATATTGACTGTGATCTAATAGGCAAGATCATCTAAAGCCAAGTTCTCATAGGAATGCTCTAGATAACTGTATGAGTAATTTGAAAATTACGGAGGTAACTACTGAGAAAAAGATCTTGGCATCCACTGAGTGCAAGTCTGAATCTGAGGAGGATCGACCGCAGGCTCCAACTGAAGGTGATGTATCTACTGCATTGGAGATTGTATATCGGATGAATCAACTGGTAATCTTGAAGATAAGATAGATGTCATCTGTTCAATTTGGTTCTTCAGGTCACTAATACTCATTACAAGTCCATTGATCTTTTCAAGCTTGTGTAATTGGTTGCATATTGTTTCAATATGCTCTAAGTGATCCAATCTCTAGGTAAGAATCCTTATTCAGCTAACGAAGATTCTGAAGATCTGAGCATCGATGGATCCTCCTCAATTTGCGCCACGATGGACTGGGGAAGAAATACCGGTGACTCCATCTGAATGTAAGAGTCTGTTTGAGCTAAAGTGGCATGATGAGATTCCATTTCCTCGAAAATATGCCAGACAACATCCTTATGCTTCGAAAAGCATGGGCCAGAATTTAGTACGAAGTTGCTCCCATGTAGTAATTATTCTCCCTAAATGTCGCAACCAGTACGCAGACTTATTAGCTAGAGAGAATGCAAATGCTATCATCCGAATTGTATCCTCATCAACTTGAGAGTCATATACTGTACTACAAATCAGATCAAACTCTCAAAAGGGTGAAGGTGGCTCCTCAGTTAATTGCCCATGAAAAATCGGTAAAGTTTGAATAATCTCAGGTGAAAGGACAA
Organism: Ottelia alismoides; assembly: GCA_037367405.1. Taxonomy (NCBI): domain Eukaryota; kingdom Viridiplantae; phylum Streptophyta; class Magnoliopsida; order Alismatales; family Hydrocharitaceae; genus Ottelia; species Ottelia alismoides. Next base: position 275,085 of record JAZKJV010009966.1, read on the forward strand.
ATGATCCGTGAAGAAGGAAATCTAATCCACCCACTAGCAGCAGAAGCTCCGGGTGTGTGAAGTTGTCTCATCGTGCAGACATGCTCTGTAGGTATCGTCTCCTCTCTATCTAGCTCATCATTCTTTGAAAGATGTCTCTTCTCTCTCAATTGTCGTAACTCAGCTCGGATCTCCATCATTAGAAGGTCTTGCTCCCTAATATGAGTCTGCATAATCTTAAGCGAAGCAAGAAAACTGGCACTGCTTATCGCTTGATCTGACATCTCTGGAGCGTGCTGTGACTGGACTCCATTCCTGTTCTGATCTATTTCCAAAAAAGGAGAAGTATCCACGTCTGGCTCTGATAAGTCTATATATATAGCTATGAAGTGATCATCAGAGGTGGAGAAGAATAGAGTGATTGAGATAAACTTCCAGGGTCAAGGTCACACCTTGAAGAGGGAAGATGTCCCGAATCCAGCTCAAACAAGAGGTTCTCATGAATCGAGACAGGAGACAAGATTATGGAGGGAGATTGATAGATCTCAAGTTTGAAGAGAGGGTTCTCTTGAACCAACCTAGATAAATGGGTACGAGTGCGTGCAAGCGGTGTCATAAGAGTCGGCTGAAGTGACCGTCTATCCATCATCTTGAGAGTAAGATGACAGTTGATAGATGATATTGATTAAGATTTGTAAGATAAATGACTCATCCCACAAGTCAAACTCAAAGCAAATCCCGAATTCACCAACTCAACCCTAGTGATGATCGTAAGAGTTCGATCATTTATCTTGTCAATTATAAGGTTGTTTGACAAACAATCTTCTCACAGATTAGAGAGATCAGATAGGTGCCCGAAACTTCTACGTCGTACTATCCCGAGTTCTCACCAGAAATCACTTAGTCTCAGCCAGTATGGGAGTAAGTACGAACTGTTTCCAGCTACCCGTGTTGCTTGAGGACGGAGCCTTATGCAATGTCCTCTAAACTTCCCACTCTGCCAAGTAAACTTGGATTATTTCCGGCTACCTGAGCATACCCACTGAAGATAAGGTGATTAAAGGCATGAGCTAAGTAGTACTTCAGAAGAAGCCCAGACTCTGGCTCTACCTTATGTGTAGTCCCTCACTCACTGATCTAGAGAGTGTACCTGTGATGCATTTTCGGGGATTGCTCTCCCAAAATAAGTGAAGTCCTTACGTTTCGTTTTAAGATCGGATGAAATTAGCAGTCCCTATTTTATTTTTTATTATCATATTTTTTTGATATTTTCAAATAATCGTCTAACGTATTTTTGTCTTTTTTTGGGTTTGGCCCTAGATACAAGCACTTAGATGTCGTAACCTAAGAAAGCATCTAATCTACAGTGCGCAGAGAAGGGGAAAAATGAAAATCCTAACAAGCACCTATCTTGAAAATCTGCAAAAAATCGTCGAGAAAAATCACGAGAAAAAAAGCTACGGTGGGTGCCCTGCTCCACTAGGAGTACAATCCTGGTGAAACAGACCCCGAGAAGAAGAGAGGGAGAGACACAAGTCGGGATACCCTGAATGGGCCCCTTCCTACGAAACAAATTTTTTATTACAAGAAAATCATCTTTGCAGTTCTGTCTCGCGCAGTTCAACCTGTACTGCATAACTCAGAAATAAAAAGCCATGAGCTTATAAAATCAAATGGCAAAAAGAGAAAACCCTAAACCTAGGTCTATGGATACCCTAGCGCTGCCACCCCGGCAACGACGCCTTCTGAAAACCACCATCCGATCACTTCTTTATTCCTGCAAAAGAGATAGAAAAGAGATATCGTGGTCATTGCATTGACCGAGTGAGTTTTTCTAGAAAAGATTAAATTTTGGCTAATCTTCTTTTATTTTATTTATACTCATAAACTTAAGTGTATAGTGATTAAGCGCGGGAGTGTCGAACTTAAGGAAGCAAACTGTTTAAAACTAGGGTTAAACTATAGAAATCCTAAGGTAAATAGTTTCCTAAATTTTTTTATTTTTTAAAGATTTTTTCTGGATTTTTATTTGAATTTTAATGAATTTATATGTTTTTTATCAATTGTAAGAATTTTGTGATTTTATTATTTTATAAATGATTTGTACTTTTTATTTGATGTTTATTTTATTACTTTTATGTTTTAATTTGTTTTTATATTTTTATAAATTTTTAAGGTTTTTAGTATTTTTTATGGAGTTTTGTTTATTTTTAAGGTGAGAAAGTAAGTGTATATTGAAAACTGTGACGAATTTTGGATTTTTAATATTACAGACAATGTAAAAAATATTTTTATTTTATTTTTACTAGAAAGTAGATGACATTATCTTTAAAATGATAGGTTTTGCATTTTTAGGTGATTTTTCTTAATTTAGTTATGATTTTTGGAAGTTTTGTGGATTATATATTTTTTATTGATCTTAATATTTGATTTTTATTTTGTTTTTGATTTAAATGTATAAAATATAGTAAAATATATTAAGTGTGATTTTTTTAGATTTTTTATGAATGTTTTTATGGTTTTCTTCGAATATATATTTGAATATTTTTATGTTTTTATGGCTGGAGATAGGGATTTTTATGTTTTTAAATGTTTTTATGAATATTTATGAATGTTTTTATTGATCTTAATAATTTATAAATTTTTTAGATTTTCTTTAAACCTTATTTAATATTGTTTATCGTACAATACTGTGTTACTATGTATTTTTATTATATTTTTTTGGTATTTTATTTAGTATTATATAGTAGTATAGTAGTAATAGGGGTACCGGTGTAATAGCTTGGATAATGTAGGTGTGCTTATATGATAACAGGAGACTGAGGGGCGTAACACAAATTATCCAGAAACCACGTGCCGATCACGTGATTGCTTCAGTTGCTAGGGATCTATTCGCAATATCGTAGAGTTCCGAGATGTTAACCGCAAATTCGCCAATAGATCATGAGCATTCTACGGGATGAAGCTGTTGTAGAAATTGGTCCAGACTGTATGCAAATCAGAGAATGTTTTGGGGCACTTCTGCAAAATACGTGAATATATTCCTAGCACAAGTGCGGTCACGCACACTGATAGCGGTGGGTCAGTGTGACTCGGATCATATGATGCGTGGCTTAATGAGGACGGATCGGATCCGTCCAATTGAAAAATATCTAACGGCTGAAGTCAATTTTGATATGAACCCTGTTCTTCTCCCGTTTCGTAAGGCCGCGGTGACAATGGAGGTAACAACGATGGAAAAATTGATCGATGTGATTCTGACGGAAGCGGACCTTCAGTTCGCCACGAGGCTTCGAACGACAATTTGAGTTGCGGTCATTGTTAATCTTCTTCGTTAGCCGGACTCTAACTACGAAACTTTGAGGTACGGTGAAACTCTGCACAATAACTGTGGTGATAGGGATGATATGTTCGATCACGGCTCCAGGTTCGTGATATTGGTCGGAGTTGGGTTTTCATAGATTGTATGCAGATCCTCTATGCTCGAAGATACATCAGGTGGATCTTCCTGTGATTGTCATGATGCCGATGATCCAGAACCTACAATTATAAACTATGGCTCGAGGGATTCCTCGGCCAAACATTATAACATGACCGATATGGATGGGCGTTCTCTGCTGGTGGAAAATGAAGATTTGAGTATTAAATCCACTAGGATTTGAAGGGATCAAAGATGGGAACATGCAGAGAAATGGTCCGATTGAATGAGATGTGATCGGAATGGATTTTAAGAGTAACGCCCAATTTTTTTGAGGATAACGGTAGAGTGGAGTTTGGAAATGGAGAAATAGAAGGATTGAGAGGAGAAGCGGGAGATAAGATGAGAATTGTAGCGGAAAACCTACTTGGAATGATGCGGTTGTTGTATTGCGCCTACGGAGGAGCTCCGAGAAGCTCCAGGTATTGACCTCGACAAGGGCTGCACACCGCTACCTATCTCCAGCAATGATCTCGCCAAAATCCTCTCTCCTCGCTGCGACACCGAAGGGCTACAGGTCCTGTCACGACACACTGAGGGGGTGGAGCTCACGGGAGTTGGAAGTCAAATGGCGGATACTTTGGAATCGGAGGGAGTCGACGCCTTATATAGAGGAGGCGGAGTCGCGTCACCGGCGGTGGTGACGGGAGTGGGGCCGTTGGAGAAGTTGGAGAACCGGTGGCGTTGGCGGTTGGAATGGGTTGCGTGGGGAAGAAGATTGAAGGAAGAAGAAAGGGAATCGGGAAAAGTGGAGAAAGAAAGGGAAGAGAGAGAAAATGAGGATAAAGGAAAAATAAAATAAAAATTAAATGAATTATATAATTAAATAATTTAATAGATTAATTAATTAATTTAAGAAATAAGTAAGGGATTAATTTCATAATTAATAATAAAATAAATAAATAAATAAGATTAGTCAATTATTTAAGTAATTAATTAAATAATTAGGTAGGTAATTAAGTAAGTACTTATATTAATAAATAAACTAATTAAATGACTAATTTAAATAAATAAATGAAATATTATTTATTTTAATTTAAATAAATAAAGTAATAATGTATTAAATAATAATATAATTTACAAGTCATTGTAAAATATACCAATACAGACCCGAAAATTGTGTTTTTCGCATTAACTTCGATTTTAGAGAAACTAGTGTCATTTTGTAGATAATTTAATAATATGAATTATAAGACTGAGTATGCTCAATTCGGAGTTCGTACGACCGAGTTATGAAGCTCGGAAAATTTTGGTCGTGGATTCGGGTCTCCAGATTTTATTGATATTTTGGCTTAATTATATGTTTATATTTTTCTATATAATTTTAAAAGATGTTAGGAGAAGAAATTAAGTTAATCGAGATTACGCTTATTTAATTAAAAATCCGGGAAGTTTTTACATATAATACATATAGATAACGTATCCAAAACGTCAAAACTCACCAGTTTTATTCGAATAATTTTTTTGATATTTTTTTAATAAATAGTGCTAAGTATAAAATAGATTTTAAAAATGAGTTTGGTCTATTTGAAGTTTTCTATAAATAGTTATGAACCTCAGAAGTCGGCCTTTGTGGCTTTTTTGGTCCATTGCGGTTAATTATTTTTGTGATGAAATATTTTTCTAATATTTTTATAAAATAATATTTATTTTTAGGAACAACTTTTACAAAAGAAGTGTTTTAGCTTGAAATAGTCTTGATGCTAAATAAAACAAGTGAAATATTTATATTGTGTAAAATGAGTAATTTATATTTTTGGTCTTGATTTTCAGAATATTTTTATAAGTTATGATCCATATCTCCCCCTACTTATTTCGATTATCGACCAAGTCAATATTGACCTGGTCCCGGGGTTAGGATATATATTACATATTTACTGCCTTCTTTTATTTTATTTTTATTTTTCTCTTTATTCTTTCATTTTGTATATAAAATAAGTGTTAATTATATAATATTAATAACTATGGTTAAAATGATAATTAGTTAGAATGAGTGATTATCTACATATATTTTACCAAGGATTTTAACCAAAATGAAAGAATAAAGGCGATGAATCACAGATTCATCATAATGCAATGGACATCAATACTGAGTCAATTATCGTAGAAGAAATTGTTTAGTAGTAGTGTAGAATTACCCATCTACAACAGTCAATTAGTGGAATTAACCGTCCGCGCGACACCTAGCCAAGGTCAAAGTCTCCAATGGACTAACAACGAATAATGTCTGCCCCCACAATAATGGTGTAAAAATAAATAATTATTTTTCAATAAATCATTTGAACATAAAAGTACAAATTAACCTATATATATAAAAATAGTGATATATATATATCTGTAGAAATTAACAACTAATTAGTATATAGGCATTATGGTTAAATATGAAAGTAGTACTTGACTACCTAGAGTTTTAATACAGAGATATAATCAAAGTATTTTAACGAGATACTATAAAAACAACATTCTAATAGATAATAAAATCCAATGTGGGGTATAAATAACAATGGTATGTGACATAAGTTTATGTACATACCTTAACAAGAAATCAATGAATATTGATATGTATGGCTCTCGTCCACTAAAATCAAGTGCCGCATAAATCAAAAGGAATGTATCTAGTACAACACCCTGTCCTAGATATATATTCTCATTATCTGATCCCAAACCTTTAAATTTTTTATGATCAAGTAAATCGATCATTGTATTTTATCAATATATTATAAATATTTGTATACTCGAATTTAATCAATGGTAGCCTTTATTTTGAAATCTTACAAATATAAGATTAAGACCCGTAACTATTATTATTATTATTATTATTAATATATATATATATATATAACCTTCTATGTTTTTTATCCATAAGGTATTTTTGTTTCGTTTTCAAATATCATGCAACTTTGGCCAAATTAATAATAAATAATAGGCATGCTCTCTTACGCAGGGACGAAGCCAGAAAATTCTTCTTGGGGGGGCTAAATTATTTGGAGGTGGGGTGGGGAGGGGGCAAATTATTTATCTAATTTACCTTGTCATTTTAGTTGTTAGTATTTCGGGAGGGGCTCCTCTATTGTAATGTGAGTTACAAAAGCTATTTTGTTGAAATTTGTTTCTTAAAATCCAACCTATAAATCTTCGAATAATGTTATACATATCCTTCGATTTTCGCTCAGATCCACGATCATTTGCTATTTTATATCAATGGTAAAGAGTCTGGTTCTCTTTTAAATAAGATTTAAGTTGCTTAAATATTTATTGGACTTTTACGGCCTCCATCGAGATGGTGTCGATTTAAAAAATCATGTTACCGTTAAAAAATGACTATCCGGATGGAGGCCGTATGAGTCTCTGTTTCTGGCGAAATTTGAATGGCATATAGGAGGGATATAGGGATGAATATACATGGTGATATTTTTTGAAAAAAAATAAAAAAAGCACCGAAAACAGCGCGGGGCAGCCATTCGGGCAGCCCCATTAATCTCTATGTATATACTAGAAAAATATGCAATCATATCCGTTTTAAGATCTTAAAAAATGAAAGAGGTATCCATCCATATCTGTATATGCAAAGAAAAAAAGAAAGATCGTTATCTATACCATATGTGCTAAATAAAAACTAATCCATGACGATTTATAAACGGGTACGATGATGGACATATACATATGTGTTAGTATCCGATTATGCACATCATGTAATGTTAACGATTAATTGTTGTAATTAGATCATATATATATATATATTGATTTTTTTTGTTGAGATATGGGAGGCTATTATACCTAACACGTATATTTTAACTATTAAATAATGTATTTAGATTATATATAATACCATATATTAAATATAAATATGAACTTTGATTGAGAGCTGGGGGGCTAAGCCCCCCCCCCCCTCTCTCCGTCACTGCTCTTACGAACTGTTGGCTGAAAAAAATGACTTGGTTTAGTTTGTTTCGAAAAAAAAGATATATGGATTTATATTATCCATTTCTTATACCACTAATTTAGTCTGATTGAAAAAGATTCCGCAAATACGTCAAGTATTGTGTAATTCTACTGCCAACTTTTCTTTTAATACATGTTGTGTTCAAAAAATAAACAAAAACAAAACATTTGTATTATAGAATAATTGCAATAGAGGTTGATATGTACTCTCAATAATCAAGATTTTATCCTCTATTTTGTAATTGTATGATTAACAGATATCTTAATCGATCCATGTGTGGAAAAACCACTACGAGGCTAAAGGATTTAATTAACCAAACTCATGAAATAAGGATTTGGGTTGTTCATCAGCGTAAAACCACACAAAATGCTAGCAATCGAAGCTATTATTAAACTTTTACGACACACAGAACCCAACAACAAGATTTCGTAAAAAAATACCTTGATGCAGGTTTCCTCCTTCAGATATGATCGTGGGAAATCACCGACTACACGCAATTGGTTTCGGCATAATGAAATTGGAAGGCAAAGAACACTGAGAGGATGTAGAGAGTGAGAAGGAGAGACGCAATATGCTATAGTTTAAAAAGGCATTCACATAACATACCTGATGAGATAAGAAGTAGCGGACAATAAATTAAAATATATATATAGAGAGAGAGACACAAAACATAATACCTTTTTCATCCGTTTTTTTAGTTTATTTTCTTTATCCTTTGAACAGAACATCTCATTGTTCATTAGTTTTTTTATTAATTTTATTCATAAAATAAACCCCTCTTATTTTATTTGATTTTTTTAATATATAATTTCATTTTTTTCAAAACAACCACCTAATATAACAGATGTTACATCGACTATCTCAATCTCCACCCTTCTTCCTCTCATTGGAAGTTCTTCAAGTGTCCTTTCTTCTCCACCCTTCAAGTGTTCCTCGAATAAATTTTGAAAACTAGAAACTGCCGTGATATTGATGCATGGGAAGAAAACCTTGATGTATAATTATTTTCCAATACACAGACAAATGTCATCAGGTTACAATTTTGATAACATCCTAAGCATATACATGTACTTGTAACATAATCTAAATGCGAATACAGTTGCAATCGACGAAGGTCAACACACCCATGTTAACCTATAGACATCATATACGAAATCTAAATGCAAAAACCTTGTATTTAACAATAAGAAACAGAACCCTTTTATTAACTTAGGGTAATGGGGATCCTCAACGGCACAAGAACCTCGACACACAATATCAATGTGTTGGGATGGCGAGTGGGATCGTCGATGGCGGTTGAAATCAGCATGGGAGAGGGCGTAGAGACCAACATGGGGTATTGGTGAGAGGGCTCGCGAGAGATGATATTTTTAGTAATTACATGTGCGTAATCAAGCAATGAAAATGGAATAAAAGATTCTTTTCCGAAAATAACATATCGGAGGTTGTTTCATCAGTGGCTGTTGGACAGAATGGTGGTTTTACGAAGGGTCATTGTAACGAATCCGATCGTCCGAAAATGTTGCGGAAGCGAGAAACTCGGCGGACATCTCGGGATCGTTACTCATAGTATCAATCATGGTGTAAAAGAGCAGTAAAGAACCAACTAAAATTTTTTTCGATAATTATAATAAATTCACAATTCCAAGAGTTCCTTAATTAAAGAAAAGATAAATAAACTAGATGAAATCGTATCCACGATTTCCTTATTCCAGTGGGCATAAAAAGTCCTTCCAAAGCAAATCCGTAATAGTTCCAAACCGATCTTACTTCTTGAAGACTGCGTCGGATCCCTTAAACCGCTAATGATCTAATCCTCACGTTCCCCTGAAAAAAATTAGCAAAACATGTTATGAGCAACGTTCAGTATGAGCCGAGTTAGGGTCAAGCCGTCTAGCGTAGAAACAAATCCCGAAAGTCATTATCAATTTATTTAATACATATAACTAAATTTCTTTCATAACCATGAATGTCATAACATATTTGCACATACAACCGTAAGTTTTACCATATTTACATGCATGTCCATAATATTCATATAAATTACACATGTGCACTTTACAATAACATAATTGCAAATGTTCCCTTAAAATTACCATAAATGACAAATATGCAAGTACCATTGACATGAATTGCATATATGTCCATAACATTAACATAAGTTTTATACTTGCACTAAACTTTAACGAAACTTACACATAAGTCCATAACAGTAACATAATTGCATATGTGCACATAACATTAACATATATTGCACATATACCCATGACATTTTTTCATGTTTAGAGTGGTCTTGATTGTTACTTCTTAGGCGGCTTTGATGGCTTACCGCCGACACAAGCGGTTCATAACAATACATAACATGACAGTGTAGCTACAACTGTAGAGGACTTATCTTTCGCCTCAATCGGTTCCTTGAACCGTACGCCCCCGGAAGGCGTTGGCCCCTTTTTAGGCCTACGATAATTGAACTCTAGAGGTGGCTCCCACCGTTAGGTGTAGCACTTAGCTCCGCTTATCGTATCGTGCCATTACTCATGTTAAAAGAAAATCAATTATTTTAATATCATTTCCTTGTTCATGCCATAGTGATTCAGGTGAACAGTGCAATTTCAAACTACAGTAAACGTCTTTTTCACTTGTTAGCTTAATTACTCATTATAATTTATTTCTTAATGATCGTAGACAATTGAACATTTATATATCACCTATAGTTATTTAGTTCTCGATATCAATTTAATGAGCATTGTTTTCAAAACCATCGTTTAATATACACTTAAATGCCATGATACCCTTAACGTCCATCTTTTAAAAATTTATATCGTATTTTAATTTAAATTTACTTTCTCTGGAAATACAAATCGAACACAACAGTTTAGCCTTAGTAAAGTATGGATCATCATTTTAGTGGTGACCAATGTAACCAGAACATGGAATGTAATCGATTTCCTTGCTTCGAAACAAATATGCATGTAATGAACATATACGTGAATGCCAACTCGTGATCTTGCATACTGCTTTAAGGATTCAAAATAATATCAATTAAGGTACAAATACTAAATAAGACCATTAATATGGTTGAACTAATAAGATAATTACTAATAATTGCTTCCGTTAAAATGCCTTGCGTGACAAAAAAAGTACTAATGTCAACTGGGATATCATCAAGGGCGTTAAACATGTATTCAACATTATATATCATAAGGAAAAGAATTATTTTCTTAATGAGATTAAAAAAATGCAACGAGTCAGGGTTTTATAACTTTTCGCACAGGCAATTAGATGCTCACATATAATATTCAGACCTAAGTCATTCAAAGATCTAAATTAATGCCGTGAAAGTGCATAAACAGAAATTATTTTCGTAATGAGATTAAAAAAATGCAACAAGTCAGGGTTTTATAACTTTTCGCACAGGCAATTAGATGCTCACATATAATATTCAGCCCTAAGTCATTCAAAGATCTAAATTAATGCCGTGAAAGTGCATAAACAGAAATTAAGAGAAAACATTGTCCAGTTTATAATGTCTTGCATGATGTCCGTGATATTAAGTATATGCATATGCATCCTTTATTTATTTTTTGCGGAACAATCGAGATAATCACGACTATTATCCCTCGAATAGCATTCGGTAAATGTTCCACACATACATCTAAAAGTCATAATTCTAAACCATGGATCAACACCAAAATGTCACTTAACGATCCTATGTGTTCGACACATACCTCGCTTGCACGAGAAATTCACCGAAAAAGACGACACGATTTCGCCTATGATGACCACGTCGTTTTCTTCTCCGATTTCGCCGGAATGAGTCTTCGACATTGACGGAGAAGGTTGTCGTTGCCGGATTCGCAATGCGACAAATGTTGTTGCCGAACTCTCTCTCTCTCTCTCTAGAACTCTCTCTCACGTAAAGGAAGATGATGAGAATTGATAGGAGTCTCATGTATTTATAGGTTCAATCAAAGAGATAATTAGCAATAAATATTTGGATTAATCAATGGATAATAGTGATGACTAAGCAAGGGATAATTATTGTATAATTAATGGATAATAGTCCTAATTCATTATCTCTTCCTTATCGATAACAAAATAATAATATCCACCTTATCATCGGAATTGGCTATATTTTTTATTATTAGTTTATTTTTTTTAAAACCAATCCGTTACAATCTATCCTCCTTAAAGAAATTTTGTCCTCAAAATTTATACTGAAAAAAATCAGTTACCAAAGAGATGCGGGTAATGTTGACGCATTTCATCCTCTAACTCCAAGGTCGCTGCTTCTCTCTGATGGTGCTGCCATAGTACTTTGACCATCGGAACAATGCGACGCCACAAATGATGCTACTTACGGTCTATGACACGAACTGGTCTTTCTTCATATGTTAGATTCGGCTGAATGTCCGGAGCCTCATGCTCGATCACGTGCGATGGATCAGGATTATACTTCCTTAACATTGATACATGAAAAACATCATGTAACTTTGAATAATGAGGCGGAAGAGCAACCTGATATGCTACTTCTCCCACTTTCTTTATTATCTCAAAAGATCCCACGTATCTAGGACTCAATTTTCCTTTTTTGTCAAATCGCACTACTCTCTTGGTAGGAGAAATCTTTAAGAACACATGGTCACCTACCTCAAAATTCAATTCCCGCCTTCGACAATCAGCATAAGACTTTTGTCTACTCTGAGCGGCTAAAAGCCTCTTCCGAATTACCTCCACACCCTTAGTATAAACTTGGACTAATTCAGGTCTGAATATGTATTTTTCCCCAACATCGCTCCAGCACAAAGGGGATCTACAAGGTCGGCTGTATAATGCTTCAAAAGGAGTCATCTTGTAAGGTACCTTAGAGATGGGTGTAGTACCCGGTAATACGTCAATAGTGAAGTCAATCTCCCTTCTAGGTGGAAGATCTAGGAGGTCATCTGAAAAAACATCTGGAAAGTCTTGTACGACGTCCAAATCCTCAAGTTGCACCATAGAGGGTTTTGTACTTATTATGTTAGCCAAATAAGTCGTGCACCCAAAAGCTATCAATCGGTGTGCTCTTAGAGCTGACATAATCATCTGACTTCTCATTTTGTCTCCGCGAATGATCAATTCGGTCATATGTGATTTATTAAAAACCACCTTCTTTTGTCTGCAATATATGGCCGCATAGTGCTCCCAAAGCTAGTCCATACCCAAAATAACATCAAAGTTATTCATATGTAGTAATATTAAATTGGCTGGTAGATTGTGTCCTTCAACAAGGACAGATACATCGGCCATGTAGGTTCCCAAAGTAGAGTGTTCACCCATCGATGAAGTCACACTAAGTATATATGGAAGTTCAATAACCGCCAAATTCAACTTGTTAGCAAATCGATGAGATATAAAAGAATGCGACGCACCAGAATCAAATAAAACATAGCTCAAATGATCTGCAATAGAAATAGTACCTTCTATTGATGCGTGTCCATCTTTCTCCTCTCCTGTAGGTAGAGCGAACACCCGCCCTTTGACATGCTTCTTTTGATGTTCAAAGTTCTGTTCCTTCTTCTTGGGACAATCTCTAATAAAGTGCTCCTTCTGTCCGCAAGCCAGGCAAGCTCCTGTAATGTTATAGCACTCTCCCGAGTGCCTTTGATCACAGTGAGGGCATAGAGGATATAATGGCTGATCTTTCATGGCATTATCGATTATGGGCTTCTTTCCTTTCTCCTTATCATACTTACCCTTTTTATTGTCGGCACAATGGGGACGTTTTCCATCACCTTGTTGTTGGATCCTTTTATATGCTGAGTCGATCTCCACCGTCGCTGAAACTGCATCCGAAAACGTCTGAGGTCCTCTAGTGAGCACCTTCATGCCCAATCATGAATTCAAGCCTTCAACGAATTTCCTACCACGTTGTCTTTCATTTTCGCATATTCCTTTTCCGTACTTTTTCAGCTCTTGGAATTTGGAAGCATATTGTTCAACGGACAAATTCCCTTGTCGAAGCTCAATAAATTCCAGTCTTTTTGCATCTTGAACATGCCGAGGAATGTAACGTTCGGTGAAACGTTCCTTAAAGTCCTTCCATTCGATGGTGGTTTTGTCAGCAAAGTGTATGCGTTTACAAGAAGTCCACCATTCTTTTGCATTGTCACGTAGACGATAAGTGCCAAATATCACCTTCTTCTCCTTAGGACAATCGGTTGCCTCAAAGACAAGTTCTATTTCCGTCAATCAATACTCAGCTTTATCCGGCTCAGGTTCTTCTTTAAAAATAGGTAGATCATGCTGAATGAAAGTTTTCAGAGTCAATCCACCAGAATCATGTCCTTGGTGCTTTTGCTTATGAGCCATCATAGTCATCAATTCCAACATTTGACGTTGCATGTCCATAGCCATATCCTGGGTAGACGAAGAGTCACGAACACCGTTCGCCTCATTCCTACGTCGAGGGGCCATCTGAAATGATGGCATGTGAAACTTACGGTCAAATGTCTATTTCTAAAACTAGTGGATCTAAGTTTGAATTGGTCGGATATCTTATGCCCAGAGGAACTCCTGCTCTGATACCACCTGTAACGAACCCGATCGTCCAAGAATGTTGCGGAAGCGAGAAACTCGACGGACATCTCGGGATCGTTACTCATAGTATCAATCATGGCGTAAAAGAGCAGTAAAGAACCAACTAAAAAAACTTTTCCATAATCATAATAAATTCACAATTCCAAGAGTTTCTTAATTAAATAAAAGATAAATAAACTAGATGAAATTGTATCCACGATTTCCTTATTCCAGTGGGCATAAAAGACGTCCTTCCAAAGCAAACCCGTAGTAGTTCCAAACCAATCTTACTTCTTGAAGATTGCGTCGGCTCCCTTAAACCACTAATGATTTAATCATCACGTTCCCCTGAAAAAAATTAGCAAAACATGTTATGAGCATAACGCTCAGTATGTGCCGAGTTAGGGTCAAGCCGTCTAGCATAGAAACAAGTCCCGAAAGTCATGATCAACTTATTTAATACATATAACTAAATTTCTTTCATAACCATGAATGTCATAACATATTTGCACGTACACCCTAAGTTTTACCATATTTGCATGCATGTCAATAATATTCATATAAATTACACATGTGCACTTTACAGTAACATAATTGCAAATGTACCTTTAAAATTACCATAAATGACAAATATGCACATACCATTGACATAAATTGCATATATGTCCATAACATTAACATAAGTTTCATACTTGCACTTAACTTTAACGGAACTTACACATAAGTCCATAACAGTAACATAATTGCATATGTACACATAACATTAACATATATTGCACATGTACCCATGACATTTTTTCATGTTTAGAGTGGTCTTGATTGTACTTCTTTGGCGGATTTGATGGCTTACCGCCGACACAAGCGGTTTATAAAAATACATAATATGACATTGTAGCTACAACTGTAGAAGACTTATCTTTCGCCTCAATCGGTTCCTTGAACCGTACGCCCCCGGAAGGCGTTGGCCCCTTTTTAGGCCTACGATAATTGGACTCTAGAGGTGGCTCCCACGGTTAGGTGTAGCACTTAGCTCCGCTTATCGTATCGTGCCATTACTCATGTTAAAAGAAATTCAATTATTTTAATATCATTTCCTTGTTCATGCCATAGTGATTCAGGTGAACAATGCAATTCCAAATTTTACAATAAACGTCTTTTATCACTTGTTAGCTTAATTACTCATTATAATTTATTTCTTAATGATCGTAGACAATTGAACATTTATATAGCACCTATAGTTATTTAGTTCTCGATATCAATTTAATGAGCATTGTTTTCAAAACCATCGTTTATTATACACTTAAATGCCATGATACCCTTAACGTCCATCTTTTAAAAGTTTATATCGTATTTTAATTTAAATTTACTTCCTGTGGAAATACGAAACGAACACAACAGTTTAGCCTTATTAAAGTATGAATCATCATTTTAGTGGTGACCAATGTAACCAGAACATGGAATGTAATCGGTTTCCTTGCTTCGAAACAAATATGCATGTAATTAACATATACGTGAATGCCAACTCGTGATCTTGCGTACCGCTTTAAGGATTCAAAATAATATCAATTAAGGTAAAAATACTAAATAAGACCGTTAATATGGTTGAACTAATTAGATAATTACTAATAATTGTTTCCGTTAAGATGCCTTGCGTGACAAAAAAAAGTACTAATGTCAACTGGGATATCATCAAGGGCGTTAAACATGTATTCAACATTATATATCATAAGGGAAGGAATTATTTTCTTAATGAGATTAAAAAAATACAACGAGTCAGGGTTTTATAACTTTTCGCACACGCAATTAGATGCTCACATATAATATTCAGCCCTAAGTCATTCAAAGATCTAAATTAATGCTGTGAAAGTGCATAAACAGAAATTAAGAGAAAACATTGTCCAGTTTATAATATCTTGCATGATGTCTGTGATATTAAGTATATGCATATGCATCCTTTATTTATTTTTTGAGGAACAATTGAGATAATCACGACTATTATCCCTTGAATAGCATTCCTAAATGTTCCACACATACATCTATAAGTCATAATTCTAAACCATGGATCAACACCAAAATGTCAC
Organism: Ottelia alismoides; assembly: GCA_037367405.1. Lineage (NCBI taxonomy): Eukaryota > Viridiplantae > Streptophyta > Magnoliopsida > Alismatales > Hydrocharitaceae > Ottelia > Ottelia alismoides. The sequence continues at coordinate 291,124 of JAZKJV010009966.1, forward strand.
TTAACGATCCTATGTGTTCGACACATACCTCGCTTGCACGAGAAATTCACCGACAAAGACGACGTGATTCCGCCTTTGATGACCACGTCGTTTTCTTCTTCGATTTCGCCGGAATGAGTCTTCGACGTTGACAGAGAAGGTTGTCGTTGCCGGATTCGCAATGCGACAAATGTTGTTGCCGAACTCTCTCTCTAGAACTCTCTCTCACGTAAGGGAAGATGATAAGAATTGATTGGAGTCTCATGTATTTATAGGTTCAATCAAAGAGATAATTAGCAATAATTATTTGGATTAATCAATGGATAATAGTGATGACTAAGCAAGGGATAATTATTGTATAATTAATGGATAATAGTCCTAATTCATTATCTCTTCCTTATCAATAATAAAATAATAATATCAACCTTATCATCGGAATTGGTTACATTTTTTTATTATTAGTTTATATTTTTTAAAACCAATCCGTTACAGTCATGGATCCGTATTAGTGACTGATTGGGGGTGTCGTACCATATGTATGGTGAGGTGTTACATTGTTTGAACTTTTCTCTACACATATATGAGAAATTTCAAATGAGGTTAGGGCTCACCAGTTTCATGGTAAGCTTTCGGTCTCATCTTTTTATTTAAAATTTGATAGTTGAAATTAAAATGTAATAATTATATTATTGTAGCATTTTAAAATCTATTTTCATTTTATCCCATTTTAAACATCAAATGTGACAATGTTATAACCTAATTCATCTCCCCCTCCTTTTCCTCTCATGTGACTGAGGCCAAATCCGGTGCCGGCTGGAGCATGACAGTGGGGTACTACTTGTAGTGGAGGGTGGAGCATACCATGCCCTTGTAGCATCTCCGAGCGGTGCACACCGGATCGACCTGCAATGCCCTCCAATGGCGCCACATCCTCCAGGAGGAACTCCCATGCTCCAAATGGTGGGATATCTCCAGGTGGCACTGCCTTCATCTTCCATACGATATTCCCACTCGCTAGTACTCGATCTGACCATTCTCCTGGTAGCGCGCGACTGCGCATGACCTACATATTTAGGTAGCAATCTCACGGTGTCGCAACTCTTGCCACATCGACTAGAGGCAGCAAACTCCAAGCATGCTGGTGACGACAACAAGGACTAGGAAATCTAGTCGTGTGTCAAACAGAGGACGCCCCTTGGGACTTCCTTTCATTTTAAATAGGGTGGGGACTTTTTTTTACATAATCAACATTATTATTTACATATCGATTATTTTATTCTACTAATCTCACGTAGTTTTTTACATGTTATCCTTTCTGAAGAGTAATTGATAGCATACTAGCCGTACATTTTTGTTGCAACACAAAATACAAATATTACAAAGCGAACTCGAACATCTACAAAGACATCATGAACATTGAATTATGAAATGTTGCATGCATGCCTTACATAGGGAGCATGAATTTTACAAAAGAATGCAAAAAAAATACAAAGACTTTACACGTTACTATAAAGTTTTTTGACAAATAAATGTACTAAGCCTTCTCCCACTATAAGTAGGGTTGGCTACATGGATTCTTGCTCAAATCCATATTGAAAGATTCGACTATTTTTTACGCTGGTCGTCGACTACCTAATGCAACCCCTACAAGAGGGGGATTTGAACCCTGGTCTATTGTGTGGTAGACACACTATACTACCACTAGACCATTAAATGGGTACAAGGGACAATGCAATTTTACAAAAGGAATATTCGAATTTAAAACGAAAACAGAATGACTAGAATACTCTTTTGAATAAGATACTGTTAGATTGAGATCTCACAACTCTTGTTGATACCGATAAACACACGTGCGTGCACACACACACAAACACACGCACATGCAAGCGCACAACACACTCACATACACACACAAACTTGCAAATAGGCTTAGCTCTACCCAAGCTTGTCCATTTCATCAAGCCTTGCACTTTGGATAGGGTTTAAGATTTTACAGATTTACGAAAATCATGTGACCCTACTCTATTTCTTTGATCGTCGTATCTTGTGTAAATAGGTTGTCGCCGGACCAAATGGCTATATAAAAAAGGATTAAATAGATAGACTTATATTAAACACTTAACCATGGGAACTTTTACATATCATGCCCTTTAAGAACTAAACTACCTACCTTTCGTGTTTATGATTAAGCTCCTTTTCACCACAGAATCGGCGTCATATGGTTCATGTTTTCTCATATCCACATTAGTGCTTTCCTCCTCGAGTTCTTGATGGGAACCTATGGACCGTCATGACCTAGTAGTATATATAGGCTTGTCTTGGACTATGGCTCCTTTTCAATTCACGTGGGGGAGAACAACAGGGGTATTCAAAATATCCGGGGTCAAATGGGTACCCACCCAACCCTGCTATCTCAATCTTAAGTTCACGGGTACCCGGGAAACATGTTCGGGTCGAGTACCCATGAGAATCTGATCTGCTTGACCCGGTGGAAAATCCACGGGTTTCTCGGTTACCTGGTTGGAAAAAATCCAACCTTCAATCTAAGATTTATCATGTGAAGACTAATTGGTTGAATACGAGTGGAGAGCATTGCTGATGTGGATGATCTCCCTCTTGCCTTTTGATTGGCTGAGAGCTCTTGTGCTGGATTGTTGAGATGTCTGATCCGCCTCCTACATTCTAATTGGCTGAGAGGCGTTGGGTTGGATTACTAAGATGCTTAATCCACATCATCTATCCTGATTGGCTGAGAGCTGATGATGAGGATTGTTGAATGCTTGACATTCTTTTGTTGTAGTATAGAAGGAGCCTTGTGATATCACATATTGTATTCAAACATCATTCAAACAATAGTAGGGAGTCTGTTATGAGCAACTGGAGTAGACATATTGCTGAATCACTGTAAATCCTTCTCTTGTGCGATTGTGCATGCTTTCTTCTTTGATTGTGGTTCTAGCCATGTGGAGCTTGATCGGATCCATCCCCAACAACTGGTATCAAAGCAAGGTTCGGAGATCAACCTCTACATAGATAGAAAAAGAATCGAATGCCAAGATAAAGAAGTTCAACGGATCGAACTTGCATTCTGAAGATGCAGATTGAAGATGTTCTATATCAGAATGATCTCTATCTTTCGATCGAAGGAAAGAATCCCGAAGCCATGAAAGATGATGAGTGGAAGGTCCTACACCAAATGGCTCTAGGATCAGTAAGGCACATCCTTGCTCCATCGGTGATTTCAAATATTGCAAAGGAGGGGATGATGACAAATATCTCCAAGCTCTTAAAAAGATGTACGAGAAGCCATCCGCATCAAAAAAGGTGTATTTGATGAAGAAGCTTTTCAAGTTAAAGATGAGTGAGAATTCCGTAGTGGCTTCACATTTGAATGATCCGAACAGTATCATCAACCAGTTGGAGTCTGTGAAGATCGTGTTTGATGACGAGGTAAAAACTCTTTTACTTCTTTCTAGTTTACCTGATAGTTGGAATGCTTTAGTTGTAGTGGTTAGAAACTCCCCTAGTTCTGCAAAGCTGAAGTTGGAGGATGTTGTTGGTCTTCTTCTTGGAGAAGAGGCACAATGGAAGATGTCTAGAGAAGAACACTCGTTGAGGTCTTCCTTGAATACAGAAGGAAGAAGCAGGAAGAGATACATGAACCAAAAGCATTCCAGGGGAATGTTGATTAGAGGAAGATCCGAAGTCCGTGATCTACTGGAAGTGCAATCAAAAGGGGCATACAAGACAGAATGTGAGGCCCCAAGAAAGCAGAAAGGAGAAAATGATAAATGTAAGAACACCATAAATCTTACTGATGATGAGGATAGAGATGCCTTAATATGTGTTGCAGATGCTCGAAGTGAGTCTTGGATTGTGGACTCAAGTGCTTCATTTCATACCACTCCACAAAGAATATCCTCCAAAATTATGTGAAAGGTAATTTTGGAAAGGTATATCTGCGAGATGATGAATGCTGCAATATAATTGGAAAGGGAGACATTGACATATCCCAACCCAATGGTGGCTTCTTGAGATTGAAGAATGTTAGATGTGTACTCAGTCTAACAAAAAATCTCATATCTATCGGACAGCTATCAGAAAGCGGTGTGGCAACATCATTCGATTTAGATTCATGGAATATGTCAAAGGGATCATTGATACTTGCTCGAGGTAAGAAACAAGGAACCTTGTATATTGCATCGAGCTCATATGATATGATAAATGTTGATCATCTAGATGTGATGCTAACACTTAGCACGACTTGATCACATGAGTGAAAAGGGAATGAAGATCATGCAGAAGAAGGGAAAGTTGATAGGATTGCAAAACATTGATATGGACTTTTGAAGATTGTATCTTGGGAAAACAGAAGAAATTTAGTTTCCCAAAGATTGCAAGAGTAGGAACGACTGAATGACTGGAGCTATTTCATACAGATGTATGTGGTCCATCTCATATGCTTTCTGTTACCAGATCTCATTATTTTATTACTTTCGTTGATGATGCAACTAAGAAACTGTGGGTTTATTTTATCAAACATAAATCCAATATATTTGAGACCTTCAAAATATGGAAGGCCTTAGTTGAGACTGAGATAGGTTTAAAGTTTAAATTTCTCAAGTCAGACAATGGGTGAGAATAATGCAGTGAAGAGTTTGAATCCTACTATACTAAGAATTGGATCCGAAGATTGAAAACGATCCCAAGGAAGCCCAGACAGAATGGTGTTGTTGAACGCATGAACATGACTCTTCTAGAGCATGCGAGAAGCATGAGGATACATACAGGCCTACCCAAGCGACATTGGGTTGATGCAGTGAATACGTTTGCATACTTAATTAATTGAGGTTCGTCTGCTGCTTTAGATGGGCATCTTCTAGAATAAACGTGGACATGAAAGGAGGTAACACACTCTCATTTACATAACTTTGGATGCATAGCTTATGTTCACATTGAGCGGGAAGACAGAGGAAAGATTGATCTCAAAGCAAGAAAATGTACCTTTGTCGGCTATGTTACATATAACTATAGATATAGATTGTGGGATTTGGAGAACAAGAAGACAATCAGAAGTATTGATGTCACATTCAATGAGTCTTCCTTATACAAGGATAAATTTAAAAGGAAAGACAACGAAAGAACCAGACTTTGTGGAGTTTGATGAAACTCCTGAACAAAGCACATCACATCCAAGTGATGAGAATATTCAACCCATCATACAAAATAATCCATAAACTCCGGTACTACGAAAATCTTCCAAAATAAGCAAACTCACAGCAAGGTATTCACCTTCTTTGAATTATTTATTGCTGATTGATAATGGTGAGCCTGAATGCTTTGATGAAGCTATACAAGGTGGTACAAGGAATCAATGGGAGCTAGCCATGGATGATGAGATGAAGTCTCTCTCAAGAAACAAAATGTAAGATTTAGTCCCACTACCGAAACGGAAAGAAGGCTTTGCACAACAAGTGGGTGTACATGGTGAAGGAGGAAGTTGATGGTTCCATTAAATACAAAGCTTGGTTAGTGGCAAAAGGCTTTCAGCAGAAAGCAGAAGTTGATTTCACAGAGATCTTTTCACCTGTTATCAATGGCTCAACCATAAGAGCAGTATTGAGAATCGTTGCAGTTGAGAACCTACATTTGGAGCAGTTGGATGTTAAGATAACATTTCTCTATGGAGATCTTGAGGAAGACATCTACATGCAACAACCAGAGGACTATGTAGCTACTAGAAAGGAAGACATGGTATGCAAGCTCAGAAAAAGCCTTTATGGCTTGAAGCAGACACCAAGACAATGGTACAAAAGGATTGATGATTTCATGACAGAAATAGGGTTCCAGAAATGTCATGCTGACTATTGTTGCTACTTTTAGAAGTATGGTATGTCTTACATCGTTTTATTGTTGTACGTAAATGACATGCTTGTTGCAGGATCTTACAAAGAACAAATAACAAATCTGAAGGCAATGTTGTCTAAGGAGTTTGAAATGAAGGATCTATCTCTTACAAAGAAAATCCTTAGAATGCATGTTAGTAGATACATGGAGAACAAGAAGCTGAGATTGTCTCAATCAGATTACATCGAGAAGGTACTTGAGAGATTTAATATGAAAAATGAAAAATCTACTCTAACACCTTTAGGGAGTCACTTCAAACTTTCAAAGGATAAAGAACCCACTAGAAAGGAGGAGCATGAGTACATGTCAAAAGTACCCTACCAGTCGATTGTTGGTAGTTTAATGTATGCTTTGCACAAGACCAGACATCTCCCATACAGTATGAGTTCTGAGTAGATTCATGACGAATCCTGGAAAGGAATATTGGGAAGTTGTGAAGTGGATTCTAAGTTATTTGAGAGGTACCTCTAACATGACATTGTGTTATGGGAACACTGACATTTCCGCTCGAAGTTTTGTGGACTCAGATTTTGTAGGAGATATCGATGGCAGTAAAAGCACAACAGGGTATGTCTTTACCCTGGGGAGTGGAACTATTAGTTTGATCTCTAAACTCCAGAAGATAGTGACCATATCGATTACGGAAGCAGAATATGTGGCGACAATAGAAGCTTGCAGAGAATTGATATGATTGAAAGGTTTGATGAAAGAATTGAATAAAGAATGTTAAGACTGTCAATTATCCAACGACAATCAAAGTGTAATTCATCTTGCAAAGAATTCTGTCTTTCACTCGATGACTAAGCACATTGATGTGAAGTACCACTTAATTCGGACGCAGTTAGAAGATGGACAATTTAAGTTGAAGAAGATACACACATTAGAAAATCCTGTTGATATGTTCACAAAGTCTGTGATAGTAGAGAAGCTGAAGATATGTTCAGCTTCTATTGGTCTTCAAGCATAAAAGACAAGGAAAAGCTCATACCAAGACTATTGAAGATGTGGCGTGTACCACAAATCAATCTTCAAGTGGGAGATTGTTGAGATTTAACCTGTGAAAATTGATGGGTTGAATACAAGTTAAGAGCATTGCTGATGTGACTGATCTCCCTTCTGCCTTCTGATTGGGTGAGAGCTCTTGTGCTGGATTGTGGAGGTGCCTGATCCGCCTCCTACATTCTGATTGGTTGAGAGGCGTTGGGTGGATTGCTGAGATGCTTCATCCACATTTTGCATCCAGATTGGCTGAGAACCGATGGTGGGGATTGCTGAATGCTTGGTATTCTTTTGTTGTAGTATAAAAGGACCTTGTGGTACCACATATTTTATCCCAACATCATTCAAACAATAGTAGAGAATCTGGTGTGAGCAAGTGGAGTAGGCACATTATCGAACCACTATAAATCCTTGTCTTGTGCGATTGTGCGTGCTTTCTTCTTCGATTGTGGTTCTAGTCGTGTGGTGCTTGATCGGATCCATCCCAAACACAACCAATCTTCGATCGTCACATGACTCTAATTTCTTGGACTTCCTTGGTTCCTCCCACCTTCTCCTTCATCATCACCCTCAAATCTTGTCGTGACCCCTCGACTACCTTGGGCACTCTCTACTTCATGACAAGGGATTTCACATCAGGATCGAGTTCCACTACAAAAAAGCACAAATGGTGTGCACAAAGTGGCTTGCACTAGGCGAGCATATGAGCTCGCTCCAGTCTAGGCGGTCCCTTTTAGGACACAAGTGCTCGCCCAGTATGCTCACCCATTTGAATTCGGAGGCAAGGGTTGGGCATGCAAGTGTAAAAAATTGGCGAGAATTTGGGGGGAACTTGACGAGCATATAATATGCTCGCCACTGTCTCTTAACAGAACCAAGCCCCGATTCCATGGCTCATATTTCTAACGCCACTTCCCCAAAACAACACCTCCAATGATTTTTGAAGGTACTCTACCGTTGTCGACGACCATTCTCTGTTGTCCTCTTGCTCCCTATCGCATTCCTTGAGGTATAACAACTATTCCTTTCGATTTTTAAAAATTATGTTGCCTATATGTGGAGAAATCTAAGTTTATATTTTTTGGATATAGATTAATTTTGAATCGATGGATTGTTGATTTTAGTATTTATGTTGTATTTAGATTATATAATCATTAGTGTATATATTGGATTAGATTCCATATTAGCAAAGTTTAAACTAATTTTTATTGTAGATAAGGTATTTGATGAAATGCTAAAACCAATTCAGTACTTCTTGTCCACATACGTAACAATTTTACTCAAGAAGTATTAGTTGTATAAATGATAATGATTTTAAATTGAATTTAGAGGGAAATGAATGGTCAAATTTTTTTTACGTGTTTGATTGATTTATTCATGTTTGTTGATCGACTGCATAGATGTAAATATGCTGAGAGTATGTTAATGTATAGTCATGTTATTGATGAGGGCATGCGACCGTGTAATCATGTTTGATGATAATAATGATTTTGATCGGATGCATAGATGTGAATGTGAGGATGGAATGTATAAATGACATGTTTATTAAAATTACAGGATGCATAGATGATAATGATGTTCATGCACGGTGTATAGATGATAATGATCATGCACGGTGTATGATGAAGGTGATTATAGTTAACTTATGTAATGTTGTTTAGGGTACGTGGACATCGAGATATATCTTTGGTGATATGTAGTTAATATGAAGTTGTGATGACATATATGTATAGATGGTAATTTAAGTGTAAGTATAGGTAAATATGGGGAGAGGGGTGTATACATGCATTGACGAGGATGATTAGATAAGGGAGTGTATTATTAAATTTAAATATAATAATTTCTATACGTAATTATAAAAAGAAGAAATTTTATTTAATTTAATATTCATTAAAAAAATTTACTTCCATTATAAATTTATACAACACCGCTATTTTTGTAATTGGCTATGGATACTCTTAACTATAACTTAAAATGAAATTACCATAGAAATTACTAATATGATGGAAATACAATTCATATATTAAAATTTAAAAACAATTTATAAAAATATTTTATAAATATATATTTATATATTATGATTGTAATAATAGTATAGAATTATAACTTTTAAAACGATGAAGGATCCTTTTAATCTCAAAGTGTAAGATATTCTACTCTAATCAATAAACATCAATAGTTAATTTTTTTGGTCTATAAATAAACAGAAATGGTTTAATATAGATTTATATTATGATAAATATAAAGTCATATTTAATTTTTTTTGTCTATAAATAAACACCAATGGTTTAATTTCGCAAGGAGTAGGTATCGAGAGCCCTATAGCGGTCGATACAGCGCTGGCCAGGTCCAATGTGCCGGATACCGTAGACCCTCCATTACCAAACATATGGTACCCTAATCCTTGCGATGTCAACATGGACCTAACAGACAATCATATCATGAATAAGAGAGAGAAAGAAGAGACGGGAAAAAATATGCGTAAAAATGATTATCAAAACAAAGACCCAAATCAAGGACACTAGAAAACATATGTTCATGGATATGAATTTAATTGTAGGTGTGAATGTGATCAACATAATTGCAACCCAAGGTACGGTGTTTGACAAAAACCAATAGTTCTTTTATGATAATTTTATTATCACATTAACTTCTAGTTAATGTGACCAATTGCATCACATTAACTTATACTTAGGACGATTGTAAGGCTAAAATACTAACAACTTATTATTAAATCGTACAAAATTATTTACACATGGTGCATCCCTTCACATCGGGTGGTGTGTGACCTTGCACATCGGGAGGTTTATGTAATACTGATGAAGCAACATTTCATCATCTTTATTCTATCATTTTGGCATCAAAAATCCTAGTAAATGCGTGTAAATAGCATTAAATCCTGCATCTTACCATTCATGTATGTGCATGTAAATAGTGTATACAATACTGTAATTAAAGTCAAAATTATAGAATAAATAAAAGAAAAGAAAAAGGATAAAATATTGTGAATATTTTATGACCCGAAACCCCGAGACCTAGGCATCTTGAAGAATAGGTCGACAAGGAATAAAGTAGGGGGAGATAAGGGCCAAAATACAATACAAATTCCTTTTATTTTCAATTCATTCTTTATTCATCTTAGGATCTATTTTTGGTTCCACTTTTTATACCTCAAATAAAGAAATTTTGTACATGAAAGTTGTAGACAATTAAATGAATAAAAATACAAAATTGATTTTACTGAGAAATAATGTACAGATAAAAAGTTATGGTCTGAATAAGATTCCAGAACTCCAACTTCCCCGACCCGTATCTTGTAAATAAAAAATCAAAATGTGCAAACTCGCCTTTAATTGTATATAGCGTAAAATAATCTATTTAATGGAGGTGGTTTCGTATTTTTCGGAGTTACGGTTTGAAAGTTGAATTTTGGACCCTTGTAGTATACTTGTACAGATTAAAATATTCACTTTAATATTTATTCATTATTTTTAGATTTTTAGACTTTTATACTTTTGTAAATATTATTTATAATAATTGTGTGTATTAAAATTGGAATAAAAACTCAAATAAAACATAAAATAAAAATACTTGTATATTCTGCATAGGTATGATACTTATACTTATACATGTATAATACATACTCTTATTTTATTAAGTGTATAAATTACATCAGAAAAATAAAATAAAAATATAATCAAGTGTATAAAAGTATTCTATAATTTTATAAAACAACAAACAAAAATAAATAAATTAAATCATAAAATAAAAATAAATTGATTAAATATATAGGTATAGGTACCTACAAAGGGTATAAAAGGGAACTTGTAAAAATATATCTCATAAAAATAATTAAAAATCACCATAAAATAATATATAAAATAATAAACATTTTTTATTTAATAACCTAAATATAATAATATCATTTACTATTTTTAAATTCATTTTCAAATATTTTTTAGGGCCTTTTTCCTGGTTGGTCCACGTGGACCAACCAGGTGGCAGTCACAGTTCACCTCGGTCAACTGTCTGCCCTAGGTCCTGTAGCTCTGCGCCAACCTCATTTTTTGTCCACTTTGCGGATTTATCGAGGTCAAGTCTTTCATCTTTTCTTGATGGTTCCTTCTGCAATCCTGCTCCTCTATGATCCAGCATACCCACCCTAAGCTCATCTTGGGTTTTGGATCGCTGTGGCGCTCCAGATTCCTCGATTTACGAGCCCACTCGACCACCATTCAAAACCGAGCCCCCTTCTTCCTCCTCTTTTTTGAACCGTCTATTGCGAGCTTCAGACCTCCAGGTTGATGCTAATGGGTCTCCGGTGACAGGGGATTGACCCCAGCACCCCGTTGAGGTGCGGCGAGGCTTGTAAAGTCGGATTCCACCCTTCATCTCCGGCTCCGGCCGTGAGATTTCATCTCCTGGTTTAGGCCGGTCGAGGTAGTTTTTCGTTGTTTTTCTTGCATTTCCTTACTTGCCGTAGTTGTAGGATCCATATTCCACCTTCCATTTTAACCTACACCTCGTCAATCACCATCCGCACTCCCTCGCCGGAGCTAGCTCCAGCAAGCCAATCATTTCCGCTCCGCCGCCCTATTCTACCGTCAAGAAGGTCGAGGCATCTTGCCCTTGACTTCCTTAACATATTTTGCAGGTGTACGTGCAACGAGGGTACGCCTGGAGGCGATTTTGTCGCAGACAGAGGTACCTGGGAGCTCCCCTCTCCGCCGCCGTCGTGGAGGCGCTCCAGTAACCCCCGTCACTTTTTGAACCATCCAGTAGATAGAGGGCACCTGCAGGAGCGCGTTTAACCTTCTTGCAGCATCATCTCACACCGGAGAAGGAGGAGAGAGGCCTGGGAATCTCGCTCGTAGGAGCCTTCTTCCTTGTTCTTGCTCCTACATCCCCGACCGTTAGATTGGGGCTGTTCTTCATGAAGCGCAGCAGCCGTAGGATCAGACGCATCCCCAGCCGCCCGATCGATCGTTCACGTTCTAATCCAGGCCGTTGGGAGCGAAGGGGTACGGGCTACGGATCTCCGCCACGTGTTTAATTGAAGACCTCCAGCCATTAGATCCGCCTTCGTGGGTATTTTGCGCATCTAACCTATGAAGTTTTTGTATTTATTAGTTAATTTTAAAACATTCATCGGCAACTCTAATATTTTTGTAATATTTAGTAAAAGACCTCCGAACCTTTGAGAATTACCCTTTAGTCCCCACCAGGTCACGTGCTACGCGCACATGACTTGGTGATTTTGTAGGACACCCCTGGGCCGTTTGCATATTTATATTTCACACTTAAACTTTCTTATGCAGTTATAAAGTTTCCGGCCAGTTTATATTAAAGCCCCTGTATTTTTGGATATTTGCAATCTCATCCCTGCCAGGTCACGTGTCCAGTACACGTGACCCTAGCAATTTTGTGGGGATAACCCTGCGACTTTGTGTATGTGTCATTGGCCCTTAAAGTTTTAAATATAGTTATACATTTTTGTGTGCAAATTGCAACTAAGCCCCTGGATGTTTTACTATTTACTAAAATACCCCTATCAGGTTTGTAGTTTCTTGATATTGTCTTTATTTATTTAGTGCATCATTTTAACTCGAAAAATTATCAAAAAATCAGCATAAGCTCCTGTAAACTTGCTCATTCACGCCATATTTTTGCATTGCATTTTTTTGCATTTTAATATTTATTAAAAATAAAAAACATGTATTTTCATTACTGTCTATATTATAAAATACAAAAAAATATTAAAACACCTCGAAAAATTCCAAAAACATTACCTAAGGTCTATTTCAGTCTATTCTAGTGTCAGTCCAAAAATCACTAAAAATTTCAAAACAAAAACCTTAAAAATTAGAAAACACCTAAAAACTTCAAAAAAATCTAAAAAACTCTAGAAAAACCCTAAAATATAATCTCAGTTCCTGTAGGTTCCCCATTTTATTATCTTTATTTTAAAATTAATTTGGGAAAATTTTGATATTGTTTGGTATGTTTCATTCCCATTTTAGTTATAGCCAGTAAGTTTATTCACTGTTTTCTTTATTTTGACTTTTAAAAATACCAAAAATATTTAGAAAAACTCCCAAAAGTCACAAAAACAGTAGAAAATCATAAAAAGACCAAAAACAAGTTATTTTCTAATTTTTTTAGCATTTTCCCTATTTTTATAAATACCTTTTTCCCTCTTTCCCTATATTGTATATATACCCTATCATTGAAAAAGAAAATATAAAAATATAAAATATGAAAAGAAAATACAAAATTAGAAAATCAAAAAACAAAAACCAAAATAAAAAATAAAAATTAAAAAAAATAAAAATTAAAAAACCACAAAAATATTTGCATAGTGTAGACAACACATCACATTCACATTTTGTGCATCATTGCATAGATCTATCCTACCTTGCTCCTTGTGTTCGAACTCTCTACATACTTACACCTATACATCTGTTTGTAGACTTAAAAATAAATTTGATTCCACATTAGTTTTCATTGCCTGATTTATTATTGTGGGTTCATTGTTGATTAATTACGGTTTCTTGTGGGTCGCCACAACGACATTATGGTCTCTCCTTGTGTGGACTATTTAGACCCACGATAAATCGTGATTATCAAATGGCACCGTTGCCGGGAAGAAACAATGCGTAGTTCGAGTTTTTGCTTGTGCTTGTGATTGTTTGTCTACTTTTGCAGCTTTATTTATTTGCTCTCTTATTTGATATATCCTTTGAATTGACTAACCACCTTCTTGTTTGACTTTGAGCGAGGTACGCGGATCGAGGGAGGCACTCTTTTCTAGGAGCGCTCGTGCACCCACGTGAGGTAGCTTGAGCTTCGTACCAAGGCGGACTTGGAGGGATTTTTGAAGACAATTCTCGAGCCTTTTGTTTTATTGCATTTAATTTTGTAATTAAGTGAGAGAGAGACTCTATATTTGTAATAATACAGTTACAAAGGACTTTGGACTTTCGGGCCCAATTTCCAAGTGTTTGTACACTTGGGGGCTCACCGCGGTTTTTCTCATGTTTTCTTCTCATTTTTTTCCTTTGTTTTCTCGATTTTGTTTCCTTTATTTTGTGTGATCGAGCCCCTAGTTTTAGGATTGCTTGCGATATATTAAGGCCAAACACCTAATATATCTTGCATGTACTTATAGCCGCGTTTGGACTTAGTCAAACTATAAAACAATCGCATCATCATCTTCGAGCCTACGTGCCGCGAGCCCACCCTGTCAAGCGCTACTCCTGAACTCGATGTGTCGAGAAGAGGAGGGGTGAGCCTAGACCGGACTCTTGGATTGAGGATCGGTGACCGACTTGTGGTTCTTCACGATAATAGCAATTTCTGAAACTTAGGGCGATTTCATCGACTTGCATTTGCATACAGTTTAGCTTTCAATTCTGCTGAGTATCTTTGCATGAAGAGTGCTGGAGGCAAGGTGAGCATTTCTCTTTAGCATACATCATTGATTTACCGCTTGCATTGCTTTTCCACCTCTCCCTCTGATTTTGCCAACCTAGGTGCTTAAAGGAATTGATTCCCTGATAGGCTCGTGCATTCTCATTAAAAATCCCAAAAAAGTGATAACCAATAAAATTGGGACTGCTAATATTACTTGACCCTAAAATCAACCAAAAAGAAAATCTTGTATTGAGGCGAGTAATCCCCTCATTGTCTTCGCTTTTACTTTATCGCGCACACACTAAGGATTAGTGCCAAAATCCCATTTCAGCCCCTAAGTGTTTGTGCAACTTCTTGACTTCTCACCTAACTCTAAAATAGACAAGATAAAAAGACCGAATTTCCGGTCTCTACAGAGTTGAGTAGGTGAATTGAGGGTTTGTTTTGTGAGTTTGATTGTGCTTGCTTGTGTGTATCCTAGATCTTCTCTGTGCATTCGCGCCTTCTTCTTCACTCTCTTGACTTGACCTTCGTGCTCTCCCGATCATTTTCCTCTTGTTTCGAGATGGACCCGTGGAGCGCATTTTATCCGGACTTTACGGATCCCTCGTTCACTCCAGTCGGTCCACCTCCCTTTTATCAGGAGGACCCTCCTCCTACTTTTTCTGATTTCTGTACATATCCGCCTCAGCCATAATATCACGACTCGGATTTCTACCCACCTCCACCTATATTTTATCCACCTCCACCTTCACATCCATCCGAGTCTGACCTGTTGGAGTCACCTCCCTCGATCTCTATAAGTGATATCTTGAACCGAATGACAAAGCGCATTGATTTAATGAATGATAATCTTGCTATTTTGAGGAAAAACTAGATTAATGCTCTTTTGGTCGAGGATACAGATTTACTTGTGGGAGATCATGGGAGCTTGCAATCGCCCAAAATACAAAAAAATGGGAAAAATGTAAAAATCCAAAAAGAGTTCGGGAGATACTTGGTTGATTCATATTGTAAGGAGAGGGTCCATTTGCCAGATCATTCACCCACATATCCATTCACATCCTGTCCCACTTTTGACCCCGAGGATGCCGCTGTACAGACTGCTCTTGGCATGCCTCGTGTATATGCTGATTCCAACTTCCTCCCTTGTATGGAGGAGGTCCAAAAATTCAAAAAAATGTTGTCTGAACCCGAAGTGGTAGCTACTATTCATGAGATTATTCGTGCCCCATTTCAGCAGGCCATGACTGATTTATCTGCTCCTCTTCCCAAGAAGAGAAAGAAGAGGAGCAGATCTGAGCGTCACATTCTGACCATGGCCACTGCCCACGCGTCCACACACCGTCCCATTCCTAGAAAGAAGAACACAACTACCCCATTCATCACTTGCACCATCTCTGACCATACTTGTGATCACACTCTCCTAGACGGTGGTGCATCTATTAGTATATTACCCTTCTCGCTGGTACAGTCTCTTCACTTAGGGCCTCTCAAGAAGACCAGGATGATAGTTCAGTTTGTTGATGGATCTATTAAGAGGCCGAAGGGTATCCTTGAAAACACTGTCATTTTGATTCAGGGCACGAGCTACAATGTTGATTTTTTCGTATTGCCCATGGAGACCTCCACAGGGGACCCCTCTCCAATCATCCTGGGATGACCATTCCTCTCCTCTGCGAGGGTCGTTATTGACTACGGATCAGGAGAGATCCGCTTCCGTCCTGTTGACGAGAGCGAAGTGTTGATCACCGCACCCACAGTAGACCAGAGACCTGCACCTGATGCGCACTCACCTATTCTAGCTGACTCTGAGGCCTATGACCGATCTGATGATATTATAGATATTTGCTTAACGACCCCTGATGAGACCCGAAGAATCCCTCGAAAGGGGAGGAAATCGGAAAGCATAGACCTCGCAGTTCCTCCTTCTGGTGTGTGGCGATGTGTTGATGAAATCCAAAGCATTTACGTGATTGATCCCATTGAGCGGCGGGCAGATACCAAAACTAGACAGGATGGACCTGGTTTGATTACTTCCACTGATAAGTCTGTTCCTGGTCCTTCAAAAATGATGATGATTGAGGTCGGTTATGATGTGAATGTTCAAAATTTTTGGCATCCTGACGAAAAAGATGATATGGGTGAGATTCTTGAGGACGAACAGAGTCAGTATACTTCCACTGATGACTTTGTTCCTTTTGATTTTGACCTGGACGATCCCTCGCAGGACGACTCTGAGTACACTTCTTTCGATGAGGATGAGTTTGTCCCATTCCACTTTGACATCTGCGAGACCTCCGAGGCCAGACCTGACCACACTTCTTCCACTCGCCCGTCTGCGCCTTCACACCATAGGACCACCAAGGGCGAACCTAGTCATACTACTTCCATTGACCAGTTCGTGCCTTTTCGATTTGACTCCACTGAGGGCCTTCACCATGTCGACCCTGATCAGCTTCCGTCCACTATGGACCCCGATGTCGACTTGCACCACACTAGATCCATCCCTCAACGATCTTGCAAGAAGGTTTTCTTTCTACCTTCTTGATCATATGTATATCCATCCTGTTGTACATTCGTGTTGTTCACCTTTGTTCTCTCTCCCGTATTGCTCATCCACCCATTCTCGTGTTTGTCTTGCTTAGGACGTACTTTGTCCTAAGTATAGGGGGGTGGACGAGCCGAGTGTTCATTCGTCGTTCCGTTCCATTACTGCTGTTGTCACCGATACTTAGGGCTTCTTTTACCCTAAGTATAGGGGGAGCGATGCATATATTCTTCTCTATCTTATTCCATGTGTTGATATCTTTTCATCTTTTCTTCTTTTCTTCTTTTCCTCTTCTATCTTCTGTATCTACCGAAAAGGTGTCACCCCTTTTTGTAAGTTTCTACACTTAGGACGTACTTTGTCCTAAGTATAGGGGGGTGTGCACCCCGAGTTCTCTATTCTTTGATCCTCTCCATTGTCTCCTCTTCTTGTCTATACTTAGGGATATCTTACCCTAAGTATAGGGGGAGACAATCTGAGTACGATCTGTTCATTCCCACCCTTGACCCTCCTTGCTTTGTGTACAGTCTGCTATACTTAGGATTATTTGATCCTAAGTATAGGGGGGACGGTCAACTTCTCATTCTTTTGTTCATTCGTTTATTCATCTCTTATTCATTTATTCGTTAGACTTTTCTATACTTAGTACGAGTTATGTCTTCTCTTTTCTCTCCGATCTATGAGGACATAGCTCAAGCTAAGTATAGGAGGGACGTATATACTGCATATATACTGTAGCCATAACTCGTACTTTCGTATTTTCTTAATAATTATGGCTAAATATACCTTTAAAAATTCATTAAAATTCTTAATAAAATGATGTGATTATTCCTCAATTTCTTTTTGTATTTACTGATTAATAAATCAGGTGAAAATGTTTTTTACAAAATGTTTGAAAAATATTTTGAAAATCTTTGTGAAAATCTATTGAAAACTATTTTGAAAACATTTTGTTACATGTTTTCAACCTTTGTAAAAACATTGTGGTTTGTAAAATTATTTTCTTTGTGTGAAATAAAATGTTTGAAAAATGATTTGCAAATGGTTTGAAAAATGGTTGCAAAAATATGTGAAAAATCTATATATACGGTTTGGAAAACCTATTGCAAAATGATTTTCAAATGTGTGTACATGTTGTAAAATTGTTTGTAAAAATTATTTTGGACTATACTTTTCAAAAATTGTTTGAAAAACATGTGTCAAATAAGTTTGAGGAATAGCTTCATCACACCAAAATCCACTTTATATATATCTATAAAATTGATCACTTACCCTTGTAAATTCTGAAAATCCACTTCTTGTATATATAAGAAGCACTCCCGTGTAAATATTTTAACCTAATTTTTCGCCAAAATCTTTGTTTTCAAAAAATCCCAAAAACATTTGCAAAATTAAAATCCAAAAACATTTGAAAAATCTTTGTGAAAAATCTAAAAAATGCATATACATCATCATATTTTCAAAAAAAAAATAAAAAGTTCAAAATCTTTGAAAATTGCATCACAAAAATATTTTCTGCATAACATTTACGCATTCGCATTTTTTGGATTGAGTTTGATAGTTGAACGAGTGTAAGTAAAATCCGAAGATTGGAGCTTGGTTAGACCTTAAACCTACTTAATTAACAGGAACCTTATAGGAACTGGGATTGAGGTACTTCAGGTCTAGTTAACTTAATTCTTTGAGGATCACGAGATTTGGTTCAATGGATTCTTGACTGCCTAGGTAGAGTATTTCGGAGCACACGCACGACTCTTGTTGATAATGACCTAACTTGGACACCTGCACCTTTCACATGGCTCAACTCAGTTGGAGTGGTGAGGGGGTTGGATTTGTCGGTATGAGACGCACACAGGTGGAAACATTTGTCCTCCTCTAGGAGGGAAGT
Source organism: Ottelia alismoides (assembly GCA_037367405.1). Taxonomy (NCBI): domain Eukaryota; kingdom Viridiplantae; phylum Streptophyta; class Magnoliopsida; order Alismatales; family Hydrocharitaceae; genus Ottelia; species Ottelia alismoides. The sequence goes on from JAZKJV010009966.1 coordinate 309,861, forward strand.
GCGCCCCAACCTGTCCAGTAATGATGAGTTTCGAGGATAGGAGATCGTGGGTTGCAATAAAGCTTCAAAAGAGGGATAGTCTACTGGCTCAAGAGGAAAAACTCCCTATGTAAATGCTGTTGTATATAGTATTCAAAGAAAATGCAAAAGCAAAAACTCCAAAAAAGTGGACAGGCCTGTACAAAAATAAAAATGCCTGCCGGAGTATACATATATGTAAAGCCAAATAAGCAAGCTTGAGCTTCAAAGTCAAATCATGTGAGCCTGCAGCTGGATGACTTGACTACACTGGTCTTGCATCCCAGGGTAGGTAGCTACACTGGCTACCGTCCATTCTTCTCTTCACCCCCTCCTCTTGGGACGGTTGCCACTTGAACTTAGAAGGGAATACCCTGCTCCTTGAGGGATGAATTGTTGGATTGGGGAATCATTGGGTTGTCATATTGGAGAAGTCAGTCTCTTTGTCATTTCAGTTGGGGAGAGCCACTATCACTTACACTACACGAGTCAGATTCATAGTCATAAGGGTTTGCGTATGAGTTGAAATATTTCTGACCTGGCTATTGAGGAGACTTGAACAGAGTTTTGAGATTCTCGAGGGATGTTGGATTTCAAATCCGTTCTCATTAAGGTTCCGCCCACACTAAAACTCCAAAGGTCCGACTTAAGCTCCAAACTTTGATTTTGTGAAGACAAATTTGATAATCAAATTTAATCCACTTTCTTCTTTTTCTTTTCTTGCTTTTTCTTTCTGCACTTATTGCATAAGTGTTTGCTAGGGACTAGCAAAGGTAATGTATAGGGGGATGATGAAAGCACATTTCATCATCTTTATTCTATCATTTTGGCATCAAAAACGCTAGTAAATGCGTGTAAATAACATTAAATCCTGCATCTTAGCATTCACGCATGTGCATGTAAATAGTGTATAAAATACTGTAATTAAAGCTAAAATTACAGAATAAATAAAAGAAAAGAAAAAGAATAAAATATTGTAAATATTTTATGACCCGAAATCCCGAGACCTAGGCATCTTGATGAATAGGTCGACAAGGAATAAAGTGGGGGAGATAAGGGCCAAAATACAATACAAATTCCTTTTATTTTCAATTCATTCTTTATTCATTTTAGGACCTATTTTTTGTTCCACTTTTTATACCTCAAATAAAGAAACTTTGTACATGAAAGTTGTAGACAATTAAATAAATAAAAAATAGAAAATTGATTTCATTGAAAAATAATGTACAGATAAAAAGTTATGGTCTGAATAAGATTCCAGAACTCCAACTTCCCGGACCCGTATCTTACAAATAAAAACTTGAAATGTACCAAATTCACCTTTAATTGTATATAGCGTAAAATAATCTATTTAATGGAGGTGGTTTCGTATTTTTCGGAGTTACGGTTTGAAAGTTGAGTTTTGGACCCTTGTAGTATACTTGTACAGATTAAAATATTCATTTTATTATTTATTCATTATTTTTGTATTTTTATATTTTTATACTTTTGTAAATATTATTTATAATAATTGTGAGTATTAAAATTGGAATAAAAACTCAAATAAAACATAACATAAAAATACTTGTATATTCTGCATAGGTATGATACTTATACTTATACCTATATAATACATACTCTTATTTTATTAAGTGTATAAATTACATCAGAAAAATAAAATAAAAATATAATTAAGTGTATAAAAGTATTATATAATTTTATAAAATAACAAACAAAAACAAATAAATTAAAATCACAAAATAAAAATAAATTGATTAAATATATAGGTATAGGTACCTACAAAGGGTATAAAAGGGAACTTGTAAAAACATACCTCATAAAAATAACTAAAAATCACCATAAAATAATATATAAAATAATAAACATTTTTTATTTAATAACCTAAATATAATAATATCATTTACTATTTTTAAATTCATTTTCAAATATTTTTAGGGCTTTTTTCCTGGTTGGTCCACGTGGACCAACCGGGTGGCAGTCACAGTTGACCTCGGTCAACTGTCTGCCCTACGTCCTGTAGCTCTGCGCCAACCTCGTTTTTTGTCCACTTTGCGGATTTATCGAGGTCGAGTCTTTCATCTTTTCTTGATGGTTCCTTCTGCAATCATGCTCCCCTATGATCCAGCATACCCGCCCTAATCTCATCTTGGGTTTTGGATCACTGTGGCGCTCCAGATTCCTCGATTTACGAGCCCACTCGACCACCATTCAAAACCGAGCCCCGTTCTTCCTCCTCTTTTTTGAACCGTCTATTGCGAGCTTCAGACCTCCAGGTTGATGCTAATGGGTCTCCGGTGACAGGGGATTGACCCCAGCACCCCGTTGAGGTGCGGCGAGGCTTGTAAAGTCGGATTCCACCCTTCATCTCCGGCTCCGGCCGTGAGGTTTCATCTCCTGGTTTAGGCCAGTCGAGGTAGTTTTTCATTGTTTTTCTTGCATTTCCTTACTTGCCGTAGTTGTAGGATCCATATTCCACCGTCCATTTTAACCTACACCTCGCCAATCACCATCCGCACTCCCTCACCGGAGCTTGCTCCGGCAAGCCAATCATTTCCGCTCCACCGCCCTATTCTACTGTCAGGAAGGTCGAGGCATCTTTCCCTCGACTTACTTAACATATTTTGCACGTGCACGTGCAACGAGGGTACGCCTGGAGGCGATTTTGTCACAGACGGAGGTACCTGGGAGCTCCCCTCTCCGCCGCCGTCGTGGAGGCGCTCCAGTAACCCCTGTCACTTTTTGAACCCTCTAGCAGATAGAGGGCACCTTTAGGAGTGTGTTTAACCTTCTCGCAGCATCATCTCACGCCGGAGAAGGAGGAGAGAGGCCGGGGAAGCTCGCTCGTCGGAGCCTTCTTCCTTGTTCTTGCTCCTACGTCCCCGGCCGTTAGATTGGGGTTGTTCTTCATGAAGTGCAGCAGCCGTAGGATTAGACGCATCCCCATCCGCCCGATCGATTGTTCACGTTCTAATCCATGTCGTTGGGATCGAAGGGGTACGGGCCACGGATCTCTGCCACGTGTTTAAATGAAGACCTCCAGCCGTTAGATCCGCCTTCGTGGGTATTTTGCGCATCTAACCCGCAAAGTTTTTGTATTTATTAGTTAATTTTAAAACATTCATCGGCAGCTCTAATATTTTTGTAATATTTAGTAAAAGACCCTCGAACCTTTGAGAATTACCCTTTAGTCCCCACCAGGTCACGTGCTGCGCGTACGTGACGTAGTGATTTTGTAGGACACCCCCTGGGCTGTTTGCATATTTATATTTCACACTTAAACTTTCTTATGCAGTTACAAAGTTTCTAGCCAGTTTACATTAAAGCCCCTATATTTTTGGATATTTGCAATCTCGTCCCTGCCAGGTCACGTGTCCAGTACACGTGACCCTGGTAATTTTGTGGGGATAACCATGCGACTTTGTGTATTTGTCATTGGCCCTGAAAGTTTTAAATATAGTTATATATTTTTGTGCACAAATTGCAACTAAGCCCCTGGATGTTTTACTATTTACTAAAATACCCCTGCCATGATTGTAGTTTCTTGATGTTGTCTTTATTTATTTAGTGCATCATTTTAACTCGAAAAATTCTCAAAAAAATTAGCATAAGCTTCTGTTAACTTGCTCATTCACGCCATATTTTTGCATTGCATTTTTCTTGCATTATAATATTTATTAAAAATCAAAAACATGTATTTTCATTACTGTCTATCTTAGAAAATACCAAAAAAAATATTAAAACACCTCGAAAAATTCCAAAAAAACTACGTAAGGTCTATTTCAATTTATTCTAGTGTCAATCCAAAAATCACTAAAAATTTCAAAAAAAATCTTAAAAATTAGAAAACACTTAAAAACTTCAAAAAATCTAAAAAACTCTAGAAAACCCATAAAAATATAATCTCAGTTTTTGTAGGTTCCCTATTTTATTATCTTTATTTTAAAATTAATTTGGGAAAATTTTGATACTGTTTGGTATTTTTCATTCCCATTTTAGTTACGGCCATCAAGTTTATTCACTGTTTTCTTTATTCTGACTTTGAAAAATACCAAAAATATTTAGAAAAACTCCCAAAAGTTACAAAAATAGTAGAAAATTATAAAAAGACCAAAAACAAGTTATTTTCTTATTTTTAAGCATTTTCCCCTATTTTTATAAATACCTTTTTCCCTCTTTCCCTATATTGTATATATACCCTATCATTGAAAAAGACAATATAAAAATATAAAATATAGAAAGAAAATACAAAATCAGAAAATCAAAAACCAAAATACAAGATTAAAAATTAAAAATAAAAAAATTAAAAACCCACAAAAATATTTGCATAGTGTAGACAACACATCACATTCACATTTTGTGCATCATTGCATAGATCTATCCTGCCTTGCTCCTTGTGTTCGAACTCTCTACATACTTACACCTATACATCTGTTTATAGAGTTTAAAATAAATTTGACTCCACATTAGTTTTCATTTCCTGATTTATTATTGTGGGTTCATTGTTGATTAATTACGGTTTCTTGTGGGTCGCCACAACGACACTGCGGTCCCGCCTTGTGTGGACTATTTAGACCCGCGATAAATCGTGATTATCAAATACATTGGTGGATTTCATCACCTCCAATTGTATTATATTTTGTTATATTTTACACATTACTATTGGACTCACTTCGGGATGAGATATCATGGTCCAATGGTCATGGATTGATGTTTGCATGTGTAAAAATCTTTTTTTGCAGGTACACTTCCAATAATGTTCATTTAAACAATGTATTAGGCATTAATTAAGGATCACACCTATCCATATCCCAATAGTTAACCAACCTAATATACGTAAATGAATGGTTAATGCAAATGAATAGATATTTTAAGATCATTTTATAGTCTCATTTGTAGCACGTAAAAAATTATAATATAAAGTAATCTTAAAATATTATATTTATGCTGACTGTCCTTAGTTCAAAGATCTCGGACTAAGGGGGTTTGTAAAGATTCAAACTTATTATAAGGTGATCGTTGTCACATGTTGTTGTTTGTTTCCGATGGAAATTCAGTTGCATAACCCCTTTCTCTTCGGTATACCAAATCAATCATAATTTACTATCGAAATAGTCATTATGATGATTATTTTGAAAGTTGATTGTGATTAATTTTTGAGGTATACCGGAGAGGTGCAGGGTAATGCTGTCAAATTTTCCTCAGAAATATGCAAGCATGTGACAACAATTGTTTTATAGTAAGTTTGAATCCTTATGGATGGGCTCAAGTGATACCATATTTAACGCACTTCTCATCTCATAGAATAAGTATGATAGGTTTAGACAAACGACGGGTTAGGGTTTAATTTTTCTAGGTATGTTCTCCAAGATTAAGCCAGAGTTAAATCTTCTCATCTCATTTGACCGTGTGAACTCTATATTCATGTGATAATGATGTCTAATCAAGAGTGGATGTACAAGTGTGTAGTAGATGGATGTGTTATAGATACCTTTCAAAGAGGTGTTCAATAATTTGTGAAATTTTCTTACACACAAGGTTCTCGTGTTGTGGATTTAGATGGTACTATCTTATATGTCCGTGTCAAAAGTGTCGTTTAATGAAGAAGAGATTCAAAGTGAAACTCAATTACATATTTATAAAAATAATTTCATGTAAGGATATCAAATTTAGCGGTGGCACGATGAGATCTTAAAGGACATGATGAATGAGTCAAATAAAGCGGACAATATTAACCCATTCGTATATATGGTTATGGACGTTGTGGGTACTGATTTTAACACTGCATGTCCAGATGATGAGGAACCATATGGTGAGTCTGCAAACTTCTACGAGCTGTTGAAAAAGACAGAAGAGACATTGTAGTTGGGTTGTAAGACATATTCAAGACTCTCCACAGTTTCAGAACTTCTATGATGAAGATTGAGTATAATATGATTGATCATAATTTTAATACCATGCTTAAAATTATCATGAAAATGTTACCTGAAGATGCTGAATTACCTGTAAATTATTATAAAACCAAGAAGATGATGCAGAAGATGGGTTTAGCTGAAGTTAAGATAGACTATTGTATAAATAACCATATTTTATACAATAGTGAACATCAGCATTTGACACGTTATCCTGAATGTGATGAGCCAAAATTTCAGTAATCAAGTAAGAGTGGGACGAAAATCTCAAGGATGATTTTACTTTATTTCCCATTGACTCCGAGATAAAAATGATTATATTATTGTAAGGAAACAATGAAAAATATGATATGGCATGTAGAACATAATGTTGAAGAGTACATGGAGCATTTACCAGAGTCAGATTGTTAGAAAGCATTGATGTCAACATTCCTTCATTTTCGAAAGAAAATAAGAATTGTGGTATAGGTTTATGTACATACAGGTTTAATCCTCATGTAAGAATTAAAGATTATTCTTGCTGGCCAGTAACGACAACACCATACAATCTATCTCATGGCTATGTAATAAGAGACAATTCATTTTTTATCATTGTTGATGCTAGGACTTACGTATGCGGGAAAATACATCGATGTGTATTTACATCCTCTATAGATGAGTAATCGATCCTCTAGGTACTTGGTGTAATTTCCACTCGTTGTAATATAGGTACATAGTGAATCGTTCAGAACCGAGAGAAGAATCTTCGTGAAGAGTGTATCGACTTCAATTTTTATCCCGAGCAAGTCCAGGGTCGAACACAGGGAGGTAAAGGAACAACTTCATGTTAATTCAAAAACTTAGTTCTAGGTTTTCAACGTGGATTTTTTTCATATTTTTAATGCAAAGTGATGAACTAAGTCACTAAGAAAACATATAACTTAGCTAAATTAATTTTAATGTAAAATTAATACAATTTAGCCAAATTTTATTTTTCCTAGAAACCTAATAAAGTGATGAATGCAAGACACTTTTTTGGAATTATACAGGTTAAATTGCAATAATGAAAATGCATACTTTTTATGGATTTTTATGCAATTTTTGCCACAAACTGAATGCAAAAATTATGAAAAAAAATTACTAGAAATAAAACATGATACATTGAGGCTACAGTAATTTTTTTGGAATTTTCTGGCAAAATATGATTTTTATGGATTTTTTAATGAAAACAGCGTGGCAATAAGTAATTAATTCCTAATAAATCACAATTATCAAATTACCCAGAGTAGAATTATCTCAAAAAGGTATTTATATGAGCTCTTTCGGATTCGAGAGGTCATTTCACTCTCTTTCTCCGAGAGGTAGAAATAGAGGATGAATCTAGTCGAGGGCTCGCTGCCATTTAGGAGGAGCCGGGGTGTCGGGTGCCCCCGGGCCTTCCCTTCCCCCAACCCCATCCCTACGGGTTGTTTTCTAGAGTAGGAGGGTCTATTGCTTTCTCTCAATCCCAGCGCGCCACCGCAACTAGACTTTCTATAATAAGTTGCTTACCAAGGCGGGAGGACCATGGTCCAGTGTGGATTAGCGTATGGAGCCGTAAGCGCGGTCGGGCTGAGTACGTGCCTGTACGATTCATGGGTGAGATATGAGATGTGATTGGTTGGGACTTTTCACTCACTCCCCTCTATTCAAAATATGCATTTCTAGAAGCATTACGATCTACAACTCAAATGGTCCCTTATGAGGTCTCTATCGGTCATTCGTTTTGTGCGCTTTATAAGAAATCTGGGAAAGTTGAAATTTTGCAAAAATACTATGCTTGGACTTAAATAAAAGTCAATTACGAAAATCACTCTATAATTTATTTAAGGTACATGACAACTCCATTTAATATAAAATTTGGTTAGTAATTCAATCGCATTTCAAGTAATCATTTATGATTTTTTAATAAATTCTAGAGCAACTGTTAGTGATATATGAATTTAAGAGCTTAGATTGGGTAAAATATGCAAAATTTCACTTGAATAATTTTAATTAACTCGCATGATTTCACAAAAATCCAAATAAATACCCAGATGGTAGATTGGGTAAAATATGCAAAATTTCACTTTAATAATTTCAATTAACTCGCAAGATTTCACAAAAATCCAAATAAATACCCAGATGGTAGAGATCATGACATTTTTAATTAAATAAAATGATACTAAACAGATGTCCAAATTAACGCATAAACATAGGGTTATTCGTGCAAAATAGAAAAAAAGATAATGCAAACATTGTACAAGGACGTTTTTGCAAATCTTGAAAACATGAAATAAACTAATGCAATTTTTACAAAATAAAAAAACAAAACACCTTCCTCTTTTTTTATCGAGCGGCTAGGGGGAAGGGCGGCGTGGGACCTCGCGCGTGACCATGAGGGGCGGAGATGTCGGTTGTGGTGGCACAGAGGGGTCGGCCGGCTGGGGCAGACGGGGAGCCACACTTGGTGGATGGGACGTCGGTTGTGAGGGGCGCAAGAGGACGTGGCCCGGAGCTAATGGAGGAGTCGCGGCAAGGAGGGGTGGACCTGTGGTTGTGGCACGCCCTGGAGGTGGCAGTGGCGTGTGGAGGCGCCGAGGGTGGCCAGTTGTGGAGCCGACTAGGAGGGGCGGTGGTGTCGGAGGCGACTGGGGGGCCAACCACTTGCTGCATTATATTTTTTATTTTTTATTTTTGATTTTTTTGTTGTGTTGTAATTTAAATTTTATTTTTTAAATGTTTTCCAGTTTTCTTAAACATGGAATAGAATAAAATAAAAATAAAATATGAAGATGTGGTGATGGTGGGAGTAAGATAAAGTAGGACAAATGGAGGAGGGTGGGTGGCGATATGATGTGATAAAAATGCAACAATAAAAATGATGACCAAAAAATGAAAAGACGAATTACCTATAATGGAAGCGTACGTCTGTTGTGTGCTTACGAGAAGTACGATCTTCGCTTGAATCGTTGGCGGGCGATGAGCTCGGGCAGCGTGCGGATGCGGCTACGATGTTGGCCAAGAAGCCAACGGATCTCACCGGAGAGAGGGCTGTTGTTGCTCGACCATGGTTGCGTCGCTTTCACCGATTCAACTTTAGGAACTAGGCTCTCCTCATATAAAAATGGATCAAGTGCAAAATGAAGAGGATGGGATATACTAAAAGAGAGAAAAAAGGGGAAGTTGTGAAAGTTGTGGAGTGAAGGTTAATAAAATGGTGGGGGTAAATTAGAAGTTAGAAAAATGGTGGAGTGTTGGAGTTGAATGCGTGGTTATTGTAGAGAATGGAAATTAAATAAAAAATAATAAAATAAAGTATGTTACTAAAATACAATGAAATATAGAGAAGAAAAATAATGGAGAATTTACAAAAGAAGACAAACAACATGTACGTTTTTTTTTACTTTTCTAATTTTAATTTTTTATATTTTTAATAAAAGATATTTACAACATGAAAATATAATAAAATACTAGGAATAAAATTCAACAAAATAGTGATTTATTTAGATTTTTTAATAATTAAAAATAAATAAATAAAAAATGAAGAAAGAATGAATATTTATATTATATACACTGTACACCTAGGTCTCAAAACCTATATTTTACAAACGAGCTCTAATTTTAGTGAAACCACTTCTGTTCGGTAGATAATTTTCTAACTTAAACTTTAAAAGTGAGTTGGTGAATTTGGAGTTTATACGGAGCGGGAATTTGGCAGGGAAGTTGGACTTTACGGCTTTTTCTCTTTGAGATTTAAGAATATTTATTTGAGATGGAATTTATTTTATATTTTTATATTTATATATATATATATATATATTTTTATGAACAATTCAGAGAAAGAATTATCTAAAAAGGAATTGAAATGAAATTATTAAAAATACATGAAGTTTTAGGCTATTTAGAGGTGAAAAACTCCTTTATTTTGCGGCTTTTTATTATTAATTTATTTTGTACAATCTAATATACGATAATTATTTTTTATGAGTCATTTTGTTAATTTATTGATTTTATAGACATTTGTAGAGAGATTACTTAAGGAATTTGCTTAGATCAATATATTGAGATGATGAATCGCGGATTCATCACCCCCCTATACTTAAACTTTGCTAGTCCTCGAGCAAATAAAGAATGAATAAGTTGGATTACCCCTGACCATGCATGTGAATACAATACTTGATTCGTTCAAGAACTCTCGGTTTTAGAGATCCTAAATTGTTAAGCTAAACCAAGTTCTAGTCAAAAGGTATCTAATTTCCCTAATCATCAGACTCTCTCTGTATACATATATAGTCGAGATATGGCATTAAGTGTGGACTGCAGTTACATCGCAATGTCACCCAAGGTTCCAGTCCAAGAGACTCTCCTAAGAACCCGACCCTCAACACTAGGGAATAAACCATTTCTTACATCCAATCCACCATCTCTTTAGTTGTCAGTCTTAAAAATGTATATAGAAGGCCGGTTGATGGAGGGCATAGAATTGTGTCATTTCTTCTCTCTCTCATTGGAAAAAGGATCCTCTCGAGTGCTTTATTAACTCAACATATGCATTTTTTTGTTGGGAGCACTCGCCTTTGGTGGAAGCTCTTTGATATTTGACTTTGTATGGTGAGAGCTTCTCTTTCAACATTTCTTTCTTTTCTTTGCTTTGCTTTTGGCTACTCCACTGCTTTTATCAAGAGTTGGCGCATACTGATCAACAATTTTTTTAGATTTCATCACACCCTGGCACATGGTAAATATCAAGAGTTAGTACAAAAATCATGTTCTCATACTGGCTAAAGGTGTCGACACTCAGGTTTCATGAAGCCTTCAATGATTTTATCCCATCCTCGAGCATCATAAAATCAGGTCCAAACTAAAATCGATCATCTCAGTTCCTCAAGTGAAATTTCAACTCATCTCATCATAACTGCAATCATGTATGTGAGATGTTGATCATATTCTTTAGGTAGAGACTAAGCATGCAATATAGCATACAAATATTTCAAACTACAAAAATGTGAATAATAAAGTCAAAGACCCTAATGACTAAGGTTGGTTAACTCAAAATCTCAAGATCTCATAAATCAAGTGTTCTTGAATTTCACTAGTTTTGTGTGAATATGAATGTGTCAGGGATTAAATCAACTCATTAGTTAGGATTTTTGTGATTTTGATTTTTGTACTTTTTTTAAAAAAAACAAAGGAAAAGAAGAAAGATGTTTTTTTAAAAAAGTTTTTGCTTTCATTTTTTCAAGATTTCTTTTAAAAAGACATACTTTTTTAAAGAGAAGATAAGGAAAGAAGAGTGTTTTTTAAGAAGATTTTTTTGAAAAGATTTTTTTAAAAGAATTTTTTTATTTTTTGATTTTTTTGAAAGATTTCCTTTTTTTTAATGAATTTTTAGTAAAAGATTTTGCTTACCACATTTTACCCATCCCATAATTATTGTATAATATATATAATACGTGAAAGTACGAGCTATGGTAAAGTATATAGGTAATATATACACACCCCCTATACTTAGCATGAGCTATGTTCTCAGAGCACAAGAAGCGAGAAAAAGACATACCTCGTGCGAAGCGTTGGATAGCAAAAATAACAAATATAGAAGTCGATCCGCCCCTCCTATACTTAGGTTATGGTCAACCTAAGTGTAGAAGAAGAGCGATAATGAGGCGAATGAGGTCAAGAGGAGATATGGATGAGTATATACACATGGTGGGCATCGGTTCCCCCTATACTTAGGTTCTGATCAGCCTAAGTATAGGACAGGAGTAAGTGTAAGAACCGATGTTATATGGAGAATATACAGAGAAGGGATAATATACAAGAGTGAATGAATCTTCTAAGCTGTTGAATCTCGATGTTGCATCTTCATGAAGAGTGATGTGATGTATCTGCTCTGTGCTCACTAGGCATGAAGTTGATGACCTCAACTTGGATTAACTACTCTTTCGAATCTACAAAATGCTTCAATTGTTGTCCATTTACCACATGGGATTGTGCACCATCTATGAGATCAATATCTCTACACTTCCATTCTGATGCGCTTTCTTAACAACAAAGGGACCTGTCTATTTAGATTTAAGCTTCCCATGTAACATCTTCAACCTGGCATTAAACAACCATCCCTGTTATCCATGAACAAAGTATTTGCACCTAATATGTTGATCATGCCATCTCTTTACTTTGTCCTTATAAATCAAATTGTTGTCATATGTCCTGTTTCGCATTTTCACGAGCTCGTTCAAATTCAAGACTTGACAAAGCTTTCCTAGATGACAACTCCAATTAATCTGCTTAATTGTCCATACGTATTTATGAATCAACTCTGCGGGCAAATGGCATGACTTGCCATAGATCATTCTAAATGATGAAGTACCCAATGGTGTCTTGTAGGCTGTCCTATAGGCCCACAGAGCTTCGTCCAAAAACTGAGACCAGTTCATTCTATCGGTACAAACCAACTTCTGTAAAATACTCTTCACCTCTCTATTTGAAACCTCTGCCATGCGATTGGACTGTGGGTGGTAAGTACTAGTAACTCTATACTCAAATCCATAGTCCTTAGCTAAAGATCGCATGTCTCGGTTCACAAAGTGACTACCCTCATCAGATATCAAAACTTTTGTACCACGAACCTGGCAATAATATTGCCTCTCACAAACTTACAGATAGTCTTGATCTCTGCGGTTCGGATTTGGATAGCCTCCACCCATCTAGACAAATAGTCAATCACCAACAATATGTACTCATGTCCTTGGCTGTTGGGAAACAGACCCATAAAATCGATACCCCATGTATCAAAAACATCACAAATAATCACAGGTTGCATGTGCATCTCATCTCTCCGTCCAAGTGTACCTCCCATCTTTTGACAAATCAGACACGACCATACAAAATCAATAACATCTCTAAATAAGGTCGGTCACCATTGAAGTACTTTGTGAGCGGTTCTCTTTCCCAAACGGTGTCCTTCAGCCTCGAGTGAATGACAATATGTGAGGACACTCTTGTACTCCTCCTGAGAAATACACCTTCTCCAAACACATACGACCCTTCGAAGAAAAGGAAAGGATTGTCCCAGTAGTATCTCCTCGAATCCAACTTCAGACGGTCAATGCTGCTCCTAGTCCAACCATGGGGAACCTCCTTGGAGACAAGATAGTTCACCATGTTGGTATACTACAGGAGTGAGTCAATAACATAAATTGACTCATCTGGGAAGATCTCTCTAATCCACTCATAATCAAGAGAATCCTTAAGTTCAATCGGAGAAAGATGATCAGTCACAAAATTCTTCATTCCAGGTTTATCTTTTATCTCAAAATCAAACTCCCGGAGGAGTAAAATCCACTTAGAAGACGCTCTTTCGCGTCCTTATTTTCCATTAAATATCTAATATCTGTGTGATCAGTATAAGTTGTTACCTTAGATCTCAAAATATACGATTTGAACTTCTAGAGGAACCCTACTATAGCGAGCATTTCCTTTTCAGTCACTATGTAATTTTTCTTTGTATAATATAATACTTTGCTCGCGTAGTGAATCGCAAACGAAATCCCCTCTCGTCATTGCCCTAACACAGCTCTTATAGTGAAATCTGAAGTGTTAGTCACGATCTCAAAGGGGAGAGATCAGTCAAGAGCTTGTAGGATAGGTGAGGAACAAATATTCCTCTTCAAGATCTCAAAGGCCTCCAGACACATGTGATCTATAACGAACTCTGTGTCTTTCCCTAAGAGCTCAGTCAGTTGGCGAGCGATCTTTAAAAAATCTTAAATGAATCTCTTATAGAATCCAACATGCCCTAAGAATGACCGCACTAACTTCACGTTGGTAGGTGGATCGAGTTTGTTGATCACCTCCATCTTGGCAGGGTTAACCTCCATTCCCTTTTTGGAGATGACATGCCCCAAAACGATAACCTCTCTCACCATAAAGTGACTCCTCTCCCAGGAGAGTACCAGATTCACCTCTCTACACCTCTTGAGGACTCGGTCCAAGTGTGCTAAACATGTATCAAAGGAATCACCATGAATTGAGAAGTCATCCATGAATACTTCTAGAAAATATCTTACCACTTGGCAAATACAGTGATCATGCACCGCTGAAAAGTGCCCGGGGAATTGCAAAGCCCGAATGGCATGTGCCTAAAAGCGTAAGTGTCGAATGGACATGTGAATGCAGTCTTTTCCTGGTCTTCGGGGGCTATAGCTACCTAGTTGTAGCCTGAGTACCTGTCAAGAAAACTGAAGAACTCTTTCCCTGCAAAGCTCTCCAAAATCTGATCAATAAAAGGCAAGGGAAAGTGGTCTTTCTTGGTCACAGCATTCAGGCGCATGTGATCAACACAGACGCACCACGACGTGGGTGCTCGTGTCGCGATCTCTACCCCTCCTCGTTGGTGACCATTTGAATTCCCGACTTCTTCGGGACAACATGAAGCGAGGCCACCCACTTGGAGTCATAAATAGGGTATATAAACCCTGCCTTGCACTATTTCTCAATATCTTTCTTCACTACTTCCTGTAGATTGGTGTTGTCTCCTCTGAAACTCATGGGAAGGTCTCGCATTATCCTCAGTAAAAATATGGTGCGAGCAGAGAGCGGGGTTGATCCCCACAAGATCTGACACTGTCCAGCCTATTGCTTTGCGGTTCCTCTCTAAGACCTCTAACAACCTAAACTCATGCTCTAAAGTTAAGTCTGAGCTAATGATAACAGGATATCTCTCTTTGGATCCCGCAAGAAAGGCATATTTGAGTGTAGGAGGAAGTGTTTTCAGTTCTAGCAATGTGGTATCATCAATCAAATCTGGTTGAATAAATCTGAATCTGGTTCTATGATGCATGAAGGTGGGATAAGTTGCGTAGTGCTCACCACCAACTCAGGAGTATCTGGAGTCGGATCGCCAAAGAGACGCGGTAATTCGGCCAAAGCCGCATCCGACTCGTCATCTATGTCCCATGATCATTCCAAAGGGGATGGAACTGACATATCTAGATGGATCTCTATGTCATCACAAGAATAGGTAGATGCGTCACTAACAAGATTAGGCAACACCTGGCAAACTGCATTATCAACTATGTCCTTTCTAGATGAAAGGATCTTGCTCTGTCCTGAAGGAACCTATCTCCAAACCCCAACAGTGCTAATCATTCTGCAATATGTCTCTGAAGATGATTACTTTGTGCTACTCTCTGAATCGGGTCGCTGACACTTAGTTTACTTCATCTCAAGGTTCGCTTCTCCACATGGAGAACGGAACCTCATCATTCCCATACCATAATCGAAAGTTGTGCCTCCAATCCTAAGGAAGGGTCGTTCGAGAATGATATGAGATTCTCTTCAATGATTGGCGATTTCCATGTCCAAGACTGTGAAGTTGACTTGATAGTTCTACCCCTCAATCGAGATAACATTCTTCACTTCTCCCTTAGGTTTCTTCATTGAAAGATCTGTGAATTGAAATAAAGCTCTAGATTTGCGAAGTGGTCCCAACTCCATATTCTGATATAATGCTAAGGGAAGTAAGTTAATGGAAGAATCGCTATCCAAGAGTGTGCGTGCAAACGCGATGTCGTCAATACGACTCTCCACATAGCGAGAACCCATGTCTCTCTTTTTCCCTCGCAATATCTGATTCTTGAGACAATAAGTTGTGGCTACTGACAAGACATGTGTCTTCACATTTTCGTTCTCTTTCTTCCAGCTAACCCTAGTAGGTGTGCATCTCACCTTAAGGTATTTTTGGAATGCAGAATGGTTAGCCACATACACATCAAATGGTTTTTTTACAATGATATTTTCTTTACAAAACCGTGCCATATCAAGATTATTTTTCTGAATCTTTTTGTTGTGTTTTCCTACCATAAGAGCACAGGGAAAAGGGATTGAAACTAGAGAAAGAGAAGATGAAGAGTCTGAATCATGAACTGAAAGATGATTCTTGGCATTAATGGAAACATAGTTAGTCATACATGAATCGTTTTTGTGCAACATGGGATCAAAATAATAACTATCTACTATAGGTTGTGGAATAGAAGTTGAAGTGGTATCCACCACAACCAGAGATATAAAGGTCCTCCGTAGACTCATAAGTGTATCCATGCTGATGATGTTGCAGACACACTCTCCTTCTCCTCTTGGCTCCTTGAGTAGAAATCCTCAATTGGTGTTGATGGGGCTCTAGAATATGTTGCCTCTCCTCCTCGTCCTATGAAGAATCCTTAGGTAGAGTTTCAGAGATGTCCCTCCTTGTGTCCCTCGCTCTGTCAGGTACGATCACCATCTTTCTGCTCCAGAGTGACATATGATTAGCCTCGACACATGAAAGAATCTCATGTTCAGATCTAGGAGATGCTATATAGTATGCTTGACCAAAGTGCTGCTGAGAACTAGATAGTTTCAGGTTATTGGGGTTAACCTGAACTTGGGTTGGGATTGAGGTAGAGGGTGTAGTCTGCTCGTCTCTCCATCTGGATAGACGATTGACTACCACCCGTAAGTCATGAATTTAGTTTCTGTAGGAACTGAGCTCATCGAGTATCTGCTTCTGTCTGTCCACGGGACCAGACGAAGAAGGAAGCGGATAAGACTGGAAAGAAGAACGGGAAGAATGGCCATGTTGTCCAGGATACTACCTCTACCGTTGCTGCTGGAGTGTCTGCTGAAATTGTGGGCCATGTTGACCTGCCTGATAATGGCCCTATCGACCATAGTACTGGAACTACTGTCACTATTGTTGGGGTGGCTAGAATCCAGAGCTCTATTGTGAAGGAGATGGTGCGGAGGGACGCGAGCAGACGTGGCCTGGAGCTGGTGGAGGGGCTGTTGCGAGGAAGGGGCTGCGACGAGGAGGGGCGGACCTACAGTGGTGGCGCAGACTGGAGGTGGCAGTGGCACACGGAGGTGCCGAGGATGGCCGGTGGTGGAGCCAGCTCGGAGGGGCGGTGGTGGCCGGCGACGGCTGGGGGGGCAGCCACCTGCTGCGTTATATTTTTTATTTTATTTTTTTTTGAATTTTTTTATTGTATTGTGATTTTAATTTTTAATTTTATTTTTTTTCAATTTTCGTAAACATGGAATAAAATATAAATATAAATATAAATATAAATATGAGGATGTGGTGATGGTGGGAGTAAGATAAAGTAGGATAAATGAAGGAGGGTGGGTGGTGATATGATGTGATAAAAAATACAACAATAAAAACGATGACAAAAAATGAAAATACAAATACCTATAATGGAAGTGGATGCATGTGGTGTGCTTACGAGAGGCTCGGTCTTTGTTCGAATCGTCGATGAGCAATGAGCTCAGGCAGCGCGTGGATGCGGCTGCGATGTTGGCCAAGAAGCCAACGGGTCTCACTGAAAAGAGGGTTTTCATCACTTGACCGTGGTTGTGTCGCTGTCAATGATTCGACTTGGGGAACCAGGCTCTCCTCACATAAAGATGGATCAAGTAAAAATTGAGGAGGATGGGATGTATAAAAAGAGAGAACAAATGAGAAATTATGAAAGTGGTGGAGGGGAGGTTAATAAAATGGTGGAGTTGAATTAGAAGTTAGAAAAAATGGTGGAGTGTTGGAGTTGAATGGGTGGTTATTGCAGAGAATAGAAATTAAATAAATAATAAATAATAAAATAAAGTAAGCTACTAAAATACAATGAAATATAGAGAAGAAAAATAGTGGAGAATTTACAAAAGAAGACAAACAACATATACATGTTTTTTTACTTTTCTAATTTTAATTTTTTTATATTTTAATAAAAGATATTAACAACAGAAAAATACAGTAAAATACTAGGAATAAAATTCAACACAATAATGATTTATTTAGATTTTTTAGTAATTGAAAAAAGTAAATAAAAAATGAAGAAAGAATGAATATTTACATTATATACAATGTACACCCAGCTGCCAAAACTCATATTCTACAAGCGAGCTCTAATTTTAGTGAAACCACTTCCGTTGGATATATAATTTTCTAAGTTAAACTTTAAAAGTGAGTTTGGTGAATTTGGAGTTCATACAGAGCGAGAATTTGAGTGAGAATTTGGACTTTACGACTTTTTTCTCTTTGAGATCTAGGAGTATTTATTTGAGATAAAATTTATTTTATATTTTTATATTTTTATATACATTTTTATGAACAAGTCAGATAAAGAATTAGCCAACAAGGAGTTGAAATGAAATTATTAAAAATACATGAAGTTATGGGCTACTTATAGGTAAAAAATTCCTTTATTTTGCAGCTTTTTATTGTTAATTTATTTTGTACAATCTAATATACGATAATTAGCCTGTTTTATTTAGCCTATTTTATTTACAAAAGTTATTTTGTTAATTTATTGAGTCTATGGACATTTATTAGAGAGTTTACTCAAGGATTTTGCTAAGATCAATATATTGAGATGATGAATCGTGGATTCATCAATGAGTTGAAGATGTTATGGGTCGATGGAGTGGATACATATCATGCAAATAAAAGTCAAACATTCAATATAAAAGTATATGTACTGTGTAATATAAATGACTTCCTAGCTTATGAAATGTTATTTGAATGTAGTACACATGGACGTAAAAGTTATCCATATTTTTGGAAGGTATAAAATCATTCCAACCTCAACACGATCAGTAATCATGTTTTTTATTATTATAGACATTTTATCTCAAAAAATCATCAATATATAAGACAAAAGCAAGTATTTAGAAAAGAATACCATCGAACTTGCATATCCTCCGATAATTAAGACTGGTGATACATTATTATCAAGTTTAAAGGAATTGGAAAATTCAGCCTCGGGTAATAGGGATAAAACAAAACCTCTTCCTTGTCATGCATACATCGAATGGAGATGGAAAATAATGAGAAAAATATTTTTATAATTATGTGTATTTTGGAGAATATATTTTCACCATCTTTTTTTGCTTTAGTGGAGCATATGGTGATTCATCTTCCATAAAAAGTTGGAGGGCCCATAAAATATCGATGGATGTATCCCTTTGAAAGATATTTTTAATTAATAATTTATTTTGTTATTCTTTTGGTATATGAATAAAAGCATATATATGTTTTATGTAGCGCATGTTCTTTCCAAAAAGAAAGACTTTGAAACAAAAGTAAAATGGAAGGATCGATAAGTTCGCAGTATATTAACGAGGAAGTCGCAACATCTGTTCTAGGTATCGTTCGGAAGATCTGGAGATTATCCATAAAGGAGGAATGCAACAATTTACTTTGAAGGAGAACCTCATATCAATGTCTTTTGTCAGTCAACTCAACTCATAGGAAAGGCTACACAACGTTTATTATCGAAAAAAGAGAAAGATGTTATAGAGCTATGCGTAGTAGACAATTACAAGAGGAAATAACACCATACGTTCAGTATATCTCTGTATTATTTTTTTAACATATGTGAATTCCTTTCCCCTTATATTTAATGGTTCTTGTATTCGTTTTAGGGAATTTAAAAGGAAAATTATTGAAGAAAATCCTATATATTCAGATGATGAAGGTGTGAGCATCTATAGGAATCAATTTTCAGAGTAGTTTAAGAATCGAACAAAATAATTGGACGCTAGTGATTATAATACGTAGATATTAAAATATTTTACAGAAGGTCTGATTTATAAGGTCCGATCTTACAACTATTGTAGGGGAAATGGTTATCGGTTTCATACCTTTAATCCTGGTAGACATTTAACAACTCAGAATCACATAGTGATGGTTCGTGGATCATGTTACGAGGACGATCATTTGCATTACTACAGAATATTAAAGGAGATACTAGAAGTAGAATACAGTATTCCAAGTATCAATAAAGTAGTTCTTTTTCTGTGTGATTGGTACGAATCCAATGGAGGTAAAGTGAACGATAAGAGGAATAATATTGTCGATGTGAGACCAAGAAAATTTATATGCAAATTTGAAACCTTCATTCTAGCTTCTCAAGTCGAACAAGTTTGATATCTCCCACAAGTGTCAAAGAAGATAAAGAGCATCGAATCTTTCAGTGTTGTGAGATGAATTCTCAAGGTTATATTTCTAATGAAGATACTCATCTCGAAGATGATATAGATGAAGCCTTACACTTGCTCATGAGAGAGTAAATGTAGCAGAAGTGGTCTCAAGCATCGAATCGATTCGATTGACTGATAATGAGGTGATATGTGCTGACCTACATGATGATGTAGACATCACAAATGATGATCCAGATAACTCAAAAATCATCAATGATATGTTATAATTCACCTAAATCAAATGACAAAGATTAACTATAAAAATATTCCACTCTAATCAATAAAAATGTTAATTAATACATTTTAATTAAGTCTTTATCATTATAGACATGGCATATATTAGATGTGGCGGCTCTCATGGATTTCAACAATTCTCTCATCCATCCTCCTCAGACTCACTTTCTTATAGTAGGAAGCTGACCTGGCAAGGCTCGACGGGTCATAACCTACTACGAGTGTCTTTGTTATCATCCTCCTCCCTTTTATGGAGGTATACATGGATAGCCATCTTCCTCAAAAGCTCATGCTGCATGTCCGATCCCAGTACCTACACAGACCTCGATGGATTCTGATTCACCTTCTTCTGAATGTCCGGACACCGACATTCCTTTACCCACTAAAGGTGGGCAGACTTCGAAGTCCTACCCTTTGTTGGAGTTACTGCGGATGGGAAGTATGATTTTTATAAATTTTCTCATTTTAACTTTCATATATATATATATATATATATATATGAAAATTTTACAAAATTCGGAAGTGATTTTTTAAGTAGCAATAGGGTGATAAATTACGTAACCAACATAGTCAAACCACATTTGACTAGCATGCAATTTTTACGGTGTTGCATTCTTGCTACCGAGTAAGAGTTTGTTTGAGTTGTTTCTGATAAGAATAACTTTTTAGCGAATTCATTGAAATTTGTTGCAACTCTTTTATCTAATATTTTGTAATGCTTTTCAGAATAGGCATCGTCTAATTCCTGGTCTGGGGAAGGAGTCTTATTTTCGAGCCTTTATTCATTTGGTGGAGAAGAAGATGAGCGATATATTTTTCAAAATAAGGAGAGACTCACATGCGAAGATAGGATGCGAGGAGATGAATTATGAGGAGATGAAGAGGTTCCCATCAACATGATGCATGGAGGAAAGGTATTGTATTACCTCCATAGTTTATAATGTGATTTTAAAAATAGTTAATATTCATAAAAATTTGTTGTAGGTGGGTGGGTTTTTGTGTTGCATTCATTGCAGATGCTGAGTTTGGAAGGAGATCGACGATGGAAAGCAAATCGATCAGTGGCTCTAAAAGCCACAATCAGATTAGAGCGGAGCTGGTAATTTCTTTTAAAATTTATATGTAAAACACTAACTTATTATAGTTTTATTATTTATTATTTTTTATATTTATTTTCAAAGCAATTAGGTTGGAAAGAGAACCCTCATTTCAGGAGTGATAGTTTAGGTCCCATATGAGTGGGAAAGAGGGAGAGTCTCAATGGTCCACTCCTGAAGTAGGAGAATTGTTGGTTAATCTTTTTATTTATAAGAAATTTAAAAGATATATTATAATTAATTCTTCTCTTTTTTAACTTGTACTTCAAGATCGTTATTTGGCACCATCTATAAAAAATTCAGGTAGGGATCCTAATAGGGAACAACTTCCATTTGATAAAGCAATTTAGAAACAAGTATAGATAAATATTATTTTATTATATTCATTTTTAACTATATATGTGAATTAAACAATCAAAATTTCAATAGGTGTTGGTGGAAAAGGATGTTGTGGCGAACAATAAGCAGACATTTGGTGGTCTTCCTCCATATTATGTGGAGGAAAATCATCATTCCTATTCTACTTATGGCTAGCCATCATATTCATAGTCACAATCATCGTAGCTATCATCGTAGATGGAGTCCAAGATGGCAACGATGGTGGAACAATGACACTCCGAGAAGATTTCACAGCGTAAATGTAAGTATCCTCCTTAGAATGAGTAATAATTTCATATTTCCATATCTTCAAATATATATATCTTCCATAATATAGGTCACGAGGGCATGCATCTCAATATGAAGAGATTGAATCAGATGATGACGATGAGGAGAATGACCTAGAAGAAGAAGCACACATGTATGTCAAATTTAAAGAGAAGGAGAGTGAGAAAAGGAAAGCAAAACATAATTTAATTTCAAAAATTTTTAGATCAAAAAAGAAATGATTGGTAGTTTTTATCTTGTTTTGTTGTAGAATTTTTAGCAAGTATTTTCATTTGCACGAACTTTGATATTAAAATTAGTTGTACTTGTAACTATGAAACCTTTCGAACATCTATTTGTAGTATATTTAGCTTCTAAATATGATTCATTTACGTATGTATACTAAAATTCTATATTAACATATAGATTTAGTTTGTAAATTCATATATATTATGTGAGTTTCACAGGTACAAGTTAGTTGATCTAGTTGGTTAGATGTCATATTAAAGGTACTTTTCTCGACTTTAATAAGCACCTCCGGTGGTTTCTTAACATGCTATACATGTTTAATGGGATGTCTAAACCTGTCGAACCTGTATATTTTTTTCACCTCTTTAGCCTAGGCGAGCACAAGTGCTCTCCAGGTGCTCTGAATATGCTCACCATATTATGTGTTGGCGAGCCTTTAGCAAGCTCAAATGTGCACGTCCTTATGGAGGGCGAGCACTTAAAGAATACAAGTGCTCACCTGCCTGCCTTGTCCTATCGATAATCACACATCGGATGAGGACATGTGCTCTCCCATATTGTGGGCGTGCACTCAACGTGCATACGACGAGCCACCATGTGCATGCAAATTGCGTTTTTTGTAGTGTTCATCGCTATCAGACACGAGAACAAAGGAAACACAATACTTATTCTCTAATTTTTATGCTTTTTGATTTGGGGTTGAGAGCAATTGAAGTGATTTGATGGTGTTTGGCTTTTAATTTTTAGGGTCATGTGAGAATATTACTACTTCAGCGAAGCTTTGCATCACTGGAAATAATTATGTACTGATTTTGACGGGTACTGCACAAAAAGGATGTACTCTTTTCCTGATGAAGAAAAACTTGAAGCAGTTTCACGGTGAAAGATTGGCAAAGAGGCTTGACTGCACCAAAAATGGCATCTAGAATGGATGAAATGAGAAAAAAATTAAAAAAGAAGCCCATTAAGGTCATTACATTGTCAAAAAATCACATCTCTAGGAAAGGTAGAAAAGAAGATACTAGTACATGATCTGCAGGCTGAATTGAAATTCGCATCTCCATATTATTATACATGAAGAAAATGTGAA